>OU342985.1:4716667-5099387 GCA_910592155.1 Ypsolopha scabrella | reverse complement strand
TTCCATAACGCTCACTCCTAGTTTAAGCAAGTTTAAATGTGGAACTTTGAATTATAGGTTGCGTTCAATTCGTCCTTTTAATTCATTTGACCAAAAATAATGGGGATTGTTCATATTACTGTAATACGAACATGCTTGTATGGCATGAGGAAAAGTCGTCTATATTCTTTGGCGATTGAGGGGCTAACGGCTTTCAGGAAGTTCTAGCTTGTTGCCGAAATGAAATAATCGATGAGGGTAGTCATCAAACGGTTTATTATAGCGTTAGGAGTTCTCTCTATCTGGTTTACTCTAATTTACATGCTCGCCTCGTTTTTCTTGTCTTCTCTTTTGTCCAAAGGTTGCCTTGTCTTTGTACGTTATGAAATGTTGCCTGGGGATTAACGTTTTTCAGTGTCGGTGAAATAATTTTCAGAGCATAATTTTAAGTAACGTTTCGATATTCGATACAAATGTGTGGAACTGAAATTGCATTGTCATGTGAATTTATTTTTCATTTTACAAGTAAGTAAGTCTAAAATCTTTATATTTTTATATATTTACGAGTATTAAGAAAAAAACATTCTTACATGTCAAGAGTATAAGCTTGCCAACATTGTTCAGCTTAATTTTAAAGGGTAGGAAGACTGTCCGTCTTAAGGGGGGTCACACAATGCTTAATTTAAAAGATAATTCTAAAAAATAAATTTTAATAAATCCATAACACTTACACTCCCGTCCGGTGGATGAAGATGTTGCGTACTACCATTTATTTTGAGTGATAATGAGTACCCTTTATTGACTGAATACAAATTTAATATCAAAGTGTTGAGATTGTAAGTTGATAACAACTTTTCTAATAAATATGATGTAGTCTTCAGTCCTTGCTGTAATAAGAAGTTCTCAATTAAAATGGTCTTTGAAGCATATTTTATCAGCATCTCTAAAACACAAGTAGCACAATCATGTCACTTTAGACTCACTTTGACTGCCTCATTTGTAAGTTTATAAATTATTTATTTACATGAATTATGACAACAAATAAACAATCATGCAAGTAGGCAGTTTAAATCTTCACTCACATAGTTAGTCTGCAGTGATTCGTCTCTACTCAATTCATTATACAGTCCATGGAGTTTTTTAAACAAATCAAATGTTTCACTGGATTTGGACGCCATAGAGCCTGCAGAATTCCTGTGAAACTTCATCCTGGAATCATCAACTGGTTCAGTTAGATACATCTTGTCACGGGTCCAAGTCATTTTATGGTCCTGAACCCCACTATCATAAGATGATAACCCTGCGGTCACATGTTTTGCTCTGTTTAGTATACCCTGAAATACGCACACCAAATAGATGATCTAACTTTAAGAGGAGAGAAATTTAAGCAAGCAAACCATTCAAAAGCGAAAAACTATTCTCAACCTCAGCCTCAATTGCTGCGTGAATTAAACCATCCATAGTGACATTAGAATAATTATGTCAGTGACAGTAATATCTTTTCATGGATTACTTCATACTACTTCCTTATGATTGAACATTAAGTCATGATTTAATGAAAAATTAATAAGCTTTATTTATGTTTCACACTTTTTATGACAGTAAAATAACATGTCCATCAACATCAATAAAGCAAGGCTTGATTGACTACTACCTAAACAGTTTATTTACATAAAACTTAAGATACCTAATTCTACTATGTAATATGTACACACTTATATGACTAGGTTACCCCGTTGGGATCGGACTTATAATTATCTTATTCTAATGTTGGACGCCAGGAGGGTTTCAGAGTTGCTCAAGGGACCCTGCCTACCCAGTGCTCCGGCTACTGCTCATAAATGGTCTTGAATACGTTGCACAGTAATTGGAATTTGTTAATTTGGGTCTTTGGATAATCCTATTTCTCTGTCTATCAAAAAGGGCGTTTTCACAAGCTAAAACAATAGGATAATCCAGATTACTGTCAGAGCATATACTTATCAATTTCGTGTAAACAAAGAAATTGTAACAATGCTTACCCCTTTTCGCCTTTCACACACACACAGTTAACTAAAATCACTAGCAAGTAATTACGGTGCTTAAAATGCCATGTAAATTTAATTTCAATCAGCTGCACACAACAATTTCAATATAATCATGACATGGCTTTCACTGACCTCTCTTTGACATCTCTCAACCGTCAATCAACTATTATTCTGTCGGTCGGTAGGTACCTCAGTGAGAATTTATTCAATCTGTTAAACTACCTTCATACTAAATAAACTACTTGTTTACTTATTAAACTAAAACTATTACCTATTGTGAGTAACTAATCGATTATTAACACATAACAACATTAGAATAATTATGTCAGTGACAGTAATATCTTTTCATGGATTACTTCATACTACTTCCTTATGATTGAACATTAAGTCATGATTTAATGAAAAATTAATAAGCTTTATTTATGTTTCACACTTTTTATGACAGTAAAATAACATGTCCATCAACATTTTTTGGACATTAGAATAGTTATGTCAGTGACAGTAATATCTTTTCATGGATTACTTCATACTACTTCCTTATGATTGAACATTAAGTCATGATTTAATGAAAAATTAATAAGCTTTATTTATGTTTCACACTTTTTATGACAGTAAAATAACATGTCCATCAACATTTTTTGGACATTAGAATAATTATGTCAGTGACAGTAATATCTTTTCATGGATTACTTCATACTACTTCCTTATGATTGAACATTAAGTCATGATTTAATGAAAAATTAATAAGCTTTATTTATGTTTCACACTTTTATGACAGTAAAATAACATGTCCATCAACATTTTTTGGACATTAGAATAATTATGTCAGTGACAGTAATATCTTTTCATGGATTACTTCATACTACTTCCTTATGATTGAACATTAAGTCATGATTTAATGAAAAATTAATAAGCTTTATTTATGTTTCACACTTTTTATGACAGTAAAATAACATGTCCATCAACATTTTTTGGACATTAGAATAATTATGTCAGTGACAGTAATATCTTTTCATGGATTACTTCATACTACTTCCTTATGATTGAACATTAAGTCATGATTTAATGAAAAATTAATAAGCTTTATTTATGTTTCACACTTTTTATGACAGTAAAATAACATGTCCATCAACATTTTTTGGACATTAGAATAATTATGTCAGTGACAGTAATATCTTTTCATGGATTACTTCATACTACTTCCTTATGATTGAACATTAAGTCATGATTTAATGAAAAATTAATAAGCTTTATTTATGTTTCACACTTTTTATGACAGTAAAATAACATGTCCATCAACATTTTTGACAGTAGCACTTTTTTCGCTAGAATTGTTATCAGTTAGGTTCTTTGACCCTATGAGTAACTACGTGTCGTGTTGATGCACCGCGGTACTTCATATTTATATTAAATGGTCACTAGACCCCCAACTACAAACATATTGATTTTTTCCTATTTTAGAACTTTTAAATTATTAATGTGACCTATTCTCGTGCAGCAAATCCTAAATTTAGAGTTGAAATACTTAAAATAATACAAGCTCATTTATTTTTTATCCATCTGCGTTAAAGCCTATTTTTCAATGAAAAGTTTTAGGTTATGGCAGCTCTAAATCTAATATTTGCTACACAAGAATAGGAGTCTATATCTACCTAATAAAGTAGTATGAAGCCAGGATCGAAGGTCAGTGGGCATATTGGAGAATCGCCGTCCAGGACCTCTGTTTATCGCGTCATAAATGCCGTGTGATGATAATTCTATAGAGTATAACTCCTAAAACGACACGTAGAACATGTTATGAATACGGACAAAAGGTTTATATTTTAAAAACTTGATACGTTCCTTCATAAAGAGCTTGTAAAAATCACCCGCTTTCAACCTTCGCAAATTGTTGCATGTGCGAGAATCGCCGTCCAGGGCGTTAGCAAGGCAAATGACAAATCACGAGGTTATTAATCTGGTTTTCTCTCAACTACACTAAAAATAAGTTTTAGTTTGTAGTTTTTTTGCTTGTAACAAGTTAGGGGTAACGTTTTCAGTTGATTAATTTGAAACTATAGTCAGGCGAAATCTGACTAATAAATCGTGCGTGAGTAGCCGTTTCATCGTTTGAATTTCGAGAGTTGCCCGTGATGTTCCGAACGCACTCTGTTTGCGAATGTTTGCCAACTGTAATGGCACTTGCGGACATTATCGGCAAGTATCCAGTGCTCCAACGTGAACGAGCATGTTTGGCTTTTAAAGTGTTGTTGTAAACTTGGGCTGTACAATGTTGGGGCTAGTTTTATGGAGCCGCCGTTTCCAAGCTCGATATAGTCTATAGATAAGTATAAATACATCGTCACGAAAGAAATCTCTTAGGGGATGTCAAAAGTGTTACCAAGTCTGCATCTTGAAGTGAAAGCCGTAGTCACACTTGTACTAGTATGATGGGCGGTGAGCCTACCACCTTATTTCGGTTAAGAGGCTATCTAAATTTTATTTTTGTCACTGTCTCTCCGAGCCATCTCAATGCAAAAAAACGCGCAGTGCGAGAGGGGCGGGTTCGGCGCAAAATAGATAAAATAATGTTTTTTTTTTATTTTATTATAAATATTAATATATAATTTATTTACTGGCAAATTTTTGGCACCGCGCTCACCAACCCGCCTGCCCAGCGTGTGTGAGTATGGGCATTTCTTCCAGGAGGACCGCCAAGAGTGGCGAAATCCTGGAAGAAATGCCCATACATCCAGCAGTGGACGAAACAGGCTGATGGATGGATGGATGGAAGAAAATTTGTCTAAACATGTTTCCCAAAAACAAAACCCTAAAATATATGATCAAAATAAATATACCAGAAATTTAATACAATTTTCTATGTACTTCATGAAATAGACAGAAACAAATCATCCATATTTTTTACATAGCCTATTAACGTGTATTCCGAAGGCCTAACACAAATGTGCCCTTACTGGATGTAAATCTAATGACCTCCAGATACCAGCCAAATACCACAAAATAGCCAGATAACAGAAACAGAAAGCGGTTAATAAAGCTTTCATATGAACTGCCATATCAATAAGGTGACACTATTATACCTACTTACTTAGTTCCTGTCAACGGTTGTTGCAAAAGAAATATCGCGAGACAAGAGTATGAAAAATTATTTTAAGTGCATTTCATACTGAAAAAGATCATATGAAACGAATTTCAAGTGAGAAAAGTATTTTGAAAAATTCCTCGGGCCCAAATCCTTCGGCTTAGCTCAGGTGCCCAGAATTTATATTTGTATACTACATACTTTTAGTTTATTCAAGAAGTTGCCTTTATTTTTTGCCTCATTGTGAACCAATTTTCTGGTTTACAAAGTTATTATTATTAATAAACATACTTATTTGATAAAATAAATGTTTCATACGCCTGGTTATCTATCTCCTTTGTTGACTAACAAAAGTTTTAATAGTTCTCGAGACATCCTCCTGGCTCTAACTACGTACTCTTTGCGATTTTGTATTATTTCCAAAATATTTGGAATATAATTGATTAATAATTATTAATATTAAGTATTAATAATAATCGTATAATGTATAATTATAATAATTACATTATCATACGTAATATCAATTTGTCATTGTAACGTATTGCGTCTAAATTAACAGCACGGGTACGGTACAGCACACGCAAATGTAATCACACGCAATCAGCTTAAAAACAAGCGACTCGTGGTCCCACCTTTATTGTACATAAACACATTATCGTTCACAGGTTTGTTAATCCATATTTTGAATATACATTTTTCATGGGAAAGAAATCCACGAGGCGGTGTCAGAGGTGTTTACTGTGAAATACAAGCTACAGTCCACATTCGGTAGGGAAGCTCTATCGCCTTCTGAAGCACGCCGACCGAACACAAATATGCCCCTATAAAATTTGAATCCACGCCTTCCAGATTAGTGGCCGAGACGTTTGAACCATTAGACCTGCCCCTAGATTGTGTATCGATGAGTCGGTTGCCAACCGGTTGCTAAACGTGAAAAACATTGATATATAGTCGATAATTATATCGAATTGCGATTATATATATACACTCGAGGCAATTTTCAAAGTTCAGTTTTCATCTGTTTTTAGTGTTTAGCAACCGACACTAAGTTACATAATAGGCCCACTGTCAGTTGTAACACATTTTAAAACAAAAAATGTTTGTAAGCATATGAAACACACAGTAATAGGTAGATGCGAGTAGTGTCTAACCTGGCACAGAGGTAGAGACATACTGTTAGTCGCCTTTTGCGTAATTCACGAGAAGACATGACACACGACACAACTATATTGTCCTTAGTTAATTTTAGGCATTTTTGGGACTAAATGTCTTTCGTAACTCTGTTGCAATCTGTCCTTTTATAAGTATCAATAAACGAACCTTACGATCGACGCTTATCGTATGGGTCAATCAATTAATCAGTATATGAGCCACTATACCTAGGCATGTGGGCGTATTGTGGGGATTGACATTTTCAGATAAAATAAAATATTTTATCCTACTGACTTGAACACAAAGCTTTATAGTGAAGAATCTTTTTTGGGTCAAAATCTCAATTTATATACAAAAAAAATGTGTTTTCAATAGAAGATTTGTTCCAATTTACCTCCCAACTCGCATTTGAAACTTACCAAGAAGAACACAAGAGTAGAGTACCTCACAACGGGTAATCCAAACTTTTCGTATTTATTTTGTAGAAAGTGCAGGAACTCTGTAAAGTTGAAGGCAGGAGTCCATGAAACGGATTTATCCTGGTTCATGGCTTTGGCGATGTAAATCGAACTCAACGGAACGAAACGGCAATTGGAGCGCGAAATAATTTTGGTTCTCTTATATATGGCTCTATAATCAAGTGATTCATGCCGACTACAGATTCGAACCCTGAAAAACTTATGCAGAACTTTTGCTTCCAAATTCCTTATAATAAAGCCCATACATATGTAGAGGCACTGCTGCTGTCGTCGCCCTTTTTTACAGAGAAAAACGTATCGAAAATATTCCCAATTTCGATTTTTTCTGTAACCTGCGTAGTCTGAGGAAACAGTCGAGACTAGTTTTGACAAACAAAATGAGTTTTTCGTTTTATGTGGCCATTTGAAGAGACTAGGAATTTACTGCATGCAGTTTTTCGATAGCCTCACTAGTAAATGAAACCATTAGTTTCAGGACTTCGCCTGTTTCAGGCGAGGGTTTAAATCTTTAGGGACATCAATCCATCGAAGAAGTTTTGGCGATAGTTTTGTTTCTGGAAAGAGTTCAATAGTAAAATATCACATAAAAGAGACGCTGATATCTAAAATTAGTAACCAACGGAGTATCCTTACATATTAAGATGTTTTTAAACAAACAAACATCCATATATTTGTAATTATTCGAGTTACAATAAATTAATTTTATTTAAATTTTTATCTTTCATTTATCAGCAGGATAAGCTTCAGAAAATCTAATATTTCTTTTACATGTACATTGTCGTAAGCTACAGGTACATATTGTCGTAGGTAAAGACCGAATCTCGGCCTAAAACCATCATGACATTTTTTTTACTACAGCCTCAACCTCGTGTCACTAAATAACTTCAAGGCCGAAAACTTATTAAAACAGTCAATACTCACCCAGAAATCCCAAAAAACATAGCCACGTGTAAGATCGGATCTTCTGAATAAGTGTACGATAGTTATGTTCTTACCTTCTGGTTAATTAAACGCGTCCGGCTCGTCAAAACGAATGTCGGGGGCCTACTGAACAAAATAGCTTCTCATGGTATTTTGTCAGCAAATATATATAGCTGGATTTACAAACGCTCCTATTCCAGCTGCTTTAAGTCTTCTTCTTATCGTTTTAGTGCTAACTGTAACATTTCAGACTTCCTGGAGCCAAGCTCTTACCTCAAATGACGTCGAGGTACGGTTTCTTAGCATACTGCTTACAATAAATCTATCGTCCCTAGCCGTGGTTACTTTTTTTCTACCTTGCCCTCTGCGTCTCGTGTATTCTCCTGTCTGTCGGTATTGTTTTACATTGCGAAAAATAACAAGACTTGGAAACTCGCAACATTTGAGCTACTTGATTGTAAGTGTAACCGTGTTCGATTAAAATTACAGCTTTAGACACTCGAGCTACGCTGAGATCGGGCATTATTACTTCAATATTTTGAAAAGATCTCCAAGCAACACCGCGAAGACAAAATTTTGTAAATAAAAATAAAAAAAAATTATGAAATTGTTTAAATGCACCAATAACCTGAAAATGTTCTTACTACACACATTTATTTATCACGTAGCACAGTCACATGGTGTTTAACTTATAGTAAACCTTTAAAATAATCAATTTCAAGCAACTTTAAACAACATCTGACATAATCAACGACTACTCGATAATAATCCATTTGTTAAATTTTTACAGCTGGATGAACTATTGGCAAAAAGGAAATCTGCTTTAGATGCTGTTATTGAGTTTGGAATAAGTGATAGCTTGCTTGTGAGGAGAATCACGGGTCGTCTGATCCACCCTTCCAGTGGTCGCAGCTATCATGAAGAATTCCACCCACCAAGGAAGCCAATGACTGATGATGTGACTGGTGAGCCCCTTGTTAAACGGTCTGATGACAATGTGGAAGCACTTAAAAAGCGTTTGGCCACTTATCACACCCAGACTGTTCCTCTTATTGATTACTACCTGAGGAAAGGCCTGCACTACAGAGTCGACGCTGCTAAGTCAGCAGAGGATGTCTTCAGTCGGATTGACAACATCTTTAAGAGCCGTATTTATTTTCGGGGCTACATGCCCAAGTAAGTGCAACTTTTGTACAATTGTTGATTTTTATATGCTATTGGTTTAGTATATTGTTTGTTTTGCTATATTTCAAAAATATTATAGTAAGACTACTTTAGAGACTATTTTCTTGGACAAAATATACAGTGGAATGGAATCATTGGTATATAGTGTTTTTGTACTTTCTACCTAGATAGATTATAAATATTATAGATACTGCTGATCTGCTCTAAGAAAACTTTCATTTAAGTTAACACTCAGTTTGAGCAACCGCCCGGTAAGCGAGAGGTCCCGGGTTCGAATCCCAGTTCAGAGCTCCTCACATCCAGATTTACTTTTCTGATTTTCTATACCGTAATGATATAAATTTAATTTGTTATCTTCATGCGATGGATAAATTGCAAAGATTTTAAAAAATATAGAAATTTATTTCTGTCATAGTACTCAGTTTGAGGTTTGAAAGGCAGAAGGGCATAAGCAACTAAAAGAAAACCTAAGAAGGGAACCAAACAAAGCATAAAACAAGTAAAAAGTAAAAGCAGATCTTTTTGGTCCCAATATAAAAACCAAAGATATACTTTAAACAATGTGGAAAATTAAGTTGGCAATATTTTTCGGTTTGAATAATTAAATATAGGTAATTTTCAGATATTTACCTAGATATTTGCTATAAGACTTAATTGTAAACGCAATTTCAAGTTTCTAAATTAACTGTAAGCAAGCCCAAAGTTATAATGCACATAGAAATCTATAGCCGAGCAACCGGACGTGCCACGTGACCTTACTGCTTGTATAGAAAATGTAGGGAAATACGAACTTTGCCGAGCAGTGACGAAGATTCGTATGCGCATTATAAGTTTGGGAGTACTGTACATGGTTATTCAAGGTGAGCCAATTTGTGAAACTGATTACGTAAATGGTAATAACTTTTTTTCACATTGGGTTAGATACTTGAGTTTTTAACAGCACTATGGAGCCATATTCTATATAATTATCCTATAAGGGTTCCAATTTTTTTTTGAGGCATGGAACCCCAAAAATGATTTTTTGCATTATTAAGTTATTTTCGACTCAAGTGTCGCTTATTCCGAAGGCGAAGGACAAAAAGTTAATCTAAATTATTATTTCTTATCAAATCTGTTTTACAATTTCAATCTAATTAAATCTGTTTGGAGAGCTATACCTACTCACGTAACCACGCAAACATGTTTGTTGATATTTTGGTAACACATTTTTATCTTTTCATTTGTTTATACTTCAACCAATCGCTCTTGGTTCATTGTGATTATTTATTTTATTTATATTTAATTATCGTGCACAATTATTTTATTTGTTTTTGTCTAAGTTGGCACCACTCTCGTGGCGAATACATGTTAGACCACAATTCTACTAAGCACATGGGTTTTTATATTAATTATTGTTTTGAATTTATATTCTTTAGTTGTTGAGACACATTAGCTTAATACTGACCTATTAAATGAAAAGAATCTTCTCTTAAAGCAGCAAAGACTTTCCACTCTTTCTTGTTATCTTCTTGCCACTTGCTTTCAATCTTATAACTTCGCCTCTAACTCCTGTAACTCCGTCCTTCCTCTCCCTTCGTAATATCTTACATTATACTCCCCACGTCCTCTTCGCAGAAACATTTGACATTTCTTTGACCTAATCAGACCACTAACCATCTGCCAGCCACTTTCCCACCATGTCTTTTACTCTCCCCCTTTCTTCCATGTATCCTTCCTACACAGATACTTCATCTTTCTTTCCACCGAATTTATAATAAGAAGGTCCTTCACCCATTCCTTGCCCTCAGTAATTTCCTTCTTGATATATCTAACTAAATAACTTTGTTAATATTGATATTTTTATTTCAGAATAAAAAGTGTTAAATTTTAATAGTTTTTGGCATTACGCAACAATAGTTTATTTTGAAAACCTACTGTCATTTTTGTATAGGCAGGTAATTTTTTCTTCCTTTTCGCGTTCCTCTTTCTTTGTTAAACTTGTTATAAAATTAAATTATGTCATTATATTTATTTACGGGTAGGCAGAGACTACAGATTTCCGTCTGCTGCGATCCTGATACACCTCTTTTGCTTCTTGCACATGGATCTATCTAGTCGTACAAGCTCTTCTATTCTGGATACTTTTTACTTTTTCAGTGTGTCGCCTATTTGGTTGGCATACGCCCTAGGGCGGTTCCGGTTGAGCTTTACCTTCCACTTGTGCAGCATTTTCTTTCGTCGCTCTACTTTTATTCATTTCATTAATTTATTATTAAATTATGTCCATTTACATCCGTATAATTTTGACCACAACTATTAATGACAGTAATATTATACCGGGTGTATATAGACTGCTACAATTAAATGAAACCACATATTCTATCGAACCTACTGAACCTTCTCCTATTATACGCAGGCACAGAAGAGCAGCTACGTGCAATACTGGACGACATGTTGGGGCCGAGTCACTGCACCTGCACGCCTAAGATCTGGCAGTCTACTGTGCTGGTGAGTTTTGGCACAATACCACAGTTTAAAAATCCATAGTCGTCAAACGAAGGCGTTCGGACGGAGCGTTTGTGCGCGGCGAGACTCCGAACTACTTGTTTGAAAATTTAATTTACCTCGGTGGCTTACCTCCTTTATTGCTCTTTTTGAGTGCTCTCGTTAGACAAATGTATGGATTTTTAAACTGTGACGATATTATGCAATGAGATCACCCCTGTGGGCGTAGCTGGGTTTGAGCAAGTGGGGAGGGGCAGGTGAAATCAGCACTAACTCGGGCTTTCGAACTAAAGAAAAGATAAATAACATTATATCATTGCGGTGTAGAAATGCAGAAGAAAAGTAAATTTGAATGTGAGAAGCTCTGAACCGGGGTTTGAAACTGGGATCTCTCAGTTAGTATAGCAATTGTCCAGTAAGCAAGAGGTCCCGAGTTTGAATCCCGGTTTCTGAACCAGTTCAGAGCTGCTCACGTCCAGATTTACTTTTCTTCTGTATTTCTACACCGCAATGATATAATGTTAATTTTTGTATACTTGCGATGGATAAAGGCCAATTGTTTTAAATATATACATTAAGGGGGTAACTTTTTACCTCTGTACAAAATGCACATCATAATATTGTTTTCCTTACTTTTGAATAAAAATTATGCAATAAATGCGTTTTATAGCAACTTGCGGAAATAGTTTATTAATAATAAAGTCTTCAGAAAGAAATTACGTACTTTAATTAATTTAATTTTGTTTGCATTACATTAACAAACCTAAAAGCGTGTTTATAGTTGTAATGTAATGCAACTAAAATATGACGCATAAAATTGAATAATTTTCATGTGATCACTTAACTATTAACAAGCAGTTTGCGCGAATTGCTATAAAACGCATTTATTGCAAACTTTTTATTCAAAAGTAAGGAAAACAATATTATGATGTGCCTTTTGCACTGAGATCCGCTGTTACGACCTTAATTTCTATCACAGTTTCAAATCTCTGCGCAGGGAATCAAGAAGCACGAGCTATTAGAAGAGATGCTGTCGATCATCGTCCGTCAGTTGCGGTGGCAGCGTCTCTACACGGAGTACTCGGACCAGCTCAAGGATATAAAGTCCACTCACACCAACGGCATGGTCAACGGACATTGATCGCTTCTACGCACAAGACGGGTCTACTAAAATCTCGGCTTGCAGGCCCCGCACTCCCAAAAATATTCGGCCGATCGTTTATTTTTCGAGCATACGTCCATCTCTGACGCACGCATTAAAAATGTGATAGAGATGGATATACGACCGAACGATAACCGATCAACTTTTTTCGCTGTAGATCCCTGGAACTCATGTCATGGACCCCAGTTTAAGAAACCCTGCCTTATAGTTTCGCCATGTTTGTCTGTCCGCGCCTTAGATCAGAGACTGTTAGTACTAGAAAGCTCTGATTTGGTATGGCTATACATATTAATCACGCCAACAAAATATTGGTATAATCTCCAATACACGTAAATTGGGGATGAATATTTTTTCTCGTCTATCCCATTGTGTGGGGTATCGTTGGATAGGTAGTTCAAAAACGTGGGTGTGTGAAAACCATTTTTCGATTTAGGGATCTGTTGGCGAAATCTTAAGCTTTTTTATTATTATTATTAAGCTTTAAAGTGCAAATTTTTGTTAGATTCAAGTGTCCCTCTCCCTGTTGGCTAAACGGTGGTTTATGAATATGTGGAAAAATTCACAGAAGTAGTATATATAACTAGCTTTTGCCCACGGCTCCGACCGCGTGTTATTCGGCTTAACAACATGCTTTTTTTCATACGTTTTCTGTAAATATTTAATTTTAAAGTTTAAGTAAAACTTTTATTTTAAGTTTTTATGTAGTTACCCGAAAATCCTTCATTTCCTCTCCTTTTTCTACAAACTGAATTTTAGATTAAATTACTTTTACTTTAAATCTTAATTTAAATGTTTAATATTAATATTATAAGTTTAATATCATAACTGTAATAATGTAAAACGTTCTTCAATTCACAAAAGTTTATCTGTATGATAATCTTAGTAGAGTCTAAGCACCTGATTAGATCTTTTATGTTTTGCCATAGCAAATGATTTAGCAAACTTATTAAAAACACATGGGTTTTTCATTGCTCTTGAAGGTTAAATTCAGTGAACCGTAGGAAATCGTACTCTAAAACATAGGCATTATGTTTCCGAAAATACTAACTTCCTTGTAATTATTTTTGCATTACCATTGTTTCTTTGTATCAACAAACAAATGTTTATAATGATGTAATTTTACGTGCGAGTCAGTGCTATTGAATTTTACCGGTACGGTCTCTCTTGTCATGATATACCTGGCACTGTGTAGAGGTGATATACAAAAAGATAAACCGATGCGTGTTCGAGGGATGCATGCAAGTCAAGATTCGGTATTCATGGTAATGACGTCAACGTAGTACAGTCGATTTTTTTGTGAGGTATGCGAGGCGCATTCACATAACATATTTCGTTACTTAATTAATCATTAATATGAAATATTCTATTTTTTTATTTCAGGTATGTGTACCTGAGTCAAACAAATCCTAGCTGAATAAAAATAATATAGTCATTGTTATTATTTTAATAACTAACGATATAGATCGAAGGGTGGATATCTCACTTGATCAACAGACTGTACGTTATCAAAAATGATACGATGCCATATCGTGGCTCTAATATAGGAAAGAAATATTTTTTTTTTAACTTGAAGATGTCATTCTATATTGGCACATTGGTGAAATCCTTAGCTAGTTGGTTGGTGTTTATTAAGAGCCTGTTGAACCAAGCGGGGCGGAAATAACTCCTGATTTACAACCCTGGCATAGATATATCTAAGAGTGTTCATAGGTAAGAACAATTATTATCAAGTTTGTTCAGCAAAAAGCGTTTGAAACAGAAATCCGAGATTTGAAACAGGGTAAACAAGTGAATCCAAAAAGCAGTATTTCAAACTTAAATCCAACCCTTGATCAAGAAGGGATGTTGCGAGTTTCAGGGAGACTAAAAAATGCTCAAATCAGTACAGATATGAAATTTCCAATCATAATACCAAAAGACAATCGATTTACAGAGTTACTAATAACTTCGCACACAAAGTAACGTTTCACGGCGGACCGAGATTAGTGTTATCATTTATCAGGCAAAGGTATTGGATTATCAGTGGTAATAGAGTAACGAAAAAATGGATCAGATCTTGTGTGAAATGCCGAAGACAGGCACCTGGTAAACAAGATCAGTTGATGGGAGATTTACCAGACGCCAGATGCAACCCTTCGAGACCGTTTTATCATACAGGGGTGGATTTTACGGTTTTTATCACATTAAAAGCAAACAAAGGAAGAGGGATTAAAACCACAAAAGGTTATATCGCAGTTTTTGTGTGTATGGCGACCAAGGCCGTACACATAGAATTAGTTTCGGACCTGACATCATCGTCATTTCTAGCCGTGCTAAGAAGGATGGCAGCTAGACGGGGAACACCGGGTCATATGTACAGTGATAATGGCACTAATTTCGTGGGAGCTAACAACATATTACAGCTAGAGTATGAACGTCTCTTACAAGAAATATCAGAGATGGAGATCAGTTGGCATTTCAATGCACCGGCTTGGCCGTCAGCATCAAGGCTGATGGAATCAGGCGTGAAGAGGCTCAAATATAATTTAAAGAGAGTTATAGGAGACCAGAAGTTAACATTCGAGGAGTTGTCAACAGTCCTATCACAAATAGAAGCATGTCTTAACTCAAGACCTTTGTGTCCTTTATCAGAAAACCCAGACGATGACTGTCTAACACCTGCTCACTTTCTTGCAAGTGGCCCTACGCTTACGATTTACGAAACAGAAAAGGACGCGCGAACAAGGTGGCATAGCTAAGTTAGGAAGCAAGTACAACACACGAAAACGAAATAAAGACAAAAGCGAAAATTCAGCGCGCAAAATTTTCCATCATTTTAATTAACCGCTCCAGTGCCACGTGATTCTCACTCCATTTTGATCTTCCACATGTGACAGCTAATCGACCGACATTCAGCAGAAGCACGCAGACGTCAAACGTACAACTTTACCGCGGTTACTTGGGGTGACACTTACTGCTTACTCATTAGAGGTGGTTTGAGTTTGACGCGATGTTCTAATCATTGCGGTCTTTTTATACAGACGTCGAGCGATGTACCCTGACCTCATTAGTACCTGTAATTTCCCGTTCAGGAAATGAAGATGCTAGAGAACATGTCGACAGACGTTGGATTGGATATTTATGGGCGTGTTTCGAATTATGAAGAAAAATGTGATTTTGCTCTTGACTCCTTGAAATGTAAATCATGAAGTGATGGATGTCTACATAAGCGGGGCAGACCCATCAACATCCTAAATACATTATTATATTGGACGCGCAGGGTGTCCAGCGACCTTTTGGTATACTTCACCCACAGATTCCCCGTGTACAAGCTCTGGCAGTATGCCTTAAAAAGTGTTAGCTTGACTTCCTCTGTGCAACGGAAAAATCTGCGATACAGCATGTTACCTCTAACCGCCAGAGCCCTGCGTTCCCTTTCAATATCTTCATCGTCTTTAAGGTCGTCAGCAACGATATGTCCCAGATATTTAAATTTAGTCACACGTGTGACGTTCATGCCATTTAGGGTAATATTAATTGTGGGATCTGGACATTTACCAGCGGCTTTAAAGACCATGAACACGGTCTTTTTGACATTATATACGAGTCCATGCTCAGCTGCATATGCCTCACAGACTCTTAACAGCTCCTGAAGACCGCCCACAGTCGGGCTGAGCAGCACCATGTCGTCCGCGTAGCTCATATTATTGATGCTAACGCCATCTATCCGACAACCAACACGCATGCTGCTCAGCCCCACAATAAGATCATTATCATAAAAGTTAAAGAGCGTGGGAGAAGTCAAACCACCCTGTCTAATCCCACACTCCAACCCATAGGCGTCCGAGACAGAGCCCACCTTACAAAATTGGTTTGGTTAGCATACCAAATTTTTAGGACATTCCGTACCTCAACTTTTGTTATAGAGACAAATGAATTCTGAGGTTTAATTAGCATAAGCGGGTTTTAGCGAAGCATAAATTCGGCGGCTGCATCCGAAAGGTGCATTTAGCCCTTTTTCCCTTGGAAGTTAGCATTCGACATTGAATACATTTGAATACATTATGTGTATTCAAAGGTTTATGCAGAATATTTAAATTGGGTGAACAAAGGGACTAAGGGTTGTTGCCACTTATAACAGTTAGAAATAGGTGATAAGTTAAATACCTTCATTTGTGGACACCTCAAGACTTAATTAAATACAATTACATTTAAGAAGTAAATAAACATTATTGCATTTATTTTTTTCAAACATTAAAATGACTCGTTTGTAATGAAAGTACTACACAAAATAATACGAACCAGTCTTATCTCTTGAACCCACAAACCTTTTGAAAATCTTTCTAATACATAGCTGTAGCAGTAACTAACCAAAAAAGTCTGAAAACCGCAGACCCTCATAAATAAACTCTCTTTTATTAAAATATCCTTGCACCCTATCTCTATAGAGACTGGAGGCACGCATGGCAAATTATTTCGCTTTTCCTGTCTACCCTCTTTTGGTCGAGGATTGTTAGCTCCACTTAGCAGAAACGCGCTGCAAAACGTAGAAAAATTTAGCGTTTTCGTTAGCTTTGTTTATTGTTGTGTGTCTTCTGACACACACAACTATTTGCTCCAAGGTTGATGGTGCCCTATGGTACGGACCTAAAAAGTCTAGTATAGGGTACTAATAAGCTTTGTACATCTTGTCTGATTGAATTAACTGTAAATAAGTTATTGTGTAATCTTATAAAGATGTTTTTATGTTTGCATGTATTTCATCAATAAATGTTTTTATGTTTTATGTTTATGTTCTAAGTAATATTGTAATGAAGATTGTAATCAAAGTGCACAACTAATTATATTCCTAGATCTAGTAACGACAGCGCTAGGGGTACATTCCGTTTTGATGTCGAAGCGTCGCACGCACCTTGTATTGCCAATACAACAAATCCAAACCATTCACTGTAATAGAAGTGATATACTGACAGCTGTCTTTTTGATACAATAAACAAAGATGGCGACAGTGTTAAATAAAATCTATTCCGTTTCGATCGCTTGCTCTGATTCGTAAAACGGAATACAATGAAGATCTAGCCCCGACAGCGCCAGAACACAGAACTGGTCCTCGTGCACCTATTTATGGCTCAGACTGCCCGCGCCACTGGGCTCCTAACGTATAGGATCTACGTGACGCGATAATGTCCCTAATAATGCAAAATTTGAAAATAACATGTTTTTATATGAAAAAATGAATATAAGGTATGGGAGGCTGGAATAACTCGAATAACTGTTCATAGTCTCAGAAAAAAAATAGTTTGGCCTTGTATTTCAAACTGGTGGAAAAGTTCTACCATCGTTTAATAATGCTTTAATAGTTACTAAGATTCAAAGATTCAAAATGTTTATTTGTAAAATAGATACATAAAGTATCCGTTTTACATGTCAAATCTAATCTGTATAAAAATAATATTTTATAATGAAACAAATATGATACTTACGGGAAATATAAAAAAAAAAACTAAATTTAAGTTGGGCTACTAAAGTTATACACATGTATGAAATAAAGTCTTATTGGAACAAGAATATTATTATACATAATGCAATTAATAAATAAGCTGATAAATAAACTGAATAGACCATAAATAAATATAATGCCTAACCAAATATATACTAACATAAGTAAAAAATTTAAATATTATATACCTATACCTACATAATGCAATTAATAAATAAGCTAATAGATAAATAAACTATAAAGATGTAATGCCTAAATCCGCCCATTCGATTAATCTTGCTACGAAGAAGGGCTAGCAAGATCATGTCCTTTTTTTATCAGTTTTTTTTTTCAATATGGCTTAATACTATTGCAGTCTTTTTAACTACATATAATCATACAAAACAATGTATTAAACTTTAATAACTAAAGGATAAAAATATAAAAGACAAGGAAATTCTGCCATGAGGGAAAAAAATCTTAGTTACTTCAGCAAAAAATAAAAATTTCAAGAAAAGCTCTCGAATAGCATTTCGAGTATTGTGATTGAATTATATTAATGTATAATATACATAAAAACGGCAAAACGTTTTCTCAGATCCATAGCGAAACATAAAAAAAACATTATAAAAAGAAAACAGTTTTCTGCTGATACGAAGTTTTTCTGTTTTAAGGTAAATTTTGCAAAAAATATTTGAAATTGTGGCTACTTAAAGACATTTTTTTAGTAATTTTTTACTTTTTGTACTCAATTTATTGATTTTGACTCTAGGTATCAAAGTCGCAAAAATTAAATGAAATTCTTCAAATAATCTAGCGAGAGATATCGTAGCCTCGTCAGCGTTGAGTTATGCAAAGAAAGGAGAGTTTCCACCGAGGTAATGATGCAATTATGCTGTTTCTCTGGATTTGGTTGGTAGATAGGAATGCTGGTTCTGATGAAGCGGTAGCTCTTTCCGTGGTCTTTTTCTGACGTACCAATCACAAAGTGTTACGAAAGTTTCGAGTAAAAATGGTGTGAGACTGATCAAGCAACCAAGGAAAACATAAAAAAAAATGTACTTTGCAATTACCTGTCAGCCAAGTGTATTTTTTGTATTGAGATTTATGGAAATGGTTGACAAAGCGAAGAGCACGAAATAAAGAAATGTAGTATGGATGCCATTTCCTAAACAAGGCGATGGGAGTCGTGTTATATGGGCCCATCGCCATCGTAGTATTTGAAAAGCCTACGAGACTTGTTTTAAAGATGACCTAAAAGAAAATGCATTCAGTAAATATCTTTGTTACGTATTTTGAGGAATAATCTGAAGAAAGGCCACAAATTAGCAACGCGTTACCTTTCTTTTTTTCTAATTGTACAATGTTAGAAGTAAAATGGATTGTGAAAGTAAACACTCGTAACTTTTGATTAACGATAAATAGAATATAATAATGACTAGAATAGAAATAGAATGCTTCGGTGGTTTGGGCATATAGAGAGGATGACGTAGATTGACAAAAGAAATGTGTGCTGCACAAGTGCAAGGTAAAGCTCGACCGGGCCGCCCTAGAAGGACGTATGCCGACCAAATAGGCGATATACTGAAGAAGGGCAAAGTACCCGGAAAAGAAGACCTTGTATGACTAGATTGATGGATGAAGAAGAAGCAAAACAGGTATGTCAGTATCGTAGCAGATGGAAATCTGTAGTCTCTGCCTACCCCTCTGGGAGATAGGCATGAGTACATGTATGTATATATGTAATATTATAAATAATTTCGTCATTTTAATTAAGAAAACCATTATATTTGCCTGGTAGAAATGGCAAATACATATTGGACACGTATCATAAAATATCATACCCATCTCAGATTTCTAATTTACACTTTTCCAGAAATGTTATACTTACCTACTACCTGCTTTCAGCAACAATCTACTACCTACTTTATATAGCTTGATCAGATCCGGTTAAATTGAACAACATTATGGGAAAAGTTCGATTCAGGTTTTCAGTAAGTTCCTACATAGCGTTATATGTACATAGGGGCAGTCCATAAATTGACCCCCCCCCCACAATCATCCTATCGTTATTATCCATTTATTATCCAATGACCCTATCCTCTCACAAAACTGATGTAATTTTCGTTATCTGTATTACAAAATTAATAATCTTCATTAAACAATAGTTTTTTTACTTCCATACATCCATCCATCAGCCTGTTTCGTCCACTGCTGGACATAGGCCTTTCCAGGATTTTGCCACTCTTGGCGATCCTCCTGGAAGAAATGCCCATAAAATGAGAATTTAGGATCCTGTCAAAAAGCAGAAAGACAGCAAAGCCTCGGTATTTAAATTCATAGTCTGTTAATCTGCCCGCGCCCATTATTAAAAAAAAAAAAACTAGACATATTATATATCTTTGTGTATGACTGAAAGCAGCCTTCAAACGCATCAAAGTGAAATTAGCTTATTTCCGTCAAGTTGGCAACTTGCGTGCAAAGAAAATGAAAAAGAATGCCCGCCTAAAGTTCATTTGGAGTATTTATTGTTTCTTTAATTGCGTTTCATTTATTTACTCACAATATGCATTGAAAAACTCGCTTATTGCTCGTGTTTCAAATCGTTCCTAGTAAGCTATTGCCTCCTTTACGCACTTGTAGTATAAACTACTATTAATTTTAAGGGCGAACGCGAGTTCACAGTGCGGGGCGAACCACTGGTTTATTTACTCGATATTTCTGCCCACGATATGGTGCCGTCATCAGTCGAATAAATAGAACACACAGTAAGTCTAATATAAGTGCTCTACTTTTAACTAATATTTTTTGTAATGAATATTAGGATTTACTCGACATGAAAACTTTTGATAACGCAAAAACAGTTTCTTAACTAGTATTTCGCCGGGAGCACAGATAACCCCGCCGGGAGCTTTGTCATTCATCTATTTGCATCTCCATTGCACACTGTACCCTGTCTCGCTCGGCCCGCTATATAAAAGTCGAAAGGCTCTTCACGCGACGAGGACTGCCTGTACGCTCGTACAATACAATACAATACAATACAATATAACTTTATTTGCACACCACACGGAAGGAAACAAAAATAATATAAATTACAATAGCCAAATAACATAGGTACAATCAGGCGGCCTTATCGCTTATAGCGATCTCTTCCAGACAACCTTTGGGTAGAATCTGGTTTAAAAGGAGATTGATGAATAGGCGGTGCACTAATTTTAAAATAATATTTAAATATACTATACAAAATCTACATTAATAAATTAAAAGAAAAATAATAATGTATTATAGATAAATAACATGAATGAATAAATATATACATACATACATATATTACATAAATAATAAATAAACTTTAAGAGGAATGTAGATAGTTCAGTGGTCAGAGTGAGAGGTAGTGTTCTTTTACCAGTCTCTTGAAGACTGGTAGGGAAGGTGCTCTTCTTATAGATAGAGGAAGATCATTCCACAAACGGTGGTGGCTCGTAGTGCTCGGACGTCTTCACAGTTGTGTTGCGTGTATTTTTTAATATTTAGTTCGAGTAGTGCCCGCGCTTCAGCTGCGCGGAGGGGATCACCTATCTCAGGAGCGCCTGAGTCGTGGTGCCGCTCGCTGTGCTTCCTGCCTCGGCCTTCCACCAGCGGAAATCACCGAGGAAAGGGGCATGGGGACTGGCGCTCGCCACGACTCATAGTCGCACGCGTTACACCCGCCCGCAGCCGCCGCTCACTTACAATGAGCGGCAACAACAGCCCTTCTCAGGGCTCGCGTTCTAACAGCCCTTCTCAGGGCTACTTCAACAGCCCTGTCCAGGGCCCCTCCAACGCCGCCGCCACCCAGCCGCAGCCTCAAGAAGTAGACCCAGCCCTCCTGAGCCTACCATCGACGCTGACCTTCACCCCCACTCGTCGTGCGCACTCTCTCCACGACTTCCAGTGGGGAGGCATCAGCACGAGTACCGAGTACGCCGTGCCGTTCGCGCTCGAACAACCGGGGTCTCCGCGCCGCGGTCTCGAGCTGGACGAAATCATGACGGCTCGGCTACGTCGTGCGAATTGCCTGACGGAGGGTCTTCTCGCTACGATGGAGGCCCACCTGCGCCAGCGCCGCCTCGAACTTGCTGTCGAGGGCTCTCCGACGGCAGACGCAGCATTGGCGTCGTCTATGCCGCTGACTCTGCCCCCCCTCCCTTAACGGACGAAGAGAGCGCTCGACACGAGCAGCCCCAAGACCGAGAGCACGGAGAAGCGAGTCTGTGACGCGCCTTCTCCAGTGCCCTCCACTTATGCCGCCGCCGCAGCCACCCCCCTGCAGCAAAACCCACAACCACCGCAACCACCGCGTGCAGCCCAGGGAAGAGCGGCATCGCGTCTCCCAGTCGCGCAACGAGCGCGACCCGACCGCCCACCACTTGGGTACCCTACCCCACGCGCCACCGCGCCACGCGCCGTCGCGCCGCGCGCCACCACGCCACGCGCCCCCGCGCCGCGCGCCGGCGCGCCGCAGACCGCCGCGCTGCGCACCGCCGCGACGTCCTCCGTCGCGACGTCCACCGCCGCGACGTCCTCCGTCGCGACGCCCGCCGCCGCGACGCCCGCCGCCGCGACGCCTGCCGCCGCGACGCCCGCCGCCGTCAGCCGCCGCGCCGCCCGTCGCCGCGACGCCCGTCGTCGCACCGCTCGCCACCGCACCGCAAGCCGCAGCGCCGCCAGCCCCCAAGCCGCGCGCCCCCGCGCCCGCCTCCGCACCTACGAAGCTGCGATACCCACCGATGATCGTGGACAAGCTGCCCAACTGGCAGCATCATATCCGCGAGATCGCCATCCAACTGGGTAGAACACCCAATGCCCGCGCCTTCCAGCAGGGAGTGCGCTTCACACCAGCAGCTGATGATGAGTACCGACTCCTCCAACGGTACCTCAACAAGCTGGACAAGGACCACGGTGTGAAGTGGTTCTCCTACTCCTTCCCCGCTGAGCGCAGCCTTAAGGTAGCGATCCGCGGGCTGCCAGTTAACACAGAACCGGAGGAGCTCGCAGCAGCACTGCTCGACCTCGGCTTTGAGGTCGAGTACTGCAAGCCTATTAGGGCTAGAGCAGGGCGCCCCGGCTGCATCTTCTACGCCCTACTGAAGAAGATGCCAACCCTAGTCCCAGCTATATATGAGATCACGGAACTCATGTATATGCCGGGAATAAAAATCGAAGCCTGAAGAGGGAAGAAGGGGCCCGTACAATGCCACAGGTGCCAGCAGTTCAGGCACTCTTCCCACAACTGCCACCGGACCCAGGCCTGCGTGCGCTGCGGCGGGGAGCACTCTGCGAAGGACTGCCCTCGCTCCAGGGAGGAACCCGCAACCTGCGTGAACTGCGGGGGCCCACATGCGGCCAATAACACCTCCTGCCCCGTGTTCCGGAACGAGGCCCGGAACAAGAAGGCGGGAACCATCGCCCTGACGGCTACAGCGGCGAAACCAGCCAGCTGACCGCAGCCACCCTTCCAGCCACCGCAAGAGAGGACAGCGCCCGCCTCACTCATGGCCGAGGCTAACCCAGCCACGGCCAGGTCAGACGCTGCCAAACCTCGACGCAAGTGGTCTGGAAGAAAAAAGAACAAGAAGAAGGCTGCGGCAAAGCAGCCCGACCCCACAACTGAGGCGACCCCCGCCCCAGTCCTACCTACAGCGGAGTTAGAGTACGAGGCAGTGATGCAGGCCGTCAAGAACCTCGTATGCCTACCCGCTTTCCAGAGACTCGTAGCAGCCCAGCCGCTACAGAGCTCCAGTCACTAAGAATAGTGCACTGGAACGCCCAGTCGCTCACTGGAAAGCGGCGGCTGCTCATGCTCTTCCTCAAGGAGCAAAACGTCGACGTGATGCTGATCAGCGAGACCTTCTTGTCAGACAAGGATAAGTTTCACGTCCCAAACTACCATGTCTACAGGAAGAATGAGCTCTCCCCCGAGACTGGCCGAGTCTGGAGAGGCTTGGCGGTTTTAGTCAAGAGGAGGATCATCCACCAGCCAATCGCCGTCAAGGAGTACACATCGTTGTACGCTCTTGGAGTCGAAATCCAGGTCACAGGTGAAACCCTGCGTCTTTACGCCACCTACAAGGCACCCGTCCGGCGCCTTAACTTCAGGGATCTCCATGATATCCTCAGCGCGCCGCACCCCACCATCATTGCCGGCGACCTGAACTCCAAGCATCCTGCGTGGAACTCCACGACGGCGAACGCTCAAGGACTCCGACTCCTCCAAGACTCGATCTCGCACCACTATGACGTCATTGGCCCCGGCGAGCCTACTCATTACTGCCCGCAAACGGGGCTTGGAGACGTCCTGGATATAGTGGTGTACAAAGATCTGAGAACACCGCCAAGCCAGGAAGTTCTCATCGACCTTCCATCAGACCACAGGCCAGTCCTTCTGATAATGGAGGACCTGCCCACCAGAGTCTCTCCGCCGGCATCACGTCGACGATACAACTGGCCCGCCTTCGAGGCCGCACTCCAGGAGGCCCCAATATCTCGCCCCGTCACCAACTCCGAAGATGTGGAAAGGCTGACGTCTGAGCTCACCAGCTGCATCCAGAACGCGCTTGAAACATCATCGCACACGGTTCCGAGCACGAGTAGACTGCAACCTCTCCCCGTTCGGATCCAAGAACTCATTCGCGAAAAGCGCAAGTTCCGGAGACAGTGGCAGCACACCCGCTGCCCGACGCTCAAGGCTCGCCTCAACGCCCTTACGGAGAAGGTGAAGAAAGAGCTCAACGCGAACGCCGAAGAATCTTGGGAGCGCCACGTCGAGTCCATAGGCGACCACGTTCCCTCTGTGCATCGCCTATGCCGGCAGCTGTCAACGACCCCAGCTCCAATCCGACCGCTGCTGGGCAGCGACGGCCACCCAAGATTCCGAGCCCAAGACCGAGGCGAGATATTCGCCGAGTGCCTCGAAGGCCAATTCTCGCCTAACCCGACCAATGATGTAGAGCACGTCAGAGCAGTCGAGTCTCACCTGCGAGACTACCTTGCTGAGCCATTAGCCGCCGATGAAGACCCCATCGTCTTCTCGCCTGGCCTGGTGAAGCGGGTGATCAGCCGCACCAAGCCCCGAAAAGCCCCAGGAGCTGATTCCATCACCAACTTGGCGCTCCAGCACCTACCCCCTCAAGTAGTCGCTGCAGTGACGCGCCTGTTCAATGGAATCATGCGGACGGGGCACTTCCCCACACAGTGGAAGGTCGGTCATGTCATCATGCTGCCAAAGCCAGGCAAAGACTCCAGACGTCCGGAACACAACCGGCCCATCACCCTGCTCAGCAACGTCTCAAAGGTGTTCGAGAAACTCCTGCTCGGACAGCTGACGCCCCACATCACACCTCGCCCGGAACAGTTCGGCTTCAGAGCCGACCACTCCACGACCCTCCAGCTGACCAGAGTACTGCACCACATGACGGTAGGCCTCAACAAGAAGGAGTACACCGCTGCAGTACTTCTGGACATGGAGAAGGCCTTCGACAGAGTATGGCACGAGGGCCTGCTATATAAACTGTCGACCTCTCCAGCCCCACGGCGCCTGGTTAGGGTCGTGGAGTCGTTCCTGACTAACCGCCACTTCAGAGTGGTGGTGGAAGACGCCACCTCGGAGGAGCGCCCTATCAAAGCTGGCGTCCCCCAAGGAAGCTGCCTGTCCCCGGTCTGCTACTCCCGGTACACCGACGACATCCCCCTGGGAGCGGGAACCCAACTCGCTCTCTTCGCCGACGACGCGGCCTATTTGGTGTCGTCCTACAAGGCCAACCACGCTGCGGCGAAGATGCAGCGGACCCTAGACCTGCTCCCAGACTGGCTGTTCAAATGGCGACTGTCGGTCAATGTCGGGAAGACGCAGGCCCTCATCACAGGCAACACGAGCTCACCACCACCACTCCAACTTGCTGGCTCGCGCCGGACAGGACCTAACACCCGCGGTTCCTCTCTGAGTAGAGCCGAGCTCTTCCCTGAATCGAGCCGTGCTCCTCGAGAGTAGAGCCGCCAACTCCACCGGATAAAACAACACCAAGACATGCCCAATAATGGGCATCGAAAGACACCACAGCAAGGGGGCACCCGCCCCGACGCTGAATACCCACGCCCCAGAGGGGATGTGTGAGACAACCACTGGTCACGCGACGACAGTATTTCATGCGGTGCACCAGCAGTCGGTCGGTTCGCATTCATTTCGTTCGTTCAACTTTGTTAGCACAGCAAGATGACCGGTCGCGGCAAGGGAGGAAAAGGTCTGGGGAAAGGAGGCGCGAAGCGTCACAGGAAGGTGCTGCGTGATAACATCCAGGGTATCACGAAGCCCGCGATCCGTCATCTGGCCCGCCGTGGCGGTGTCAAGCGCATCTCCGGTCTGATCTACGAGGAGACCCGCGGTGTCCTGAAGGTGTTCCTCGAGAACGTGATCCGTGACGCAGTCACCTACACGGAGCACGCGAAGAGGAAGACCGTCACCGCCATGGACGTCGTGTACGCTCTGAAACGTCAGGGCCGCACCCTCTACGGTTTCGGTGGTTAAACCCTTTCCATTGACATCGCCGCTTCGACGATATAAAAAAAGGCCCTTTTCAGGGCCGCAAATATTTCAGTTTTAAACGAGTTTCTATACTACTGTGACAACACGTCTCGTACCTTACCTATATAATAATATTATTACAAAGAACGCGTCTGATTCCGAGCGTCCCCCCATTCAATGTGATTACAGTGATCTGTAAAAGTCTAGGTTATTTAAATAAATAATTATGAAAATTTACCTACCTACCTACCTACCTACCTACCTACCTACCTACCTACCTACCTCGATGGATGAAGCGAGTCCGTGCGTGCGTTATCTGGGTCTGAAAACGAAAAATTTACAGCCAAACTCTTACTGAAGACTCGGTAAGTTCTCTCAGTGCCCACAAGCCCCGATCGGTGTTACTGCTGATCACTTACCAAGCCTCCAGTATAAGTTTTGCTGCATAAATTAAAGTCACCTTATAAGTACTATATTATTCAGATTCATAGTCATCTATACCTATAGATACTAGATGGCGGTGCATGTTTCATGTTTGCTTGCTTGGTTATCTTTATTAACAATTACAATAATATTAACTAATTGTTTTATAATATAATATCAATATCTGATTTGTCATAATACATTGTATTATATTACAATAATAATATTAATTATATTATAATTAATATTTATATTATTATTATAATATTAAGTTATAATGTTAAACATGTATAATTATATAATTTTCTTAAAGTATTATTGATTTTTTTACATTTTAATATATATAATTATATTTATTAAATTAGATAATTATATAATAGGTTTGTTTTAATTTTGCAAAGCTATGGCTACGCTATTTCTGTGTGTTAATTAATAAAAAAAAACAAATAAAAGCCATTAACTGGTTTTTTGAAGAAAATTATATTTACTAAGCTATTATTATATTATCTGATTTGTTGTAAAGAATTGATTAATGTTTAATGTAACGTTTCGTATTTCATAATGTTGTGCAGATCTAGGCCACATTCATGTGTTAATTTTGTATGCTTGTGGTGTTATTGCTGGCGTTCCTTTTTAATAAATAAATAAATAGAGGTTTTAAATAACTTTAGTAAGTATGTAACAAAACACAACAGAAAAACGGGTTATCAAATTTTATACTAAAATGGTCCTTGAAGGAACGACAACTTGACCACCTCTCCAGGGGCGCTACTTTTTATGGAAGCAAAGGCTTCCACAGGCCTATGCCATATAAACCTGTGGTACGGAGAAACCCACTCTAAACTAATAAAACCGTTCACTTTAGCAAGATTATGCTGTAGACCATTTTTGTTTGCAATTTAATGTAGATTACTTTTGTCCTTGGCACTTTTGCGCTAAACCACATATGTAGTTTTCGAAATATTTAAGAAAAACTGATAAAACCCGACTTCTTCGCTCTGCTCTGCTTCCATTATTTTAGTTATATCTAAACCTTACACATCCTCCTCATTGCGATACGTCTCGTTGTACTTGTTTATAATTTTGTCTAAGTTTAGGTACTCCGACGAAAAACAAAAATCACATTTGTGTCTGAGCCCTAAGACCTGCTAAGTGAGCTCTTACCCAGTGCACTGAAGTAACAAATCAAACAAACATAGACAACATAGTCACGTGACCTCCGGCAGCAGTCTCAGGTGCTGGCTCCGGCAGCAGAGGCACTTCCTCGCAGATATGTTGAAATGTTGTACCGCGGGGTCCACAATGCTACACTTCAGGTTTGCATCGGATTCAGTTTCGTCTAGGTACACGACAAAAATTTAAAAAATCTGGTGTTCTATTTGACTCAAGATTATTATTAATTACACTTAATAAATAATCGTACGTTAAATCTTCCATACTTCAATAGCTTTTATAAAAGTATAGATTTCACGGGAAAAGTTTCACACCCAGATACTGACTAAAAATGTGAAAAAATAATGGTTAATTTTTTAATGTAGCCGCATTTTTAAAATAACTGAATTTTTGTTTCAATTACAGCAGGAAAAAATTAAAACGTTAGAGCACAACTGAAGTTTAGCGTTATGGAGCCCTTAAGAAGCGATTTTTTATTCTTAATATCAGAAGTCACAAATAAAAGTTCTTTAGTTTAAAAGTCATTAAAACGATAAATTTAATTGTTTTTATTATTATCAAAAAATCTTAACAAAGAAACGTACATAAGCGAATTTAATGCCAATTAGCATTTTGTTCCAGCTAACTATACCGGAAACATATTTTAAGCCATTATGAAAGACCTGAAGGCTCATACAATCATTAGAATGTACAGGTACCTCTGACTATTTTTGCTCTGTATAATTTCATCATTACTATCATCACCTTTCAGGCCATTGGTCCACTTGGATGCAGGTCGTCCCACACTACGTCTTCCTACATCTGGCCTCGACTGCATAATTAACATTTGATATTAGCCTAAGGCCTTGGCATAGGCCAATCTAAACGTTTTTATAAAAAATCACTTGTACTTATCCACTTATTTATATTATGTTCCTAACCGGTTTCGCTTTTATGGTATTATCAAGTGGACAAGTACAAGAACAAGTACTTTTTAATCAAATTATGATTATGGTTAACCAAAAGGCGAACGCCTATTTTGGGAGCGAGCGCATTAGTGTAATCATAGCCCAAAAATATTTAGATAGTGTATATAAACCAAATATTGCGGATATGTAATTTGCGTCATGGTTTGATTGATGACGTCATAGTCTTCGTATATGAACGCATGAGCTTATAAAAGAGTAACTTCGTTTAGTCATTACGTCAGAATCAGATATATCGTTTTGACTCAGAAACCGATTGCTCGTAGGCACTTAAATGATTATAGACTAAATTTTTGTTTGCATTCAATCCATTGCGAAACTTTTGCATCCTAGCCTGCATTACCTGTATATTTTTTGGGATAAAAAGGAGCTTAAAACTTTATAAACTATTTTTTTCCCGGAAAATCTTTACAACACATAAAATCAATGCATAGGAAGACGAAGCCCCGGAAAAAATATTGTTTTATAAATTGGAAAGTGGATTTATTTTTGCTATTTATAAATATACTCTAATTAACAATTAAATTTATGCAATGAGAAAGTCTGTTACTACTTCTACTGTCTGTTACTACTGTCCTGTAAAGCATATGTATAACACCACTATGTACAATCAAGGCTTAGCTTGCGGGATCACTGAATATACACGTATTGAATTTTACAAAAATAAACTAACTAAATCCTGCATAGACCATATTTTCGCAAGATCCCGCTCACTGAGCATGTACACAGCGGCGCTCGGAACTACACTGGCCGACAACCGAGCCACGGCACTCGCTTGTTGCGGAGCTTGTCCGAACACACGAGCGGATTCTAAATACATTACACGATACAATTATAAAACGCTCGCCGACTCCTTAAAACAAATAGACTGGCAACCTGTCAAACAAACCATATGTCCATTAAAAATGTATAAAATTATCGTAGAAAACATACAAAAATGTTATGAAAAAGCAACGATTCGAATAAAAACATCTACTAATATAAAACGTATGAGTAATACCTGGATTAATAATAAAATCATAAAAGCTTGCAAACATAGGGATAAATTGTATATTAAATGGATTTCAGACCCCACTGACAAAATAATCAAACAAGAATACAATTCATCAAGAAACTACGCAAATAAACTAATAAATAAATGTAAAAATAAAAACATACGTGACGAGATAACCGCTAATAAAAATAACCCTAGAGCGCTCTGGCCAACACATAGGCTATAAGGGGTGTTAATAAAATAACGCCCGAGCCGGAAACGGGGAAAAGATTGAATCAACGTTTTTATAACACAATTTTTATAAACCAATTTACAACCAAGCTAAATACCGAAAAAGTCCCCGCAGAGAAACAAGTGTACCAGAGGCTGCTAGATATAATAGAATTTACGACATTTGTCAATAAGTGACAGCATACCATTAAAATAATAATTATTATTTTGATCGTCAAAATAGTCATTCACAGCGTCCTTCATCTCTTCGTCTGTTGAAAATCTGCGCCCTCTCAAATTTTTCTTTAAATTTTTAAATAAGAAGTAGTCAGAGGGAGCCAGGTCTGGACTATAGGGTGGGTGGTTGATCTCTGTAAAGCCGTTTTTTGTCAGAGATGACCGCGCCTTATAGGCCGTGTGCGCGGGTGCATTATCATGCAAAATCAAAACGCCTTTGCTAAGTTTGCCCCTCCTGTCTTCTTTTATTTTTTTGCGTAGCTGGTCAAGTAAGTTCGCATAGTATTCAGCATTCATCGTGGTGTTTTTTGGCAAGTAATCTATCATAAGAATCCCCTCAACATCCCAAAAAATGGTTGCCATTAGTTTCCCCGCTGACAGCCGGACCTTAAACTTCCTTGGTGGTTTTTCCCCTTTAAATTTCCATTGCATCGATTCTTGTTTGCTTTCGGGATCCCACTGACGCCACTTCATATTGGCCGTCTAAATAGAAGCCTAGAATTTGTTTGATTGAATTGTTTCTCTATTGCGAGTTATTTTATTACTTACGAGCCCGCTCCGAATCGTTAGTCATAATATCGTAGTATCAAAATAACGTGCAAAGGAGAAACAATTGAATCAAATAAATTTTAGGCTTTCATTTAGATGGACAATATGGACTGGTGTAAGTCCCTGATTTTTACAAAAACATAACGGTAATGACAAGAAAAAACATTAAAATAATGCTTTGCATCAAACAGACGATAAATACGGAGCGGGTTCTTAAGGATGACTAAAACCGGCAACAGAAGCTTCGAGCAAAAACTTTTTTGTTTATTCGCTTTATTGTCAACAGTGAGACCGCAGTATCACCTCATTTGAGATTCAGCCCAAAACTAACAGGAACATCGCTGTTTGATTAAAAGCCTATATTTACACTCCACACTCCATGAATTAATTAACAAGTAGCGTTTAGCTCATAGTTTGAGATTAGGAAGGATGCGAAGAGGACTCGGGTTGGGTTAGTACACCTTCACAAATATTTATATTCATCTGTATCAAAGAAAAATATATTGTAGTGAAACGTGATAAGGATTAGACGATGTGAAATAAGGTTTCTATGATACATTTGCATTTTTAACCTTGATATCTGCTTTAAGCTTCATTGGAATCGATTTACAACATCCATAGTGACTTTGATTCCATAGACTAATTGTAAGAACTTCTATAATAGAGATACAATCGTAAACTATTTAGAACACTTCTTATGCCGTCTCTATTCTCGGTCACAGAACAAAGGTGACCATTATAGATATCATAATAATATGTCAGTGATGGCAGCGCATTCGCTTACGAGCTTACGAGTCATTTATTTTTCATTTCATTAAAATAAGCATTAACGTTCATAAATTATAATTAAAAAATAATGAAAGATTTGAAAACGTAATAATCTGTAATCAAACTCTCCATCTTTAAAAAAAGGTTGTCCCAGAAGGTGACGTACAAGTTCCGAGCTACCCCTCCCTCCCCTCACATACGAGATGCGAACAAAAAAGTATCCACTGCAAAAGAAACGTTATGAAATGACTTGCGGAAAATTATACAAAATGCAGATAGGTAGCATTAAAATGTTGCCAGTGAAAAAACCGAAAAACAAGTTTGTAGAAACAGCACCCAAAGAATGTGGTTGGTATTGTGTAAAAAATGTATTTATAAATTATAATCTCGGTTCAACTGACCATATGGGAGCAAGCAAACCCGTTCTGTCATCTCTACCTAAGTTGGTACTTACATAAACACTTTAATCTTACTTGTTTATGTCATATGAGTGAGACACAAGGTATTTTTATCATTTATAGGTTTATGCTATACTATGTAATGTGTAATTAATAGTACCTAATTTAAGAAAATTTGTAAAATGAATAATAATAATACTGACAATACTGAAAAACCTATCCGAAGAAAAATCCAGAGAAATTAACATTTTTTAACAATTTCTTATAATTAATTAATATCTACTCTGAATTTTGAATAGGAACGCCAAATTTTTTTTTCAAAATTGCATTTTTTTTTCGTATAGTTAATGGGTGTGACCAGTAGACTATAGGGTTTTATTATTGTTACCTGTCTCCTGTCTATTTACTAGGGTTGCCAGATGAGCGGGACTTGCCTAGATTGTCCAGCTATTGCATACGTTGTGAAGCGTCCCGGTTTTAGCAAAAATGTCCCGCTAAAAAACGCAGAAAAAGGTTATAAATTGTTAAAAGCGGCTAAAGCAAATGCTTTTATAAAAGCGTGTTTATAGTTGTTGCGCAGAATCATTTGCATGTGCAAATTAATTTTATTGCACCACTGTATTAATATTCTATACAAAATAAATATCTGTATGTGTTTATAATTTGTTGGTTTTATTATAAAACAGAAATGATTCGTATATACTTATTATATTTTATACAGCAACAAACTAAATTATTCTTCCTTATAATAAACAGGCCCAGATAGATGAATCAGTGGAATTTTTTCATAGTTGGGTTTCTCACTTCACTAACAAATAAAATATTATGTTAATTTTGCGTGCCTTGTCAAATCACATAGAGCCAACTACAAGTAAAATGGGACTTATAATTTACAATGACTATAATCAGTAAAATATCTCTAATGAACTTGAAGATGTGTTCAACAAAAGATTTATTATAATTTTGAGAGCATTTTTCGTTCACACATCATGTTCTGTGGGTAACTTCTCATCCCCAAGCCTGACTCTTGCAGTAGTGCAGCACCAGTTTTCCGTCTGTGCCGAAACATTCATACAAGTTCCGCACTATCTGGTCAGGTGACGGTGCAAATGTTTGATTCACATATAAAAACTGGAAAAGAAATTATATTTGTAAAAAGTGTTATTTATTATTTCACAAGTAAAACCTACAGGTCCTATCCCCAGACATAGCATTCAGACTATAACCTAGTGGGACTTTATAGCAAGTTGGAAAACTATAGATAGTACCGTAGCAAGATTATTGTCAACATTGAAAATTATTGGTGACTTTAGTTGTCTTAAATATTACATTGTAGATGCATTAAATCAATATTTCATTAACCTGTTTACTTACAAAACAAACAAAATTCAACGGATGTAACAGTAGAATAATAAGTAGGTAGTTTCAATACCTCAAAAACATTATGTTAACAATAGACTTCTATTGTCACATTTTTAGGGTGCCTAGTTGAAAAGGAAAGGAACCCTTATAGTTTCACCATGTCTGTCTGTCTGTGGCTTAGCTCAGAGACTCTTATTACTAGAAAGGCATGGGTATTCATATCCTTCCGGAGCGTAATGTATGGTACCTCCCCTACACGGTAAAGTGGGGATGATAGTTTTTTGCATCTGTCGTTGTTTAAAAATATTGCACAGCTAAGATGGCTTGTGAGGTGAAGGCGGAGGAAACTTGTGAAAAGTTAACTAGTAATAGATTTGTTTCATACATTTTATAGGTATATAAGTTTGTAATATTTATTCAAATCAATTAAGTCTGAACTTATTTGAACGGTACCTTATTATTTTAAGCAGGTGTATTATTAACAAAAGTTACCAATCTTTCATCCTGCTCCAACTTCAGATACTTCTTCACAAACTCCATGATCCATCCTATTGGTTTCTCTGCATCTACAGCCCATTTCTTCTTTTTCAATATGGGTGCATTACCAGTTGCCTTTAATAATATGTCAACTGAAATATTAAAACTTGTTATGAAAAGCAAACAAAGGAAAGGGATGGTGCTGTCTGTAAAGATGATAACAGGTTCATCCCCCGAGCGCACAGACGAGGCGGGGTGTGAGGCGACGGTGTGCGAGTGGCGGGGTTGCGGGGCAAGGTTCGGGGGGGTGGTGCGGCTGTCAGCGCACGTCGCCCGAGTGCATGCGCAGCCGCATCGCGATGGACTCTTCTATTGCGGATGGCGGACATGCGCAAGACCGCAGAGGGGGTTTAATGCACGGTGAGTCTTAACATTTTAAGACACTTAACTTATTAACAAGACTAAAATAATATAATCAACTGGAACAATCCAAGCTACCTCCATTAATCTAATAACCATTTTTTTTGTCAACAGATACAAGATGTTGGTGCACGTAAGGACACACACGAATGAAAGACCACACACGTGCAACCAGTGCAATAAAAGTTTCTCCAGAGCTGAAAACTTGAAGATTCATCTCAGATCACATTCGGGAGAAAAACCCTATGTCTGTCCTTATGAGGTAAATATCCAAAAATTACCTATAAAAACCAAAAAAGGGATAAGTTACATGTAATTTTAAAAACTTGTAACAAATTTATCTCACTCCGTGTTTCCTTGTCCACAGGGCTGTGGCAAAGCGTACTCAAACTCCAGCGATCGCTTCAAGCACACAAGAACGCACACCGTCGACAAGCCATACTGTTGCAAAGTTCCCGGCTGCAATAAACGCTACACCGACCCGTCCAGCTTAAGAAAACACGTCAAGACTTACAAACACTTCGTACCCAAAGACCTGCCCAGACTGGAGTCCTCAGACGAAATTCAAAGCCCAGCAATGTCGCCCAAAGCGTTGTCACCGCTGCGGGAATTTAGCACGTCCTACCCAGACATAGAATCCAATTCTTATATGCCGTACCACAGTCCGCCTAGAACCACGATCTCACCTGCCAGCTACAGCCCGATCTCACCAATGACGGTTTCTTCACCAATCGCCAGATATCCTTTAGTCGACCAAGTTACTTACATCGAACCACCCATGTACCCACTTATAGTACCCTCATACGAAATGTCTTATCTGGAGTACAAGCATATGTACGAACACGCGTATAGAAGCTACTACTCAGCCAACATGGAGTATCAAGTATTGAGGCCGAGAAAGTATTCTCATACGATGACGTCACAATGAAAGAGTCAAAGAATAGTGATAGAAATCCCTGAACCGTCCAAATACAGTCTGGAAGCGGAGGAGATGCCACTTAATTTAAAATGCTCAAAGAAGATTGAAACTACGCGGGACTTAGTGAGACATACAGACTTACCTTTAGATTTAAGCACAAAAAGCTAGTTTTAAGTACCTATTTATTAAAAATTATTTATGAGTTGTCTATATTTCTTTATTTTATTTAAACAAGCAACAACAAAAAAAAAACTGGACAAATACATTATCCAGGGTAAACGAGTTTTACTTCGGACAGTTTAATTTGGTTGCAGAGAACCTTTCGTCTGTAAATGCAGAATAAATATATCTAAATCTAGCTTTAAGTGGTCAAACCGAGAAAATCGGTGTAGGAAGACCCTCATAAACCTGTTAGAATAATTTCCAAAGTACATAAATGATTCTAAAATCTAGTTAAACTGGTAACACATATGACCTTGTCCTAATTCGCATTTCGTCTGTCCTTCCAGCAAACGAAATTTCAGACAGCATCTTTTAACAGATAATCCTTGGGGATTCCTTATCCATTCCTTGGCTTATTATGTTACAATATATTAAGTTTAAAAAAATTGTAAATTGAATAAATAAAAAAAAAAGATCACTGCGACTTTAACGCCTTTTTACTGTTGTTGGGCAGGATCATTTACAATGTTATGCATAAAATAACAGAACGTTGCTAGAAAAGTCAATTGACATTGTACTATTGGTATGAATCGTCGATAATAATTCGCAAAAGCTACAAAGCGTTTAATTTCGTCGACGTCATTTGGCTTTGGATAATTTTTCAAAGTTTCAACTTTTTCGGGATCTGGAAAAATACCTTGAGACGTGATTTTATGCCCTAGATATAAAATTTCCGTACGAAGTAGCTCCTTTTATTTTGTGTATGGTCAGCGTCCATGTAACAAACACCAGATTGATAACAAAATCATTTTTCCATCTAAGTCTAGCATACCTACTTTAAGACTGCAGTCAAAAGGCTAGTTTGATCCATAAAGTTTCTTTTGGGTCTTCCCAGTTATCGATTCTTCCAAAACCAAAAAATAATTATTCATTTTACGTCACCAAAATTAAAAAGTGATAGTACCAGACTCTCAGTAAGCATAATGCGGACTTTTTCGGAAATATAGGGCCGAATGGTGTACAGTACTTTGAGTCTAAAGAAGGCACTTTTTATTTTAGCATTAATATGATGTACAAATTGTAGCTCACAGTCTAATGTTAGGCCTAAATTACGAGCCTTAGTGACCTTTTCAATATTGTTATTGCCTAAACGTACAATAGGATTTTTTTCTGCTATAGATCGGCACTGGTGTTTGGTGCCGAGAATCATAAATTTTGATTTTGTTGGGTTGAGAACGAGGCAGTTTTTATTTCCCCAATCGAGTATCACGTCAAGGTCTTCGTTTATTTTAAATACTGCTGCCTCCGTATCCTCGGGTTTAAAGGAAAAGTATAGCTGTGTGTCGTCTGCATATAGGTGTACTTGACAATGTTTGATCTTGTTAACAAGATCTGCAGTGTATAACACAAAAAGCAGCGGACTCAGAATCGAACCTTGTGGACAACCTCTAGAGACAATTTTAAATAAACTCCAATTTTTGAATTTATGTCTGTCTATATGTACGTTCTGTTTTAACTTGAGAATCACTCAACGAATTTGGATGTGGTTTTTATTATCACAGTAGTAGTCCTGGTTAACATGTAGGCTATAATAAAATAACGCCCGAGTCAAAATTGGGACCTCAGTTTACCTGCAAATGTAGGTAGAGACACTGCGGGAGGGGGGTTTTCGTTGCCTAGATATTTCCGACGGGTTTTATATCATTGCGATGCTAGGAATTCGGATTTTATTCATTGTTGAAATTTACTGCGTGGCAAAAAGTGTCTGAAAGCTATTTCTTACTGTTTTGTATAATTATTATCTAGAATCAAAAATAAAATATTATATCGGTAGGTATTTATATAACAAAAACCTTGTCTTGTATTTAAAGCTAAGACCATACATTTCAATAAGTAATATGCCTATTTCATAATTAATTTGTAATATATATATTTTTTAAATCTTTATTTAAAGGTTTTGGTCACGTAGTAATACTATTATTGACTATGTTGTGCATGCTTATAATGATAAAAAACTATTGTTCCGAAGGACCAAAACTACGTTTTACGCAACTTTTGTTATGGAAACTAGAAAAACTGACCAGGATTACTCATTAGTTTGTCTTAATCTTGGTGCTTAGCGTACTCGTAGTTCAGCCAAAACGAAAAGAATTGGACTTCGTACTTGCCATAATAACAAACTTAGGAGTTACAGATTTTTCACCTATTTTGTCCGATTAAGATCTAAATCAAACCGCTAACTACCTTGTCGAAACATATCCAGAATCATTGACACTCATACACGTACCATCCAGATCCATCATAAAACCATATTAAAACAATATAATCGCGAAACACAAACGAGGGTACTTTGAAAATATAATTCTCATCATACCGCCGGTGATTGACGGGTGTCTGCGCGGGGATATATCCGTCACGTCACGCGTACACCCCCCGCACCCCTCTAGCCACACAACACAATCCACTTCCGTACTCTCACCTTCCACAACGTTTGCTAGGTCCTAGTCTGATAGGTGGTGACTGACTGAGCGCAGCAATGCCCCCACGGGACTTGACCCCGACACGTTCGACCCACTGGACCACAGAGGTGGTCAATTTCACAATATAACAATCATAATGGGTGAACTTTATTTAGCAACAAACTTAAATAACACAACTTGAAATAAACTTAAAAAATGTAATTATCTAAAGCTAATCTAGGTATGCCAGCCAGGCAGTTATCTCAGCGCAACCGGCACCACTATCAACAAACAGAAATCGTAATTGCAATTAAAATCATCAAAGATACCTAATCCACCCAGCCACTTTGTCTAATCTGGGCATCAAATAAAAAACAAAATCACGACTTCGTAAGCAGCTCCTTAATCAATTTTCAATTGACATTAAGATTAAGAATGTAGTGGTGTCGGTAGAGCAGGAAGGTCCCACGGCGAGTGCAGCCGCGTGCGAGTACGAGTCGGCGGGATCAATCAGATGTAATGATATTTAATGAAATCGTCGCGCTCTCGTAAGCCGCTGGGAGCGTTGTAAGTTACGAATAGACAACTTGTAACTACAATTTCTCATATAAATATTGAAGCCTAAACTCACAGTAGTAGACCTACCGCATACTGAAAACAGAATAGTAGGATAACTCTTGCGTATTGCGTGACATAAATGCCTACTATTTCAGGGTTGTCCCTCTTTTGGTTTTGTAGCTAATAAAAATTCAATACATACGGATACGTATCTATCATGTTTGTTAATCGATTTTTTAGTTTCCTTTCAAATAATCAATGTTTGTTGCGAATTCCTAACGACCCGGTAACAATATAATTAACACACACATTAATATCCCAGCTTTACGTTGCAACAAACGCCAAATAATTAAAATAAATAAATACTCAGCATATGGACTCAGATTTATCATTAGTTTTGCTTATCGTGAGACTTCACTTAGCGCGACCCTATTCGTACCTACAAAAGCCGGCTTAAATATTGGCGTTGTGTGCGTGCTATGGTTCGTGCATAATGGCACATACACATATTAGCTGCGCTCGGTACTTTTCAGCGAAGATAGCCTAGGTACTATTCTGTTTTACTGTCCCTACCTTAGACCATTTAACACGGGACTAGGCAAGCGCACTCATCCCTCTCTGCCGAAGTACATGAACAATTTGTTCATGTAAGTTTGCTTGTGTGCGCGTTTTGTGTTTGTGTTGACAAGTATTGGGAAAAACCTGAAAACTATACATTTGTAATTAAATCATAAAAAATATACCTAGTCTTTAACGGAACCCTCGGTGGGCGAGTCCGACTCGCATTTGTCCGGTTTTGTACCCTTTAACTCTTTGCCATGAGCTGCGTCAATAATAAAGCTTATAAGCAGAATTTCAAAACTTTTTACACAAATTGATTCTTTGTCGTAGCAAAAAGGCGCAAATACAACAATAGACGGAACGAAAGGTGCTTTTAAGGTATTTTCTCTCCAATGAGTTAAATTGCAATGAATTCGATGTGTAACCAAATAAGTTTTTTTTTATTATAAAATATATGAAATAGAAATAATTTATAAACCGCAAAGACTAGCTCACAATTTTAAATAAAAGTGACACGTATAATCTATGAAAAAGCAGTTTCTGAAATAGTTAAATTTAATATTTTCCTAGCTTCAAAACAATTGGATTTGCCTAACGTTCACGCTTTGAGTTTCTAGAAAAAAAACTAAATTAAAGACAAAGGCAAATCGCAATGGATTTGGATCAGTAATATCGTAAATAATGTGTTTCACATTCATCCATCAGCTTGGTTCGTCCAATGCCAGTTTGGGTCTTTTCAAGATTTTGCCACTATTTGTAGTCCTCCTGGAAGAGAAGATCATGCCGAGCATGGCAGGCGGGTTGGTAAGCGCGGTGTCGAAACCCTCGGAGCAGTTTATTGGGGATGGATTATTAATTCTTAGTGATTATTATTACATACCAACTCAAACGGTGAAAGTAATTTTATCACATTCACCGGTGGTTATTAATAATTTTTACGTGCCTGTAGTGAAAGTAATGAATTTTGAATCAAAGATCGTTATGGGCCAGCGAGGGAGAATATGTCGTTGGCAGATGGTAGAATAGAGCAGATCGTAAAATCTTTCATCAAAAGTTAAAAATAGGTGCGACGACGAGCGGGGCGAAGCAAAGCAAGGAGGAGCGTGTTAGGTTACTTGTAATCATACATTTAGGGAGCCGAGCGAAGCGGAGCGATCCCCCTAGTTTTAACAGAAATACAAATGAAAATTTAATCGATTAGAGGATTGTGATTTATTACTTTCCCCAAACCCGTAAGAGAATTATCAATAATCGCCAGTGAAAGTGATTAATCTACCCGAATTTATCACATTCACCAAATGATGTGGTAATTATTAATCCATCCATCCATCCATCAATCAGCCTGTTCCGTCCACTGCTGGACATAGGCCTTTCCAGGATTTCGCCACTCTTGGCGGTCCTCCTGGAAGAAATGCCCATACTCACACACGCTGGGCAGGCGGGTTGGTGAGCGCGGTGCTGAAACCTTTGCACTGGTGACGCCGCTGCCCGTCACTAGTCTGTTTTATATAAGGCCCGGCAATTGGGGCTGGATATACCGCCATCCGTCGGGTCCAGGCAATGGTGGGCCGCCTGGTTTTGCCTGAGAGCTGTTCTCTTCCTCTCCCCCGAATAACTTCGGGAGGATTTGTGAGTAAGATGGTGGTACCTCCACAGTCAAGCCCGGCATCATCTCTACCACCGAATTAATACTCACCGATAATTATTAATAATTACCTCATTCATCACTCTCACCGTAAAAGATATACCACCATGAATTGGTCCAAGGCAATGGTGGGCCAACTGGTTGTGCCTGTTTGAGAGCTGTCTTCTTGCGAATGAGGATTAAAATGATAGTTTTCATTAAAAGCACAATATAAAATAAAAGTCAAGATTCAAGATTATTTAAAATAATTTATTTATAGATGTAAAGATGCACTTATATATTGTGCAAATATTATTATAATATGTAAATATTAAATTTAATAATTATTAATTATATAATAAATATTTAATATTTATACTAATAATATAATTATTATATAACAATATTATTAATATATTATTTAAGTGATACTTAATGATTACATTATCGAATTATGTTATATTTAATTATATATATATATATATCATATTATAATATTTATTAATAACTAGAGGTCATGGGTTCAATCCCTGCTGTGCATGTTTATGTGTATTTGGTCTGTATGTTGTGGGCCCAATTTATGCCGGAAGCATGCAGATGTGGCTCACCACCCATCACATTTAGGATGTAAAAATCAAAATCAAATCAAATCAAATCCGGAATGCATAATATATACGTACATATATCGATTATGTGCTAAAACTCTAGGTCATCTGAAATTTAATCTTTTGGTGAATGCTCAGAAAGCATAATGTGAACTCTTCCAATAAAAACTTTTATAATTTACCTAAATACTATTTCTGAAGTTATACTAGTAATTAAAAAGAAAATTGTGCCTTATGTTACTTAAATTAAGGCACAGGTCATCCAACGTTTTTACTAATTTGTTGTGTGACCGCGGCTTGAGCTTTGGGGAAGTATGTCATCAAAGGGTAGTTTATCCAAAACCTTAAAAACCGTCAAACTTGTTTTGAAATCGTGTTGCTCGTGTCGAAACTTTTGATAAAACCTATTTGCAAAGGTTCAAATTGATGAATTCATGGTATTAAAATACGTATCACATTCATATATGCAATCTTGAAGATTAAGCTATTAAAGACGTCTAGCTGAGCAAATCGGAATCTAAGATATTTTTTGTAATTGGAATGACTAAGTATCAAAATATACGATTACCAAAATATACGATTTTTTGAGATATATGGTGACCATATATGTGTCTTGAAATACAAATTTTATGGCTGTTTGTTCCTTCCATTTTAATATGGTGATTAATTATGAATTTATATAGTTGCTTATATGCATTTATATACTTGTGATTGTTGGCACTTGGTGGAAATTAATACACATAATGTTTATATATATATTGTGGATAAGTATATGAGTTATAAATAAACATAATTATGAATTTGTTCAATTTCTTTAGTCTTAGGATGAAACGAAAGCCACCTGTACTTTTGGATCTTAAATATACTAAAAGGAGTAAATAATACACGTAAGACTACACTAATAAAATAAATTGATGGATATTTTAATAGATATTATAAACTTCTAAATATATAATTTAGGACTATGGAGGCGCAAATAAAAGGCTTGTCAGCAAATCTTATCATAAAGACATAGACGAGTTATTTTCGTTTGGAGTAGATATCGACAATAAATAAGAATGCTTTTTATGGTTACATTACAATATTTACCAGTATTTCAATCACTAAATATTGGTATTATTCGATATAATTTAACAGAGTTCACAATAGCGCGCTACACCACAGGGCGGCTATTCTGGCATAATTGCGCATTCGCAATATCAGTCATTAGATATTTGTTTAAAGTTCGATAAACGCCGTGCGATGGAAATTAGAGTCACTAAACCACATCAAATTGAAACTACAGGATAAAAGGAATGCTTTTCAATCAAATAAATCAACACATTTCAGTACAAAATCCCTTTTAAAGTCTCCCGCTATCTGACTTCGCAATTTTATCGCACGTGCCAGAATTGAGGGCCCGCAACGAGGGCACGTGCGCAAAAATATCTAAGGCAGATTGCGGGTGATCTTAAAAAGGATAGTGTAAGGATGTGTGTTGATTTTTTGTTTTGAAAACTTTTAGAGAGCATTTCTTATATCCTATAGCTTCTAATTGATGTGATTTAGTCACTCTAATTTGCATCTCATGGAATTTATCTAACTTTAAACAAATATCTAATGATTGATATTTCAATCATTAGATATTTGGTGATAGCAACGTGAGTCATAACAGTCATAACATTTGCTCCGTGTAAATTTCGAAAAAATATTATTTGAAGTGATTGAAACCTGTGCAATAACCTTTTATCTTTAAGCAAATAGTGTGATTACCATGTACAAGTGTTAGTGAAACATTTAATTAACGATAAATGACAATAATCAAAAAAAAACAAACTGTGACTGCTCAACAGTGAAAAAGTGTAAATATTCCATCCAGAACTACCAAATCAGTACCTAATTAGAATAATCAATAAAAGTGGAATGAAAATAGTCCCAAACAGTGTAATAATAATCTAAATTGGTGACAAAATTTTTCAATTTTAAGTGCCGTTGTGTTTTCAAATCGTATGTGAATCACGTAAACAACCACAGCTGACCAATCAGCTGTACATCAGTAGCGCCGTCTAGAGCATATGGCCATAACTACAACTAAAACTTAACTAGTGCTGCCACCTGCAGCAAACTCACAGAAATACGAAGACTAAACAAATATTACACGCTCAGCCTCGATGTAGTTCTGCTACTTGACGCTAGAGTCCGCTGAATGCAAAGTTAATATAATATTTTGAAGAAATATATTTAAAAGAACTACTCAATAAACAAATAAATATGAGGAATTGCTCGGCGTGTGCTGTCCATGTAAATGTAAGCGATCTTCTGACTTGCTCAAAATGTCGGAAACACTTCCATTATCAGTGTATTAATATAACAAAGGATATTTTCAACTCATGTAAACAAGAATTTGATAGAACTTGGACCTGCCCAGATTGTCAAACTCTAACAAGACGAGCGCTTAGAACTGATGATACGCCAGTCAAACAGCTTACAGACTCGCCCACAGCGTACGAGAACTTGTCCTCAAATGTCACGCTCAGGAAAAAATTAAATAACACGACCATCACTGAAACAGCTAATTCCTCCAACGAAAATCTGACACAGGAAAGCCAAAGCCTCTTCGGAGATACACTTCATTCATCAAACCATCCAATATCTACCCCTCCTGTAACTACAATAACACTTGATCAAATCAGTGAACTCTTAGACCAAAAGCTTGAAACACAAAAGCTTGAAATAATTACCAAATTAAAAACCGACATAAGAATCATGATCCAAGAAGAAATCCACCTCATGTTATCAAAGGAGTGACACGAATTTAATGAATTAAAAGAACGTCTAGAGCCTATCACAACAAAAGAGGACAAACTTTGCTCAGAAATGTATGACCTGGAAAAGAAAATCCTGCAACTTGATAAGGAAAACATAAATCTGAAAAACCAAATTAAGAATATACAAGACGCCTATCAACTAAAGCCTGCCTCTTCTATGTACTCTGACTCCACTAAAAAAATCGTACTCTACGGCCTAGACGAACTGGCATGGGAATCCGAACCCGAGCTTTACGAACGAGTAACAAACATTTTCTACGAAATAATGAATATAAATCTGGAAGGATACATTGAAGACCTTACAAGAATAGGTAAAAAGGGCAACGTAGACCACTAATAATTGAATTAATAAGCAAGCGGATGACTAACTATGTGCTACAAAACTGTCGTTTCTTCCAAAGAACAGGATTGGGAGTCTCGGAACTATTTAATGACGAACAAATACGCGAACGAAACGCATTAAAAGGCATCCTATCGGAAGCCCGAAGAGCAGGGAAACACGCCATCCTCAAAGGTAGCAAATTGATAATTAACGGAGAAGAATATGTACCTAACACAGGTGAAGAGGAAACAAATTCATCATCAATACCGGTCATACAACCTAATCTTATCAATCGTCAGCCACATGAAACCGAGACGACCACAATGCGAAACTCAAACTCAACTAAAAATAAGGATGTAGCCCAAAATCGTACGTTTCGAAACTGAATTCTACATTATGAATCAAAATATGCAAAGTATATGTAATAAAATCCACCTACTTGAGTCATTTTTAGACGAGCAAATAAATTTAGATGTAATTTGTATAACAGAAACCTGGCTAAATACTGAAAAGCAAAAATTGTTAAGTATTAACAACTATGATGTCGGCGCTTGCTATTGTAGACCAAAACACGACGGTGGCGGTGTGTGTATTCTAGTTAAAAAGTCCTTAGAACATAGGGAAATCAAAGAGATCTCTAAAATGTCTTCAGAAATGGTTTTTGAAACATGTGCAATTGAAATACCAAAAAGTAATGTAATACTTATATGTTTATATTGGCCCAGTAGCAGTAGAGATATTGAAGTATTTTACTCCTCCTTAGAACAACTATTAGAATTAATTCATAAAAAATATACTAATAAGAACGTTATAATTACAGGCGACTTCAATATTGACTTCCTCGACGTAAAGGAAAATATTAGGTTGTATAACTTAATGTTAACCTCTAACTTCCACCAAAAAGTGTCTGAACCTACAAGGATCACAAAAACCAGTGCAAGGTGTATAGACCTGGTCTTTACAAATTTTAACATTAAAAAATCAAAGGCTAATGTCAAAGAATTCGGTTTCTCAGACCATAGAAGTGTCCTTTTTTCTACATCACTTTTGACATCAACCTTAAAAAACCTGACGATTGAGAAAAGAGTTTATAAAGATTTTAATATTAGCTCATTTAAAAATGAGATTGCAAAAATAAATTGGGACATTTTATTAATTGATCAAAATAATATTAATGACAACTACAATATTTTTAATGAAACTCTACAAAAAACCCTTAATCAATGTATTCCCAAAATTTCAATGAAATATTATTTTAAACAAAAGACAACATATTTAACTCGTGGCTTAAGAATATCTTGTTGCAATAAAAGACTCTTAAAAATACTAGTCTCACAAACAAAGAATAAAATTTTACGGAACTATTATAAAAAATATTGCAAAACACTTAAAAAGGCTGTAAGTAAATCCAAAAAACTATCAAACAAACGTAAATTTATATCTTCTGAAAATAAAATGAAATGTATGTGGAAAATTGTCAATAGAGAAACAAATAAGCAGAGTAGGGAAAATTATAATATACGGCTTAAACTAAAGAATTGTATTATAGAAAATCCAAAAAAAATAGCGAAAGAGTTCAATAGTTTTTTTGCTTCAATTGCAAATTCGCACATAACCAAAGAACCACACAAAGTACTTGAAAGCTCTAGCACAGTACCAAATACGTTTTTCTTAAGCCCTGTTGAACCTGCGGAAATAAACCGTATTATAAAAAACTTAAAAAACAAAAATTCTTTTGGTGTGGATGAACTACCACCAAAATTAATAAAGAAATGTGCTGACATTCTGACTATTCCCTTTACAATTTTAATTAACCAATCGTTTAGCGAGGGGGTATTTCCTGACGCCCTAAAGATGGCTATTATAAAACCAATACATAAGAAGGGCTCTACTACGGACTTAAACAATTATCGCCCTATAGTATTGTTGACAACATCAGCAAAAATTTTTGAGACAGCTATGGTCAAACGCATAAATATTTTTTTGGAAAAATATAAAATCCTGCACGAAAATCAATTCGGCTTCAGATCAAACCGCTCCACCACCTTAGCGATCTATAGATATACACAAAAGATTTACGAAGCATTAAACAACAAAAAATACGCGGTAGGCCTCCTTATAGACTTGAGCAAGGCATACGATAGAGTCTGTCACGCGACTCTACTGGAGACGCTATATGGTGCAGGAATAAGAGGAATTGCACATAAGTGGTTTAGATCGTACCTCGAAAATCGCCCACAATGTGTAGAGATAAAAAATACGGACTTTAACTCGGGGAAAATTAAATTTATTAGGTCTGATAGAGTCGTGACAAACGGCTCCATCCCCCAAGGTAGCGTCCTAGGATGTGTGCTTTTTCTTATCTATATTAACAATTTCCCCAACAAAATAACGGAAGAATGCATTTTTTTTGCTGACGACCTTTCCATCCTCATACCATGCTCAAATATTAATGAATTAAATGACAAATTAAATCTTACTTTAGACACAATCTTTGACATACTTAAAAAATACAACTTAGAACTCAATTTGACGAAAACGAAATTAATTCAATTCAAACCCTATCAAAAAACACCCCTACAATTATCATATACCTACGAAAATACTGTATTAGAATCAGTACATACTACAACCCTATTAGGAATTGACTTAGATACAAATATGACATGGAAACCACACATTCAGAACCTGAAAAAAAAACTCTCCTCTTTTACTTACGCTCTTTATCAATTAAAACGAGCTACTGACTTCGATACTACCCTTACGGCTTATTATGCGTATGCACATTCTAGGTTGTCTTACGGAATCGTGATTTGGGGAAACAGTTGTGAGATTGATGAAGTATTCCGACTACAGAAAAAATGCATCAGAATTCTTACAAACATTGAGCAAATGACCTCTTGTAGACCCTATTTTGTCAAGCATCAAATATTGACCCTAGTATGTATTTACATATTGGAGTCCTGTAAATTTGTCAGAAAGAACACTGATTTATACTCTTTTAAGGTGAACAATAAACGAAACAATCGAAATTAAAAATCAAATAGATATACCACTAACAACCATGAAACTAGTGTCAACCAGTCCCCATCACATGCTGAGTAAAATATACAATCATCTGCCAAACTACCTAAAAAATATAGAAAAAAACACTTTGTTTATTAGTAACCTAAAAAAATTCCTCATAAAGAAATGCTATTACAATTTAACTGAATATTTTAATGACGATACAAAATCAATACTTCAATAGCTCTTCTAAATGACTGAATAAATTTGTAATAAATTGTAATATTCTTGTGAATAATTAATTAAAATTGAATAAAATATAACAATACTAACAAATTTAACATAGATTTAACTAAATGATTATGCTAACTAGTACTAACTTACTTGACCTAGGAATAATCTTTAACATTATGTACTTAAAAGGCAACCAGTTGCCCTCTCATGATTGCTATGCCCCAACAGGGCGTCACCTGTACTTTTATAAATAATAAGATCCCCTAAACTTGTGACATTGCAATAAATGATTTGAGTTTGAGTTTGAGTTTTCGAGTGAGAAATTTTGCCGGAATAGCCGCCCTGATCGGTAAACCTCTTTATGGTAAGCACTGATTCCAAGCTCGCACTGTTGTTACATTTGCTGAATGTACAAACTAAAGAACTACAATAATTGGGATACAATATCAAAGCAAAAGCACCTCTATGGGAAGCTATTAGAGTGGAATAAACATTTCTAGTTTTGAAGGTTGCGTGTAAAACAGACAATCCATTTGATTTATGTCATGAGTGTTATCGACATTAATAGCCACTTTACAGAAGAGCTCCTCTAAATCCAAACGTGGGTTATGGGCAGATTGCGGGTGATCTTAAAAAGGATAGTGTAAGGATGTGTGTTGATTTTTTGTTTTGAAAACTTTTAGGGAGCATTTCTTATATCCTATAGCTTCTAATTGATGTGATTTAGTCACTCTAATTTGCATCTCATGGAATTTATCTAACTTTAAACAAATATCTAATGATTGATATTTTGAGTGAGAAATAATGCCGGAATAGCCGCCCTGATCGGTAAACCTCTTTATGGTAAGCACTGATTCCAAGCTCGCACTGTTGTTACATTTGCTGAATGTACAAACTAAAGAACTACAATAATTGGGATACAATATCAAAGCAAAAGCACCTCTATGGGAAGCTATTAGAGTGGAATAAACATTTCTAGTTTTGAAGGTTGCGTGTAAAACAGACAATCCATTTGATTTATGTCATGAGTGTTATCGACATTAATAGCCACTTTACAGAAGAGCTCCTCTAAATCCAAACGTGGGTTATGTTATTACATAGGTAACACTAAAAGTTTCCGGAACTGGCCACTTACATAAACAATATTTAAAAATTTATTGCAACATTTGAAAATAGAACTCTTTGGCTGTAGAATGCAGTTTGTTTCATCTGACTGTCTTTTGTTTTTACCTTGTGGCGCCATTTAAAAAATTGTGTGTCTGCATCAACATGGTTTTAACTCGGGAAAATTTTCGTAGTATGATTTTCTACGATTTTAAGTGTAATTTGACAGCTCAACAGAGCATCGCTCGGCTTGAAACAGCTTTTGGCAATGAAGCACCATGCAAGACGACTGTTTATAGCTGGTTTGCAGAATTCAAGCATGGTCGTATCAATCTCAGTGACGAATCTCGCGATGGTCGGCCGTCCACCGCTGTGACCAACAAAAACATCGATGCTGTGCGCCGTATGATTGAAACAGACAGGCATGTGACCTACCATGAAATTTGCGCATCCTTAGAAATAGGCATGAGTCAAATACAATCAATCCTACACAAACATTTGGGTGTGAGAAAGCTGTGCTCGCGGTGGATCCCACACAACTTGACCGAGGCTCAAAAAACGGACCGCGTCACTTGGTGCAGTGCCATGCTTACCAGATTCAACGAAGGTGCGTCAAATTTGGTGTGGGACATAGTAACAGGTGACGAAACATGGATTTATTGCTACGATCCCAAAACAAAGACTAAAAGAGCACTATCTTTCTCTTCCATAAGTGAATTTGTATAGTATGTAAGTGTGTACGTACATAATGTACACGCTATATGTATGAATATTATTACCTATATCTATTGTTTATGCAAAGATTCATGTATGTAATAGAATGTAGTTATGCTGTGTATGTATATGTAGGGATATATATATATATATATATATGTATTAAAATTTTAATTTAATAGTGTGATGCGTAGTTTTGTGTACACGTATGTCTACTTATTAATTTATTATGATTTTTTTTATTTATCGCAGGGGTTTGCTGGAAGAAATCTCTACTTAGAGATAAGCTCGCCTGTGTACATCCTATTTCTAACCTCAATTGTAATTATATTTATGTGTACAATAAAGTATAAAGTATAACAAAGCAGCAATCGAGCGTATGGGTCTTTCAAGATGAGCCGAAACCAACCAAAGTGGCGCGCGTGAAAAGTGCATCTAAGCGGATGATTGCTTCTTTTTTTAATAAAACTGGACACGTGGCTGCTGTTGCTTTAGAGAATCGTCGTACCGTGAATAGTGACTGGTACACGACCATTTGTTTGCCGGAAGTTATTGACGAACTCCGTAAAAATAACCGTAAACGCCGTATCATCCTGCACCACGACAATGCTAGTTCTCACACGGCCAGACAGACAAACGACTTTTTGAAGACGAAAAATGTAGAACTCATGAGTCATCCTGCATACACTCCCGACCTGGCACCTTGTGACTTTTTTCTGTTCCCAAAAATTAAGAACCAATTACGCGGTCAACGATTTTCATAACCAGAAGAGGCTGTCGAGGAGTATGAAAAACACGTTTCAGAGGTCACCACAGGGGAGTGGCACAAAAGTTTTCAAAACTGGTTTGATCGAATGAAAAAGTGCATAGACGCCAAGGGAGATTATTTTGAAAAACAATAAATTAATTTTGTACCTTTAATAGTATTTTTTCATATTCATTCCGGAAACTTATAGTGCGTCCCACGTATCATTCTGTCTCATGACTCAATTTACTTTTGGATTCCTTCGTGTTATAGGAACAGTTTAGTTTCTTTCCTTTCTCACTCTGGCTTTATAATGCAATCAATTTGTACTTTAAAATGTGCCTCGCTGGAAAGTTGTGGGTTAGTTGTGGTTTCTTTCATTTTATATGTTTTTTGGGGTGCTGAATCCAATTTCAAGATTTGCTGACAAAGTTTCAAGACGGAACATTAAAAAAAATGCAAAAAAGGTAAATAAAACCATTTTCTGGCGGACTTTTGCTTATAACTCGGGAATCATAAAATTTTCATAAAAACCTTCTTTCACAAAATGAATGTTCATAAAATTTCCAACAAATTTGATCCCTTAAGTTTTTATCTCCGATGAACTCTTCAGGCTCAAGCGGTAATTGAAAGTTGGCCATTTTTGACTTTCTCCGCAAATCTGGTGACCTGCTTACTTGTTTTCCTTTCTTTAGCATAAAAAAAGCATTTTTCATCACTTATGCTTGGAAAGTAAGTCATATTTAATTCGAAATGCGGGAGGTAAATTCAATTTACAAACCTAGGGAGGTAAGTAAATTAGAAAACCGAACGATTGTCCCTTATAGCCACTAACCAGTAAGTCACTCATCTCGCTAAATGAAAATGGAAATTTTAAATGATAATTTTTGTTACACCGGGTAAAATGGCACCACGGCCAGAGATATTCAGAAATTTGTAGCAGCTATGTATCGTATGTCAAGTCAAACTACAAATCAAATGCCGTTGTCATTTTCGATGGCTACCCTGACGAAGCTTGTAAAAGCACCAAGCGCATAGAACGATTAAGAAGAGCGCAAAGAAAACAATCTGCTGCAATATCACTCACAGAATCGATGGTGCCCACTATTTCACTGGAGTGTTTTCTTGCGAACTCCAAAAACAAGAGCCGGTTGATATCAATGTTAATGGAGAAGTTTGAGGATGCACAAATTGAATCACACCAAGCTGTGGAGGACGCTGATATTCTAATTATCACAACAGCTCTTATGCTGGCCCCGTCAAATGAACATGTGACAGTAGTGGGGGAAGACATAGACCTTTTGGTGATTTTGATTGGCCTGTGCAGCCCTGATATAAAGAATGTCTTTTTTCTGAAGGCAGGAAAAGGGAAGGTGTCTCAAACCCTTTCCAGTCCTCATCTTGCTGCTCACAAAATCGTGTCAACCCACATATTGTTTCTGCACGCGATGAGTGGCTGTGACACCACTTCTGCATTGTTTAATCAAGGAAAACTGAAATTTCTTAAAGTCCTGCAGAAGAACAATCACTTGCAATCAGTCATCGACGCTTTTAAAGACCCTTATGCACACCAGGACGATATTGCCGAAGCTGGAAACGTGTTTCTCGTTGCTTTATACGGCAAAGTATATGAGACTACCCTGAACGATTTAAAATACAGGCAGTACGTATCTTTATCGTATAAAAATAAAGGCAACATTGCCTCTTTACCCCCCACTGAAGCTGCTGCACGACAACATTCACTGAGAGTTTACTTTCAGGTGCAGCAGTGGTTATCTGGTCAAACTACACTCGACGAACAACAAAGAGACCCGAGTGAGTGGGGGTGGAAAAAAACAAAGAGTGGTCTCACGCCAGTGCTAACCACTTTGAACCCTGCACCGGACTCTATACTCCGGCACATTTCTTGTAAATGTAGAAAAGGCTGCCAACGCAATTGTGGATGCAGGAAAGCAGGTCTTCATTGTTCCTCAATCTGCACGTCTTGCGAAGGCCTGTGTGAAAACGTTGAGCCACTGGAAGACAGCAGTGACATAAACGAAGAAAATATCGAAGAAGGAGATCGAGAACAGACTGAAGAAAGTCGCTTACACGATGCGGAAGGCAGGATGTCAAAACTCACAATCTACTTCATAAATCATTTATCTCTCCTTTAGATACGATCATAAGTTGTAGTTTTCTTATTGCCTCTTTTATCTTTTAGATGAACAAACCCCACAGGTGCCGATAAACCAATCCGTACCTGTGCCAGGACCCACCGTCATCGATGAACCTCAGCCAGGACCCTGTAAACGCCAACGATTTGTATAACTTTTCGGCGGTAAGCGGCTTTTACATTATTTTTTTTGCGCAGTATTGAGAATTGTCCAAACGAAAATTATTAGTATTAGGACATTGGGATCTAATAATAATAGTAATTGTATTATAGTATTGGCGATGAATCTCAGGTAAAGAAGATCGCAAGATGAATTCAGCTGGGATGGGCTGCCCTTAGAAAACTGGGAAGATGCCTTTAGAGCTAAAATCCCGCAATGTCTCAAGAACAAGACATTTAACCAGTGTGTCCTGCCTATCCTTACTCATGGTGCCAAAACATGGAGGTTAACCAGAGCTCAAATCCACAATATAAAAGCAGCACAGAGGGCTATGAAGTGTGCCATGCTAGGCATCTCTCTTAAGGATCATGTACCGAACGTCAAAATTCGACAACAAACTCGAGTCGAAGATGTTGGTATACGAATCGCGAGACTTAAGCGGAGTTGTTCGGGACATCTGGCTGGACGGGGGATGGACGGTGGACTAGGGCAGTAACAGAGTGGCAGCCGAGGCCGGGAAAACGTTCCGTGGGTAGACCGCCAGTGGAAAAAGTGAGTTTTTGTGGAGATAGCCGAAAAATGACAATTTTCAACTGGCGTTCAAGCCCAAACGGTTTGACGGAGAAATAAACTTACGGGATGGAATTTATAGGAAATTTAATGATCTTTTATTTTGTGACAAAAAATTTTTACGAAAAATTGATGGTTTCCGAGGTATAAGCAAAACTCCGCCAGAAAATGATTTTTTTTACGTTTTTTTGCATTTTTTTTAATGTTTCGTCAAGAAATTTTGTCAGCAAATCCCGGAATCGGATTAAGCACCCCAAAATACATATATAATCAAAGAAATCAAAACTAACCCACAACTTTCCGGCGAAAAATACAACATGATTGAATTATTAGTCTAGTTAGTGAAACTCAAACGGTGCAGAATTACAAAAAATAAACCCGTTAAAAATAAAAATAGTGAATTTAACAAATGTTTAAAAAAGTAAGCAAAAAACCCGCGGTAACGAGCTATTTTGACCAAATCCAATTTTTTTTTAAATATTGCTAGATTCTTCAAACAAGGAAGAATAAATTATGGTTTTTCGGAACCTAGCCTCTTATAACATGATGAAAATCTCTCCTTAATTCTACCATAACATTTTTGCAATTACCAGTTTTTAGATTGTTCTATACAGTCAAGAAATTAAATGCCAATAGGAATAATTTGATTTAATTAAAACGTAACGATAGACTTCCATTGTTAGGGTTCCGTACCCGAAGGGCAACACGAAGCCCTATCAATGTCAATCTGTCCGTCCGTATGTCACAGGTCTCCAACTTGCAAACGGAATGAGGTACAAAACTGAAATTTGGATATGTGGAGAATTGACCCAAAACCAAATATTGATTTTAAAAATTAAATGATTTTAATTTTCAGTGTGGGCCCCATACATGAAAAAGGGGCCGAAAAATGTTTTTTTTTCTTACCCCGGCATGTGGTGGGGTGTCATGGTCTAGAAGTCATTAAGTAGAGTACAATTTATTTATCTCCGAAAATAAAGAATGGGGACTATCAAAGTTATCAATTTTCAAAAATTTTCGTTACAAGGTCTATCTTAAAACATAAACTAGTTAGGAATTTGGATTTTTTGTATTTTATGTGCTGTAGACTGTCCTTAAACAACAAAAACTGAAAACACCGACTTTTACTATAGGTGTAGGGTTACGTACTTGAATACCTCCGGAGCATAATACCAGACATAGGATATATACTTTTATCCCCAAACCCAAACAATTATCCATACGTGACTGTACTTCTGGTGTTTTGCGAATCTGTTGTTTTACTTATCTGGTATTTTGCGAATCTGGTATTATGCTCTGGAAGGTATTCGACCAACTTAATTTTGCAGTTTTTTTACAGTTTCTAGGTAATGATACGTTTGTAATTTTTATTCAAATCATCTAAGTCTAACTTATCAGATTGGTACGGAACCCTCAGTGCGCGTATCCTACTCGCACTTAACCTGTTTTTACTTTTTTACCTATTATTACTACTGATTCATTTCATACTTACAGGTAATACTGATTCATTAATTAATTAATTTATTCATTAAATTACAATTTATCAAAGCACTTTAAAACAAGATAAATAACAATCAACCGAACTTATCCCCACAGCTATAAACAATACGTCGTCGGTACCGTTACATAACATACCGGAGGCATTTGCTGATTTATGTGTTTTACCACTATTATTTAGAAATCAGCGGATCTTAATACGCCTATAAGCGAACACCGATAAACGAAAGAACAAGTATCTATTAACTACCACCTAGTTATATCCTAATAAAAGTTCTAATTTACAAGTTTTTACGACCGTGGAGATCTGTAAAATAAATTAGTTTGCTAATTTTGAAGAGTTAAAAATAGCAGACATTATAATGAAAAAATAAAAAGTCGTAGCTCAGTCCGTAGAACAGTAGACTCGCAATCTACTGGTTTGGGTTTGTGTCCTGCCATCGCCGCCGCAAGGCAGAGTTTTTCAGAATTTATGTGCACAGTATTTGCATACCTACCACAAGGTGGTGGCGAAAAACCTATTATGAGGCTTCAGTAAGCTAAATTAGTAGTTCGATGTGGTACAAAAATCGACAGAAATGACAATGCAATAACGTTCATATCAGCGTGCATTGCAAAGTGGCTGTTACGATGATCGCTGCGTCGTCGGATAAGGCACCGCGCACTCTACGAGTATTCATGCTGCAATCCGTTGATTGTCGGTTTTTTGGACGAATACACAGATTCGAATATTGACGAAAGGGTTGTTCGTAGGTAGTGCGAGCACGAAGCACGCCGACCGTCCAAAGCGTTTACATGTTGAGTTGCAGATACTCGGTACGCGGCTCAAGGCTTATCCAAAACAAAAGCCTATCAAATTCGCAGTTCCGTAGTAGCTTCCGTAAACCCATAGCGCCTTCTTGATGCTCTCGTTAAGGGTAAGACGACACAAAATGACCGTAATTATAACCAGTTAAGGGGAGTAATCGTTATTTCGAACGCTGTTTTCGGCCAATTTATGTATTAACGGTTCGCCTGTCGTTGTTTATTAAAGTTTTTTATTGTTATTACTCCTGAAGAAGGGGGCGAAGGGTGGTTTCATTGTTTTTAGAGGCTTTACGTTGTAACGAGATCGTTTTCAGGATTTGATGCGAATCAAGGGGTCGTTTTTATTTATCTTGTTTTATTTAATTCAATCTGTAAGATATTTTACAGTCCATCTCATTAAATATATTTGTTTCCTAAATGGCCATTATTCAGATTGCCATCTGCAACGATCCTGACACACCTTTTTAGCCTCCTCAATATCTATCAATCTTGTCATACAAGTTCTTCTATGCCGGGAACTTTTGACATTGATACATTCACAGTAGGGGAGTGAGCATCACTCACTTTTGGAAGACAAGGATGCATTTTACAAGACCCTGGTGTCACTGGGAATCCTGCCAGCACTAGAAATCACACTAGGTTTAGATGACTAGAAGACAAAAACAGCATCTATAGACATTTTAACATATATTGTTGAGTTTTCACCATCTGTAGTTAGAGATTACACTCTCCAACAAGCAAATAACACAGAAGAGGTTAGTATTTTTGGCCTTACAATATCACCTTTTATATAATACTGTATATCATTAACTGCCAGATTGTAAAAGTAAGCTATGGATAGAAAGATTGCGACTTTATTGTCTCAGTAAAAAAATCCTGTTTGTCGTTCCAGGAGCATATGCTGGTTTTACTTGGCGTGAAAACCTTTTTCTTGGGTCTAAAAATACATTTGTTTTAAATAAAATAAACTCTTGTTCTTCTTACAACGATATTGAACTCTTAGTTGAAATAAATATTACTTAGATAAAGTAAAAATTACTTGGTTCTATTAAATATACCAAGAAAACTTGATTTCTTGAATTTTTTTTTTCTGTACGGAACATTAAAAAAGAACACCGCGCTTTCCATTTTTATGAAATTGTTATTTGAATAGATTGTCGTAGATAAAGTATTGTCTCCAGTTGTGCAACAAGGTAATGCTGTGTGTATGGTGGGATTGGAAGGGCATTATTTACCTGGTTACCGCCAGGCAGGACCATCGATTCTGAACTCTACTGCGAACAACTGATGAGATTAAAGCAAGAAGTTGAGAGAAAGCGGCCGGAATTAGTCAATAGAAAGGGTGTGGTTTTTCATGATGATGACCTCACACATCTTTAGCCACTCAGCAAAAATTAAAAGAGTTTGGCTGGGACGTATTAATGCATCCGCCGTATAGTCCTGACTATTGCACCTTCAGATTTCCACTTGTTTCGGTCTCTTGAGAATTTTTTGGGCAGTGTTAGGTTAACGTCACGAGAGGACTGCCAAAACCACTTGTCGCGGTTTTTTGATCAGAAGCCCCAGAATTTCTGTAGAAATGGGATCATGTCCCTACCTACAAGATGGCAGAAAGTTATCGAACAAAATGGCACCTACATACTTTAGTTAATTGTAAATAAACTTTATTAAAAAATGTTATGAATTTTCATATAAAATGCGAAGAAACTTTTTCCCTAATATATAAAGAAATGAAAAATTCTATTAAAAGTTGTATTACATTAGAAAAGTATTACAACGAAAAATTATTACTAGTACAAAAAAAAATCTTATGGATAAAAAATGAAAATATGGTTATATCTAAGAGTAAGGTGAGGGTGTGTGTGTGTGTATGTCAATAAAAATAACCCATTTAATTAAAAATTTCGCGAAAATATTAAATGTAAAAAACACGACATTTTACTATTAATATTGGTATAGATAAATTACTTATATTAAATTATTTAGACAGTGAGACGTAGTGTTCTCTATTTTTATTTTTTTTAAGGAAAACTTACAGCACAGGGTAACTGAAATATAAGAGAGAGTAAACAAATTACGGCCAATTACAATTATTTACTACTAGTAACATAATACAACACTTACATATTATAATAACTTTGATACCCTGTTTAAAAACTTGAACTTTGAAAACTTCTGTTTATGTTTGTTTGACCCGACACAAATCGAGCTGCTAATTTAGGTCCCCCCCCCGGCTATTGTATGTTCCTAAGGAACTGCCCCTCCCCAGGAAGTACTGGCCTATAATAGCCTATGTCCAAGTGAAGAGTCTCACCATTACAACGACGATGAGAGAATTTTCTAAATCGATTCCGTCCAGAAGATTCCGAAGATACATACAAACTTGATACAAACCAACAAATTTTACCTCTTTTAATATTAATGTAGAAAATTATGTTTGAAAACAGTGGTTCCGACATCACAACACTTAAACCCATTGTGTTTTATACTAGAGAACGTTTGCCCTAATCACCATGCCTGTGAAGGCAGGTTGGCACTCGCTGTAACTTAATTATGCCGCTTTTCAGCCGAGTTTGACTCGCACTTGGGCAATTTTTTTAAATATTTTCCTTGATATTGCCAACTTGCAATCGGTTCTAAGACCATAAGCACTTGTTCTGAGGATAATTATTAGCTTGTTATGCATGCTCTCCCAGTGTTGGGCTGTCTTCATAAACTATAAGTTGTCCCATGTGCTTGCCTTTTCATGCGTCTCGCTTGGCGTTGTTTACTTAGACCCTGAGAAAGTCTGTTTTCATTATTCATAATCCTATTTCTGTAAGTTTTAGTTAGATAAGATAAGATATCGTTTATTCGCTGCCAACAAACAGGATGCACTTAAAAATAAAAACAAAATATAAAAAGGAAGTAAATTAAAAGATAACACACACAGCTTAAATAAAACAACTTCAAAAATGGTTTTTAGTTGAAGCAGCGAAAAGGTCCGACTCAGCATAAGCATTGCGATGACAACCACAACGCGCTGTTTTTCAGTCAGGCCTATATGATCATCACACAGACACATCATTCCACACTTATAAATAAAATGAGACAGTGAAACAAAACGATGTTTTATTTACTTTTATCTTTGGCTAAGAACATTAATCTCGAAATGTTATTTTGAAAACGGGAATGGCTTTCATTTTCTGTGTAATGGTCCGTTCACAAAGCTGTTCTATCTTACTAGATCTAAATTCACGAAAGCGTGGGAATTAATTAATTTTCAGGGTTCTCTCAGTGACTTTTCAGGTGTAAGCGTACATTTATTTCCATATGCAATGGCTATTTGTAAATGACTAGATATGGGTATTATACCTTTAATCGAAGTCTTTGAATTTATTTTGATAAAATAAAAATAAAATCTTTGTCATTTAATAAAATTCATTTACCTACGTTTTTAAAATCGTTATGAAATCATAAAGTATGCTTTACCACTGTATTTGAACATATAAAAGTTTACAAAAGTGATTCGACATTTTTTTTCCACTTGAGTTATACATACATGTAACAAAATATATATTTCTTGACCAAGATTTGTTCTTTTACGTGATTAACTCTGTCCATTAAAACCTAAAAAATAGACTCGTGAATTATTATGTGAGATCACTGCTTTTGCGTGACGTTTAATTACTGAAAGATGAATTGGCGCCCAACGCGGTGCAAAATGCATAGAGATGCGACTCTGGATATTAAAAATCTTCAGTTTTTTAACGAAACAGTAAGCAGAGTTGAGTTTTTGTGACAATATTTTTTAAACATTTAGTTATAAAATTGTAAATTCACAATTTTACAAAATCCAATAATATTAAAGGCACTATGTAGGTCATTAATGAAAACCGTTTGTGCATAAATTACAGTATTTGTTTACATTTATTTTGGCTGAGAGTTGTATTTTTTGAGATTATTGTTTAGGATTTATATAATAGAAAACTTCAGAAGACTCGAGCCCGGTTCAAAGCTCCTCACGTCTAGATTTACTTTTCTGATTTTCAATACCGCAATGGTATAAAATTTATTTTATATCTCCTTGCGATGCATAAATCGCTAAGTGTTTAAAATACAGAAATTTATTTATTTATTATTTTTATGACTTTATATTTTATATGTCAAAAATTACAGATGTCAAAAATGACAAACGTCAAAATTGACCCGTCAAAAGTGAGAAATTTCAAAACGGATAACAAAGACAAGCCGGTTAAATTTAGTTCACCACAAAAAAATATACTACGGAATTTCATCTTACCCCCTTAAACCATTGTTATTATTATTAGTTAAAATACTTTGGTGGGTGTTCTCTCTTCACCAGCAGTTAAAATATTTTATTCTCATTCTAATTGTGCTATTAACTCAATTAGCATAAAATGTGGGTTGACTCTCTTCACTACCAAAGCGACGATAATATTAAAGTACAAGATATAAAAAGTCTAAAATTTTATACATCTGGTATGAATTTGCCTTACTTACATAATACCCTAGATCAAACTATGACTATTTACATGATATTGAATGAATAAATTAACAAGTAATAAATTATACACAAATTCTTGTACTTTTATTCCACATATATTTTCAGGTCTTCCACAGGTTTAACCTCTGTTTATTTTATATTTGCTTGTTAAAAATGTTTTCTTTTGTTTTCTTTCTGTCATGTTAAATAATTAATAATTTGTTGGCCCGATGATGTGTAATACGAAACCGGTAGCCTAAGTTAGAATAAAAATAAATATATGTGGAATAAAAGTACAAGAATTTGTGTATAATTTATTCAAGATGATATTCCACCAAGAACCATCAATCGAATCCATCCAATATAACAAGTAATAAATAAACGAGCAAGACAAATACTACGCTCAATAACTAAACAGTATTGTACTCGGCTGAGTTAATAGTAGCTGAACTGGGTATATAAGGTCCTATAATAAGTGAAAATAATTCTAGGGTAAATCATGTATTATTTCTTCTCTTCCTAGTACAAAGTGGTTCAATAAGCTGACTAAATTTCTATGAAAAGGTGAAAAAAAAAATTTTTTTGTTGGAAAGTGCTCTATTATCGAAACTCCTTATCAGCTAATAATTTTTTTTCACTTTGAATTGTAGGACCTTATATAAATCTATTCGTTTGTATCGAGTATCGAGGTTTGTCGTCGGCGAGGGCGTGTCGCAGTGTCCCCCCACCCCCACCCCCCGGGTCGCAGGTTCGAGCTTGTCCTATAAAATAAACGGTCAGAAAAATATGAACAGATTTTACAGGAGTACACAAAAACGAATTCAGCGCGGGCGGAGCCGCGGGCAAAAGCTAGTAGGATATAGAAGACAAACTCGCACTTATCCTTTTTTGTCGCTACCAAAATCATTATTGAACGTCATTCTAATATATAATTCAAATGACAAACAATATATAACCTATTAATTATAATATATTATATAATAATTAGTCACAATGTATACTAATATTATATATATATTTATAAATAATATAAATAAATTAATATATATAAATAATAATATGGTTATAATAATTATATTATTAAATATATTATATTTAATTTATTAATATAATAAATTTATATAATTAATTATTAATAATTTACAAATATTAAATAGTTTAAGCATGTATTATAAATATATATTATTATACTAATATTAATTATAATATTAAACGCAATAATTTATATATATTATTATAGTAATTATGAAATTATTATTCTTTTACGGAGCTTAAGAAAGCCAACATATTAAAAACATTTAAACATTTAAAACACATTAAGAGGCTAAGTAAAAAATACATGGATGCTTTGTTTCTGTGTATTTTATGAATTACACGGAATTTTTTTATAAATTTCTGGTATACGTGTTTGACTAATAAATTTTCCTCGATAGAAATAATTTTATTGAAATGACGTCTTCAAGTGCACTTTTTCTCCTCGTTTGACGAATAAGGATTATGTTCAGAACTCAATCATTATTTTATTAGATGGGTTTTAACAATATCTAGATATTTGATTTTGGAAATATTGCTAGCTATTTTTTTTTATCAAATTCAAAAACATACTTTTGTCTCTTTTGCGCTGAGTCCGCCCTTCTCGTACTGCGCGTTTTTTTGCTTGGAGTGAGAGTGACAAAAATAAAATTTACGTAGTCTCTAAAATAAAGTAGTTTTTCAATAAAAACACAGATATTCCTCACAAATATATATTTTCGTCGTGTTTAGAGGGGGCCAAAAGTTTGGCGCTACTTGTAAACCTGTAAAGCCTACTTAACTGTGACAGTTTTCCTTTTAAATTCATTAAAAGGCGTGATTGATATGTATGTCCATGCTAAATTACATTTTTCTAGTACTAATAGTCTCTGAGCTAAGCCGCGGACAGACGGACAGACGGGCATGCCAAATATATTACAAGTTTATTTTATTGTTAGATTTTTTACACGATCTACTTTTTGACCCCGTACGTTTAATCGAAAACATGGTTCAATAACAAATAAATATTTTGAATGCAGCAATGATTTAGTGAAAATAAAATAGATTGGAAAATACCGTGAAATAAATGGATTTATTTTAAGGGATCACATTTAACAAAAATGATTTTCTTGTTGCAAGGATAAAGTTCAGGCCAGCAAGGAAGGCGAGCAAGACTGGCCTCGTAGGCACTGGCATTCTCGGAGCTTTGGCGAGGAAATAAGCAAACCTAAACGCACCTTCTGGGCTGCGTTCAGTTTGATCGTCAAACGACGCCCACCTAGCATTGACAGCGGAATATCAACGCGTGCAAAAGAGATGGCACCTTAGGCGGGCGTCGCTTGATGATCAAACTGAACACAGCCTAATCCGGCCCAAACTATGCCACAGTATAATTAAACGAAGCAGTACTTTGTCCCAGCAGTGTCCTTGAAATAATTACCTAAGGCCGCTCGGTACGTAAACACGCACTACGGCTTGCCCACTGACTGTCTTTCTTGGGTTATTTCTGATTCCGATATAGATGAACTTAAACCCTGAACAATATATTCGATAACTTCGTGCTTTTACTTTTTATGCGGGAGCGTCTCACACTGTCCGCGTCTGTACGTAACTGCGCGCAGACTGTCGTGTACGGTAGATCACCAAGATTTGGAAGCACGTCGGTCGTTTCAGCCGTTTCTATGAAGACATAATACTGCTTAATTTAATTATACTGTGACGGTATTATTATTACCTCAGTGAGGGTTTTAGTTCGCCAGTTGATGACCATGACGCCTTCAGTTGTGACCGATATACCGGTGCAACTTCTGCCGGCCAACCCTGAAATATAAAACAAAGGTATAAACTAGGTGGGAACTAAACTAGAGCCAACGAGAGATGGCACGTATGACGTTTAAATGCCTACCAAGTTTCATAATTGTTTATGGGTAAGTGTCACTAAAATAATCTAATACTTCATTGTTGCTGGCAGCGAAGAGTGACGTACTACTCGTTTCGATCATCATTTTTCGATTTTATAGCAAAAGTTTCTAATTTTTTCAAAACTCAAGGGATCATGAGGAATTTTAGTGGCTGAATAATCTTGATATAGACATTTACCTGCAATCAGGTCCCGTCACAACACCACTTTTTGGATGACCAACGTGATTGATGTGAGGTTCTCCAGAGACCTTCCGTTTCTTTATTTCTTCCCTTTTCGACACTTTTTTCTTCCTCTTGGCATTCCACTGTACGTTAGCTGTAGCATCTCTTTCAATCTTATCCATAATTCAAAGCATACAGCTCAAAAACTTCTGAAAGTTTTACTGGAAAAACGCAAGAATAAAAACGCGCTAAAACTGACATGACAGTTTCTTTTTTTTTGGAAAAAGTGCCATAGTCCGATTTGGCGTTTCTGACATTGGTTCTTCTTCCATTCACCAAACTGACCTTGGTCGTTTTTCGAGTATCTCATACAAGCTTTATAACGGAATATCTGTTGACTTATGTAGTTTTTCCAGAAACGTGATTTTGCATCATAAACGCCTTGTTCAATACTAACCATAGACAATAAAATCTCATTTTTGATTTTTATTGACCTTGGTTGTTTTTCCAAGAACCCCTTCTTGTAATCAATAATTAACGGGTTCTATTCTCCATCGTACGGCTCCGTCTGTTTACAAACTATATCTTTTTATGATAAAAAATTGTCTGTGTGTGGTCTGTTCTGTTTGTCTTTGGAAAGAAGGTAGTTAAAGCGTTCACGCAAATAGGGAGGGGTAGTAGGGCTCCTAAGGATATTAAAAAGGCAACATAAAATGTGAAAATTTTGTTGTTGACGAATAGGAAGCCATTTCAGCTCTTCTCTATAATGAGACGCGTGGTCAATCTTACGCAGTCCAACATAAAATAATTCCTTAACAATATCAAATCAAATCTCTTAGAAAATATTTATTCTATCACAGGTGCACGCTCATTAAAGATGTGTTACATCAACAAAGCAAGCAATTTAATATTTATTGTCTGTTAAAATGTAAGTGAAGGATAAAATACTCCAAAGACAACAAATAGGGGACCATGATAGTTGATGTTACTTGCAGGTGCTCCGAGACCTGGAAGTGGCGCTGCGGCTGACGGAGCCGGCGGCGGGCGGGGGTGCGGGGCCGGAGGGCGACGACGCGCGACGCTCACCCGTCGTGACGCAGCCGCTCGCCACCGCGTGACCCGCCCCGCACTCCGCGCCGCCCCCCGCCGGGGCCCCACACTCCGACTGATGCGTCGCTAGTGAGACAGACTGTACCAGTGCTCAGACGTCCTGCGCCGGGCGCTGCTCCACGTGCACGTGCACGAGGCGCGCGGCGGCCAGCACGCGCGCGCACGGCTCCTCCGCGTCGCCGAGCGCCTCCCACAGCGGACGCAGCGCGTCGCGCAGGGCGCGCGTCACGTGCGTCAGGCACAGCAGCGGCGGCTGCAGCAGCGCGTTGAACGTGGTCGCCAGCGCCGGCTTGAGCAGGTGGTCGCCGGCGACCTGCAGCGAGCCCACCGCCGCGCCGCGCACACCCAGCCACGCCAATCTGCGCACAACCGCCACGCACCTCACCGCTCTGTGTCGGCGAGCTCGCTTCCGAGGCGACACTTAGGGTACTTAAAACAATTGTAAAACGCCTTTCGCAAATCGATAGTTGACACGTGTAAACGTACTGTAATTTAAAAGAATTGTTAACTCTATTGTAAATATTTCAATCTGTTAAGTAGTTTTAGGTGATTACGATTAGTTAATACTATTATTTGTGATTGCTTCGGTTGTAAATAAAAGTGATATTTGTTTAACTAATAAAAAGAAAATTCTTATGAGAGTCTGTGTTTGATTGTGACCTCTGCACGTGCAGCAGCAGTTGAACCGGCAGCATGACGAGGCCTTTCTATACGTCTAGTTCTAACAATCTCTCCATTATATTTGTTCAACAAACTAGCTAAGTCATTATAATATTTATGTATCATAAATTCGTAAATTATCTTCTGATTTCTTAACATTCGGCTTTATCAAAAAACAAACTTTCAAACAGATCGTTCGTCAACAAAATATAAAAGAAATCCTGGAAAGGCCTATGTCCAGCATTGGACGAAAAAGGCTGATGGATGGATGGATGGTATTTAATATGGTGTTAAAAGGTCAGAGTTGAAAAATCTGCACTGAAGGATATCAGAATTGTCATGAAAAGAAATTACCATGAAAGTTATGTATTTCTAAGCTTTATTTGATGTGCAATAAAATATTCCCCTAATTAAATTATGAGCAATAAATCTAACAAGAGAGTATATGAAAGATAATTTAAAGGCTTTAGTTTTAGTGCTGACAAAACTATAATTTTTGCGAGGTATGTCTTTTATCAAGTCCGTTTAAGTACTATATTGCTCTGTTATAAATTTATTTCTGGCAGCACTAAACCTAAAACCTTTAAAATCAGCTACAATTCTTAAATAAATTATCATGTAAACTTAATGACTGTATTCTACAGATTTCTTTTCCAGTTGGAAGACAAAGCAATAGAAGATCTAGAGAGATTCTATAACATTCATGAAGTAGATGATGAGTTGATATCAGTTCGTCGCATAGAGTTGCAAGTGTCCTCCCCGCAATGGCTGCATACTGCCCCCAAGTGAAATGCTGTGCTATTCGTACAATAAATAGATTAAGTTATATTATATAACTAATGACATGGTCATGTTTTTAATAATTATACGATGCATGATGAGGAATTTGACTTATTGTCCTAAAATGATGAATATTTTAGTAATATTAAATGAAGTTCGTCTGGACTGTTGTTTGTTATAGTACTCGCTTTGCCTGCAGTTTAACCTGCACCATTAGGGTTGAGTCTTATTGTTATAACATCTAAAGCGGTCCTTTGCTCAAAAATTGCGTACTTTCATTGGCAGTAAACATAGATTGGAAGGTTATTTTAGTGCACTAGTGCGATTTCCTTACAGTTTTTTACTATAAGTGCAATTAAGACTTTACGAGCGAGGAGTTTAATAAATGACGTCAACTTTAACGCAGAAGAATTTGTTAATAAAAAATATATCGCCCTTGAGGCTTGCGTGAATAGCGGAGCAATTTAATGGCATAAAATTGTTTGAATTTTTGGTTAGGTATAATAAATAGACCGGGACAAATGTGTCGTGTACCGTAAAAACGATTTGTTAAATATAAAATAGTGGTGGTCATTACTGCTAATGATCATAAGTTCATAACAATAAATAGACGGGGTGTCAAGAAATTATCTCTTGTTTTCTATTTTACTAATAAAACTTTATTCTAGAAAATTTCAATGTAAAATCTTTCAGCGCGGCCTTGTAATTAAAATACAGCGCCCCAGTATGTTTTCGATTTGTGAATTAAGCAGAAGCCTCTATGGTAAAATATTATTCAGTTTGAGTCTCTTTATACTTGACCAGATCAACATCAGATCAGCATTTGCTCTTAAATGGTGTTTAAAATTGTGTTAAAGTGGCAACCATGTTAGGCCTCCTGGTCATAAATCCCTAACAATGAGTACCTCATTGCCAAATTATGATCGCGATCCGTGGAATGGGTCGTTTACAGAGTCAGAATGGTTGGGATTCCTCTTTTATCTTTCAGAGAAATAAATTTCAGAGAAAAAGTGACCGAGAGCAGTCTCTATGTACACTTTTGCACAGGCGTATTAACAAACCTAAAACTTTATTTTTTTACTACAATCTAATTTATGAAAACTCCTCGTGTTGTTTTGATTTTAGGGAAGAATTGAATACTTGTTGATGCGTTAGGGTTCTCGCATTTTTGTTTGGAACTCAATTATTTCCCAAACTAAGGGTGTCCACGGGTATGATTCTTGGTAAAAGTGGTTCAGTAGGGTCAGTAGAATATGTGGTTTTATTGAATGGTAGCAGTCTATTTACACCCGGTATTGTATGTAATAAATAAGGTATACAAACCGGCGGCCCCGCGTCGCCGACGTCCCCCTTCTTGCCCTTCTTGCCACGCTTGCCCGGGGGGCCCGGCGGTCCTGCAACACCACACGCTATTAGTCAACAATTGTGCACGATCGACTCCTTCAAACAAATCGCTATACGCAACAATAACGCTAAGCTAAAAATAAAGATAAATGAACACAAATAATGTGCTGTGTGCCAAAACAGATTTGTTTCTGATAATACGTAATTAGGTGGTAGAGCTGATGCCGGGCTCGACTGTGGAGGTACCACCATCTTACTCGGAAATCCTCCCGAAGTTATTCGGGGGAGAGTAAGAGGACAGCTCTCAGGCAAAAAAACCAGGCGGCCCACATACTCTACGAAAATTGCGAGATAAAATTCTACTTTTGAAAGCTTCATACTCCTAAAGTTTTAAAGTTACAAAAATTATAGTTATATCGTTGTGAAGTTCCATCTGGCGATAACACAAAAATATATCTTTGGCCCTCCCTCCACCTCCCGCGATGACGACTTGACCGCGGGAGTGAGGATAGATGGATGGAATGTTGTAAATAGTAATACCTATTAGTATCTGAAACTGAGAGATTCAGTAAACGCATGTATTCCGAAAAAAATACGTACTAACTTGAATTTATATTCCCCAAGGCCATTGTTCTCATTCACCAACGCCGCGCCGTTGAAAAATAGTACAAAAGAAATTGTGTTGAAGGTACGCCTTTTGTGAAAGAGTTTTGAGTTGAGTTCTCTCAAAGAGCAAACAATGCACCGTGATTCCTCTCGATCAGGTTCGATTTCGTATCAGTGCCATGACGGGTTATTACATTAACAAACATAAAAGCGTGTTTAAAGTTGTAATGTAATGCAGGTAAAATGTGACGCATAAAATTGAATAATTTTCATGTGATCACCTAACTAATAATAGTGTTCGTCTGTTTGGCGGACCGTAAGTTGATAATAGATTTTCACTTATATACAGTGTCGAAACCCTCCCATCAGTTATGCCTCTACTCGTCATTTGTCTGTTTATATAAGAGCTGGCAATTGGAGATGAATATACCATATCAATCAGTCCCAGGCAAGTTGGGCCACCCGGTTGTGCATGTTTCCAAGCTATCCTCTTACTCTTCCCTGAATAATTTTGGAGGGATTGTAAGATTGTGGTACCTCCACAGTCAAGTCCAGTATCAGCTCTACCACCTAGAGTAGCAATCCATGTCATTACGGGGTGTATCATTGTTATGTTAAAATATGTATATCCAAAACTAAAAACATTTTTGAGAAAATACCGTAATGTTTAAACGGGTCCCCCAGCAAAATACTGTACACAAAAATAAATAAAAATACTGCACTTATCTCCAATAAATTGCCGTGCAGTTTCACTAATCAATTATTTTCTTACTATTGAATACCTTAAGATATTTGCTTTCGTAATAATTACTGAAGTTAGAAATATTTACTGATTTCATGCATCTACATCTCAAATTGAAGTTATTTATTTTCGAACAAAACACGAATGGTTAGAGAATTTGATAAATAAAATGTTACACAAATGAAATTTTCGAGTTAATAATTGTGTCCATGTGAAAATTACAATTTTTGACTATTTTGTGCTATTTGGAGATGCAGCGATTGTCGTAACAGCCAGTTTGCCGTGCGCGCTAATATAAACGTTATTTGTAGGCTTTTTCCATCGATATTTGTACCGACATATATCGAGTTGCTAATTTAGGCCATATCATTTTAAATTTCCAAATTTCGTAGTGGAATGAAATGTCATAACTCCAATATAAATCTTAATCATAATGGTAGAGAAATAGAAAGGGTTATAGTTAAATGACTAGTTCTAGTAAAAATGGGGGGAAGTAATCAAAAACTTATATTATTTATTCGGGGGAAAGCTATATCTGGGGCTCCTAATCTCCATACAAATATTTTGTAAAATAAACAAACAAAACAACAAAAATTTACAGTTTAAATCGCAAAATATCTCTCATGTCATGACATATCTGAGTATAATAATGGTAAGCAGAAACCAGAAACCATTTCAGGCAAAAAAAAGTTAGTTATCGACAAATGTATTTAAAAATTTAAACGATCTGCGTCGCGTCCTGTGAACCAGATGGTCTTTGTGTTTGTACTGGTTCTTCGTAAGATGGTCTCTGCACGGTTGGTCAGTGGAATATGCTCACTTTCTGTGACAGCCTTTAGGGGTGATCATTTTGATCACGCATATAATTGGGCTTTGTTTTGTAAAGCAATTGCACATATCTTAATGTAGATAAACAAAGAACACAAATCAGAATAAAATAAGAGATGTTTGTTTGTATTCATTTGCAAACAAAGGTAATATAATTAAAAAATATATTAATTATATTAACTGAGGTACAATTCAACACAAATACACAGTCCATCTCTGTGGTTTGAGTACTAATCCAGAGAGGTTGCAGGTTTGAATTGCATAGGGGCACATTTTTATTTGGTCTGTGTACTTTGGTAATATGAAGATAACGCTTACCCCCCATCGTGCCAGGGACATATTAATTGTTGATGAGACATGAGTGCAACTTGCATTTTACCGTCCACACTCCAAAACACCTCTGACCGCAGATCATATTAAGCTTAATATATTCTGCGCCTCTGACACTGTTTGGGATATAGATACTGGGTGCACTATGGAAAAAAATCCTTAATCGCAAAAACATTTTTCATATTTGCTTTTTATGACAAACCAGATATCTTTCAGTGCAGAAGAGTGTGCCCCCTTAGTGACATTCTGTCCCTGGGCTGGCACCCCCTCGAGGCTTCATGTCATGACAAGGTGTCATTATTCCAAGATAAAAATAACAATTTGAAGATGATAGGTTGGTAGGTATTAGGTACTTACTTTCTGCTAGGAGTTTGTATTTATTTTGGAATTGGAAGTCTTAACTTCAACCGATCTTGGCTATGGATTGCATTTGTTTCATTTAAATCACAGATTTAAATGCTTTTTTAACGTCCGGTAAAATGCTCTCGTGCGAATTAGGCCTAACATGTTCTTTGCCGTGTCAGATGTCAGTTCAGTGCTTATTGTCAATGAATATATACGAAAATAGCCTATACCTTGTACGTTGGTGAGAGCAGTGCATGCCTGTTAAAATCATGTGAATGTGAAATGGTCATTGGTCGCATAAAACTCTCTGCAACCCGTTGCCAAAAATTTAATTATACACCTGCATAAAATAGAGAAATCTAGGAATAAAAATATTATATATAAATGATGCAACGAACAAACAAGTTGATAAATAAATATGGGAAATACATCCAAAAAATATTAAGGTTGGGCTACTAAAATGTAATTATGCACCTACATAAAATAAAGAAATACAGGAATAAAAATAACATTTTATATGTCCTTAGCACATCAAACCATAGAGTTAAGAAAATAGAATAAAATAATTCTCCAAATGTTTAAAGTAATGTAATTAGTAGAATTTAAGTAGAACATTTCGTGAATTTTGACATTTATTGCCATTTAAAGATTTATTAGAGCTGACTTTGCGATTTTTTCCATAAATTTGATTTTTGATAACAATTGATTTACATAGACTTCCGTCAAGAACATGCCTTCGATCCACTCAACAGGAGTCATAATTAGCAAATTTTAATACGAAATGTTTGATTCCTCTAAAGGCTAATCTTAAGCCCTTTATAGTTAGTTAATATGTAAATTGACTTTGCTGTAAAAGGTAATAGACAATGTAAGACGGATTGACTAAGATCAATATTTTTTTTTTCTCTTGGACATAATTCCTATGGTTTATATTTGCCTTTACTTAAGTAGGTATAAGAAAATTGTATAGATTAAGTTTATGTTACAAATGAAAAAAATTATGTTTGCTAAGTTTCTTGCCCTTCTTCTTAGCAATACTAATCGAATGGTGCGGATGATTAGGCATTATGTATATATATAATATTTTTATTCCTATATTTCTCTATTTTATGCAGGTGTATAACTTTATTTCATTTTAGTAGCCCAGTCTTAATATTTTTTGGATGTATTTCCCGTATTTATTTATCAACTTGTTTGTCCGTTGCATCATTTATATATCATATTTTTATTCCTTGTTTCTCTATTTTATGCAGGTGTATAATTACATTTTAGTAGCCCAACCTAAATATTCTTTGTATGTATTTCTTTATCGAAGCGATGTCGAGTCGATAGCATGTTAATACCAAGCCCTGTTCAGGCAGGCAGTATCCATCCCCAATTAGACTATTTACGTTTATTCTTTCTTGAGCGGTCGAGTACGATGTCAAATGACTTTAGTGATGAAGACCTTCTTCTTTATATTTATTGCAAGAACAGAAAAAAAGAAGAATTTACTTGTATCCGTAAACGTCGAGAAAAATATTAATAGTTGGGCATTTTTCGCTGCTAGGAAAGTTTTTTACCTATTACGGGACCCTATTACTAAGACTCCGCTGTCCGTCCGTCCGCCCGTATGCCACCAGGCTGTATCTCATGAACCGTGATAGTTAGACAGTTGATATTTTCACATATGATGTATTTCTGTTGCCGCTAAAACAGAAAATACTAAAAAACAGAATAAAATAAATATTATAGGGGGCTCCCATACAACAAACGTGATTTTTTTGCTCGCTTTTGCTCGATATTAATAACGGCAACAGGTAGTAGACGCTTGAAATATTCACAGAATATTGAGTTAATTATTTACTTTAAAAATAAATAATTAAATTAAAATAAAATTAATATTTAAGGGGGGCTCTCATACAACAAACGTGATTTTAAATATATAAGGGGGGCTCCCATACAACAGACATAATTTTTTTGCCGTTTTTATAGATAACGGTACAGAACCCTTCGTGCGCAAGTCCGACTTGCACTTGGCCGGTTTTTTTCTTTTTTCAAGCTGCATTTTATCCACAGGCCCACTCTTTTTTTGTCTCTTTTTCTTGTTTGCTTATTATTTGCAATAAGTGATAGATTCACGTAATTTGTAAATCACAGAGTCTAAGATTCACGGAATCAACTTGGATAATAATATTCACATAGGAGTACCTACTATCTAGCAATACTTTCGGAGTGTACAAATATAATTAATATGAATTATATGAATAAGAACTTATTCATAATTAAATTAATATTATTAATTATTCATATATATACAATGAAATTATACTTATAATACATATTATAATTTCGTATTAATTTATAATAATGATATATTATATATATATTTAATACGTATTAATAATGTCATTCTAATTCCTATATGGAATTAAGTATTTTTTTTAATACGGTTATTTTAGAGTATATTGTCATGGGCTTTTATGGTTCCGAAAGCTTCCGCTCTGTCTGTTCGTCCGTAGGGGACTACAACTCCAACCGTAGTAGGTAGCCATTTAAAATTTCTACCGAATACGTGGCCTCTATTTCAACAAATAAAATAAAATAACCCATAAACCATTAAACCCATTGCACCCATTTGTCCTCATGTTTTTTTTTTCTGTGTGGAACGTACTGAAACAGCATTTACGCGTGTTAACGTCTGGAAATGCTAACTCTATTCGTCTTCGCCTGAGGAGACGTACGGAATTAGCATTTCTACTATACATAGGTAACACTAAAAGTTTCCGGAACTGGCCACTTACATAAACAATATTTAAAAATTTATTGCGACATTTGAAAATAGAACTCTTTGGCTGTAGAATGCAGTTTGTTTCATCTGACTGTCTTCTGTTTTTACCTTGTGGCGCCATTTAAAAAATTGTGTGTCTGCATCAACATGGATTTAACTCGAGAAAATTTTCGTAGTATGATTTTCTACGATTTTAAGTGTAATTTGACAGCTCAACAGAGCATCGCTCGGCTTGAAACAGCTTTTGGCATGAAGCACCATGCAAGACAACTGTTTATAGCTGGTTTGCAGAATTCAAGCGTGGTCGTATCAATCTCAGTGACGAATCTCGCGATGGTCGGCCGTCCACTGCTGTGACCAACAAAAACATCGATGCTGTGCGCCGTATGATTAAAACAGACAGGCATGTGACCTACCATGAAATTCGTGCATCCTTAGAAATAGGCATGAGTCAAATACAATCAATCCTACACAAACATTTGGGTGTGAGAAAGCTGTGCTCGCGGTGGATCCCACACAACTTGACCGAGGCTCAAAAAACGGACCGCGTCACTTGGTGCAGTGCCATGCTTACCAGATTCAACGAAGGTGCGTCAAATTTGGTGTGGGAAATAGTAACAGGTGACGAAACATGGATTTATTGCTACGATCCCAAAACAAAGCAGCAATCGAGCGTATGGGTCTTTCAAGATGAGCCGAAACCAACCAAAGTGGCGCGCGTGAAAAGTGCATCTAAGCGGATGATTGCTACTTTTTTTAATAAAACTGGACACGTGGCTACTGTTGCTTAAGAGAATCGTCGTACCGTGAATAGTGACTGGTACACGACCATTTGTTTGCCGGAAGTTATTGACGAACTCCATAAAAATAACCGTAAACGCCGTATCATCCTGCACCACGACAATGCTAGTTCTCACACGGCCAGACAGACAAACGACTTTTTGAAGACGAAAAATGTAGAACTCATGAGTCATCCTGCATACAGTCCCGACCTGGCACCTTGTGACTTTTTTCTGTTCCCAAAAATTAAGAACCAATTACGCGGTCAACGATTTTCATCACCAGAAGAGGCTGTCGAGGAGTATGAAAAACACGTTTCAGAGGTCACCACAGGGGAGTGGCACAAAAGTTTTCAAAACTGGTTTGATCGAATGAAAAAGTGCATAGACGCCAAGGGAGATTATTTTGAAAAACAATAAATTAATTTTGTACCTTTAATAGTATTTTTTCATATTCATTCCGGAAACTTATAGTGCGTCTCACGTATACGCAACCCGGCGGCGTACTGCTCACTTATTTACTTTTATTCTGCGCTTCTATACCGCAATGATACAATCTTAATTCGTTCTTCCTTGCGCTGGTTAAATCGACAAATCAAATGTGTAGAATATATAAATTTATTTCTATCATAGTTTTAATTATAAAGTACTTAATTTTATTGTTATAGTAGTTACACACAAATTCATATTATATTATATTTAATTTGTTTCAGGTTGCAAACGCAATGGAAAAAACGGTGTTTGGATTCATTACAAGCCTATTCTGATTGTGATTAACTTACATACCAATAAAGCTTTTCTACGAAAAGCCACTTATTTCAGTCGGAATGATAGCTGATAGTAAGATCTTGGACTCACTTAATAATATATATATGATTTTAATTTAAACTTAACGCTTAATCTCACAGGCTGGTAACTCACATATTTAATTGGTTAAGGATTTGTACTGTCTGTTTAAATAGATATTTCACTTCTCCTATAGACTAAACGTGGCAAATCCTAAAATTTTCTAAATGAAGATGAAGACCGCACATTTAGAAGTAATAATGAAATTGATAAATCTTTAGTTAATTTAGTCTCCCACCGTCGTTCAGGCTGGACGGATGAACACTAACTCAAGATAATTTAAACTAGATTCAATATAGTTAAATAGCTTCCGAGATCAATCGAAATTTTGCAGATTAGTGCGTGAATTCATTAGAATTCAGAGGTACTTTTTAAATGAGAAAACTAATGAGGTTTTAACACAGATTTTTGAATTGTTTTGCAACTGATAAAAAAAAATGCTTTTTTCTGTGGTTAATTTTATTCCATTCATCCATCAGCCTGTTTCGTTTCTGGTGGACTTTCCAGGATTTAGCCACTTTTGATGGTCCTCCTGGAAGAAATGTCCCATACTCACACACGCTGGGCAGGTGGGTTGGTGAGCGCGGTGCCAAAACCCTTGCACCAGTGACGCCGCTGCCCATCCCCAATCTGTTTGATATAAGCTTCAGCAATTGGGGATGGATCTCCATCCATCGGTCCCAGGCAATGGTGGGCCGCCAGGTTTTGCCTGAGAGCTGTTCTCTTACTCTCCCCCGAATAACTTCGGGAGGAATTGCGAGTAAGATGGTGGTACCTCCACAGTCAAGCCCGGCATCAGCTCTACCACCTACCTAGTTCATTTGATTACTTGTTACCGGTTACCTGTTATTTCTTTTCACTTTTTTGTGGAAATTTTGGTCATCTCTATTACAACATTACTTATTAGAAATAATATTATTTATTAAATTAATAATATTATTAAATGTAATTTATAATTGCATACTAATATTATAAATGCGAAAGTTTGTGCGTGTGTTTGTGAAATTTAGAATGGATATAGCTTATACCCTAACTTAACACATAGGCTACTTTTTATCTCGGAAAAATGCATGGTTCCTGTAGGATAGATCAAAATCATTGAAAAATCAGGTGTCTCATTAGCGCGGTAATCGTTTGTGGTGAATTGAGACAAGGCTTGGTACTTCATACATCAGGTGTCTAATTAGCGCGGTGCTTTATCGTTTGTGGTGATATAAGACAAGGCTATGTTATCTCATCATACTTCACACTAATATTATAAATGCGAAAGTTTGTGTGTGTGTGTGTGTATGTCTGTTACTCTTTCACGCTGAAACAGCTGGACGGATTTGGATGAAATTTAGAATGGATATAAACACATCAACACTACAGAAGCTGCTGAGGGGAAGGGAGGAAGTTAAGTGGACTTATATTTGACAGTTGAAACAGTAGTTTTATTGTTTCAGAAGGCTTTGATTGCTGATAGTTTTATTGGATTTGCGTAAGCGGGAATATGGCTTGCTTTTTTTTTGTTGTTTTCATATTTCTATAATTGATCATGGTCAATAAACTAATCAGTTTTTGAAAATAATATTGATTTACTATATTATCATCAATTTTCTAGTTATTATTTTGTATTCTACAATGTTATTTAATGCATGCCTTTATTGAAAGTATTTATTATTGTATTATTATGCTTTAATCGTTTTGTGTTCAGTGAGAACAAGGACACGCCGAAAATCAGCGCTGTGCAGATTCACACTAACAGAAATACGCTGAGCGATGCTCTTTTTGTCACCAAACCCTTTTGTTTCTAAGGAAATTAGTCTACTTTTGGGACAAATAAACTTCTTTCTATCTTTTTAATGGTGTAGAAGGGAAATTCGCCATATGGCGATCTTTTTATTTAAGACCCCTGTAGTAGGTGGCTTGAAGTCAGTCGCGCACGGGGTCGCTATGCTTGTAATTTCATTCTACATTCAAGTTCAGGTTATAGAGCACTGACTGACTGTTATTGGTTGACCCGAACGTTCATTTCCCGAGCTCGTACGGAACTAACCGAAAACGCTGTGAGAGGCAAGCTAACGCGAGACAAAGTTCATGTCTTGAAAAAACTCGAGAATGGTTTTGGGTCTTCCTATGATTTCAGGAGAAATATCCCAAAAATCGAAATAAAACAAACATATTTTTGAATTGTATAAAATATACTATACTCTGAACCTAAAATTATTTTATTTGTTGTATCGCTTCTAGGACATTACGGTACATAAACATTCATCAAATTATGTGTAAAATCCAGGACTTTTATACGCTTCTAACTTTTGTATGTATTTGATTTTGATAAATGTTTTAGGTTCAAGTCATGTATATTGTATGGGATATGTTGAAAAAGAAAAAATAATAAGCAAGTACTTATAAATAAGGATATTATCATCGAACTCCTAAAGTTACCTAATCTACAATTGAATATTATTATGTGTTTGACTAGTGTTTTGTACATTAGTAACTCCTCAAAGTAGCCATGTTGTAATGACTCTGAAATCTTCATGTTGTTGCTAAGGTTCAAGTATGTTAGGCTTTTAGGAGTCTCTGACCAGACCCAGTATGGAGGTCCTAGAAGATGGTTGTTTGCCAAGTTTAAATGTTCTATAGTATGGCAGCACAGCGGTGTTTCATCGAAATACTCTAATTTATTAAAAGATATATCCAAATGCTTTAAGTTTGGATGTTTCAATACCGCATCAGGGACAACTTGAAGATTATTTTGAGATAACTTTAAGATCTCCAGTTTCGGTGGCAGGTTCACATTTTCATCCAAATTAGACAGCTTTTGGTTGTTGAGGTCAATGATAGTAAGATTTTCAGGCCATACTAAACTAATTGGCTTAATTTCTTTTATAATTCCGTTCGTACATCCAATATGATTTTCATAGGTTTTTTTTCCGCTTTCTCCATATTTTCTTACAACTATAAAATATGTTACAGGAAAAAGCATGACGTTTTTATCTGTAAGACAAGACCTCAGACTAAGGAAACAGACATAAAATCAAATTTAAAAAAACAGAAGAAGCGTTATAAATTTAAAATGATATTAAAGTTTACCTTACGCTAACTTTATAAAATACAAAAACGTTATTTTAGGTAAATGGTGTTTGAATCTAACTAAATAAAACACAACACTGTTAATTTCGTTTGAATTCCATTATACTTCCAATTCCAAAATAAATACAAACTCCTAGCAGAAAGTAAGTACCTAATACCTACCTATATATCATCTTCAAATTGTTAATTTCATCTTGTAATAATGACACCTTGTCATGACATGAAGCCTCGAGAGGGTGCCAGCCCAGGGACAGAATGTCACTAAGGGGGCACACTCTTCTGCGCTGAAAGATATCTGGCTTGTCATAAAAAGTAAATGTGAAACCAACCAGTTTGTTTCTGCGATGAAGGATTTCTAAAGTCTTTCCATAGTGCACCCAGTATCTATATCTCAACCAGTGTCGGAGGCGCAGAATATATTAAGCTTAATATGATCTGCGGTCAGAGGTGTTTTGGAGTGTGGACGGTAAAATGCCATTAAATTTTAAACAAACAATATCGATGCTATATCCTATTATTAAGTGTTTAAGATTTAAGGGAAAATTTTAAAATTTACCTTATTTTAAGTTTTTATATGTATCTACCAGATTTTTGCTGTGCCTAGAAAAAGGCAACTAAGTTGTAAGATTCTATTTTTATTTCCATCTTTTTGTACACTTGTTTTGCAATAAACGTTTGACTTTGACTTATCAAAATTGTGGATAAACAAATTGTTAATTCTTGTCCACCAAATGCAGCCCTTAAAGATAGAGAAATAAATGTGATTTTGCATTAAATACCCTTTTAAAATAATTGTAGTCTTTATTTCAATCACCAAACATTCCGGTGATCGCGCTATTCGTATTATCCCTTATTCTATTCAAGAAAACATTTCATCAGACTTCAAGTACCTTGGCAAAGTCCTAATTCCGTTGAAATAGGCACGAAGATGGTCTAAATCGCGGAAAATTGAGTAGGGCGCCCAGTGACCTTGTCATAATCTAGCAATTTCCGTGATGACGCGTTCCGCCCACTTCTTCTCGTGAAGTAAATAACTAAAATGTACGAGTGCTGTCTCGTTGTAGATACTTCTATAAACCTGATCTTTCCATCCTTCTCTATTCTAAATATACCTAACTATCAAACCGACCTATCGTTTATTCTATTCTCACTAATAAGCCGGCGGCAATGTCACAGTTTAAAAATGCATACAGGCTTGCGGGGCGAGACGTGGAAGGTCAGCTACCGAGCTACATACAATTTTCAAACAAGCAGTTCAGAGTCTCGCCCCGCATAACTGCTCCGTCCGAACGACAACCGTATGGATTTTTAAACTGTGGTAATATTTTCATTTTTGTTTCAGCTGTAACTAAAAGGGCTGGTTTGGACATCATAGACACAGTAATAACCGCTCTCAAATTATTTATTTTTCATCGCTATTTATTGGTTTAAAATTAATTTGAAAAGAGACGAAATCGGGATAACGCCCCCCCCCCCCCCTCCTGGTAGGTATTTTTGAATAAAACAAAAGGTTACTTAGGTTATATAACTTACACACTTTAATCAAAATCAGACAATATTTGGTTAAATTACTAACACAGACAGGCTGTAGTAACCTAACATAAATAATCGACCAAGTATAATCACATTATTTTTATTTATTTGAGATATATATTGGAGAAATAAAATATATTATAAACAATAAATATATCTTGAGAATTATTTATTGTTCATAATATATTTTATTTCTCCAATATATATCTCAAATAACAAAAAACTTATAAGCTTTCACAGCACCTATATATTTTCAATTATTTTTATTTAGTATACATGTTTTCATTAAAACTTCGAAGAGATTAGTTCAGTGGAAATATTACGTCTTTCGACATGTTTCGTCCTTGGGTGAAATCATATTCCACTGTGCCATGTGAAAATAATAAAGACCATAATCAGAATGTGTTCAACAAGCATCTAAGTCGTGATGCACGAATAATTCACTGTTAGAAAATGGAACAAGGATTTTTAAAAACACCATGCACTAACTTTATAATAAATGTTGGAAGCGACTCATCGGACAATGAAACTCTGGAAAATAATTCGGAATCAGAAGACATCAGTGAGTCGTCATAATTTAAAAACCACATGTTTTAAATCTGTAGTTTCTGCCTACCCTTTTGGGAGACCGGTATAAGTATATGAATGAATGAGGATGAATTATTTGACTACCAGATTATATGAAAGTTATATAAAAATAAATAATTTCCAAGTAAAAGTAAAGTTTTTCTAAGAGATCTTTTTATTGTTTTATTAGGCTAGGTGCGGTCTTCCGCACGTCAATCACATAAAAACAGATTTTGTGTTACCCTAGTTTTATCTAACGTCAGCGTGACAATACGGATAAATTAAAAAAGCGGGAAATTATTTTTACTTCTATCGCAGCTGCATGCCTACGTGATTAAGTAGCTTAATCAAAGAAGCAGTGCGTTTTGATGCACAGTTGACTTTAATGGCTTGAAGTTAATGCTGGATTTCAGATATATAATTTTGTGTGTTAGGTAGTTTGAGTTTTTTATTTCTTGATTGAAATTTCTATGTGATTACAAAATCACTTTGAGGATTGTATATAACCCTTAAGGCTAATCAACAAAAGGGGAGCTTTAAAATTGTACGAAAATTGAATGATAGAACCCCCTGATTGAACTAAATGTTAATATAACGTGACTTTGGTTGACATAGCCAAATTTATACTAGAGGGAAACTCCGTAAATTGTAAGGACCAAGCTTAAATAACCCTTTCTGTAAAAATATACACAAAATAAAATTTGGACTTCCTATACCAATTGAGTCGTGTTTGTCCTGACCACTTACTGAGTCTCCCTTCAGTGTGAATTTGGCTTGACTAACCAAAGTCACTTTATATATGTATATTTTATTTGTTTACCTGAAAGTACATAAACATTTGTAAAGTTTATAAATCAAGGCAATGAATTCGTATTTTTCGTTTTGAAATCATTAGAGTTTTAAAACTTCAAGACAATGACAAACCTACAGAATTTCTAAACTTTTCAATATAAACAGTAAAACACATCGCGTCCTCTACTCAAAGCAATTTTTAACTCGGTCACCCCAGTTTCGGGGGTGCGCGGGGGTGAATCGTGGAGGGGGTGGGGCAGTGGTGTGAGTGAGGCAATAAGTGCCCCTTCTATTTCACCGGCACTTTAACTTCGGGTGCACTGATTTGATAACACCGTTTGTTTCAAGCGCCTCTTGTGTCGGCCATCGTTATAGGATTTGTACCATTTTCGGGGAAATAGAATTTTATAGTAATAAAGGTCAACAAAAACACACTTTTTTCCGATGTTCAAATTTTTTTTTTGGTTTCTTGTGTATAGAAATAAAAAATGTATACTATGCGTAATCTTGGTACATACATTTTTGTGCTATACAAGATTAACCAAGGTAAGGTAGGTAACTTCATATTTACACTTTATACATTTTATATGAAAAGATGTAACTTAGCATATAAACTAGAGTTTTTAATTCGGCGAACACTATTGCAGATAGAGTGTTGCCATTATTCGGAAAAAATAAACGGGGATTGATATACATAACTCTTGAGAACAGCTTGTAGGTGTGGCTCAGGAGTGCAATTGGTCTATAGTTCTTAAGTAGGATTTTGTCCCCTTTTTTGAAGAACAAAATGACCAGACTCCTGCTCCACTTCTTTGGCGTAGTACCTGTGCGAATGACGGCATTAAAGAGGTCCTGTAGCTGTCCGAGTATAAGGTAACCTCCAGCTTTCAGGAGTTCAGTTATGATGCCGTCCTCGCCCGGCGCCTTGTTGTTTTTCAACTGTTAAAGAGCTATCCTAATCTCACCCATTTTGACATCCGGGAGTTCATCGGTGTAGTGGCGGACCAGAGGTGCACGTTTGTCGTCTTCATCGCGAGCAGTTGGCTTGGGAGCGTGTGAAGAATGAATTTTTATTAGAAAACAAAAATATGAAAATATGATATCAAATCAACAGAAAATATGTTAGGCTTTCTTTCCTTTAAATCCTTACGATTTGCATCAGTTTCGAATATTTAGTTATATCAATTATATATGTTTGTACTGTTTTTATTAAGAAAACTATATTTTAATTATTTGTTTTTTCATATTAGAGACGTTCATAAATAAATAAAATATGTCGTGCACTATTTTTGAGTTCATAAACGGGGTTTTATAATACTGTAGATAATTTTATAAGATTTTGGATTTTATAATGTTACTAGCTTTTGCCCGCAGCTTCACCCGCGTTGAATTAGTTTTTGTGTACTCCTATAAAATCTATCAATATTTTTCGGACTGTTACCTACAGTAAACATAACTGGTGAAATGTGTGTGTTATGTGCCTCTGTGTTTCCCATTTTGTACGTCTCTTATAATAGTTTTTCGATGAGAACTGATTTATGGAATAAAAAATTGTTTTTTTTCCTATTCTAGATCTAGAACTTTATTTGTGCAAAGTTTCAGCCCAATCGGTTTAATTGGTAAAAAAAAGAAAGGGAAAGAAACGGCGTGAAAGGGTGACAAATCACTTTTCTACAGAGACTTGATGCCACATTTTCATCCCATGGGAACAGATTTATGGGATAAAAAGTAGCCTATGTCCTATTCCAGGTCTAGAACTACATTCATGTAAAATTTCAGCCCGATCGGTTCAGTAGCTACGGCGTGAAAGAGTAACAAACATCCATCCATCCATCCAAACATTCGCATTTATATTATTAATATTATTGGGATGGGATAGATATCATCACCACGGTATTTCAAGGTCCGATCATCACATTAGCATTCACAAGTCCAAATATAGACATTCTGCATCATCCAACGTTGGAAGATAGAGCGGTATCATGGATGGTAATGTGTCACCAAACAATACCAAAATAGCCACCAACCGAGTGGAACCGACCGAGATACTAAACTATTAATAAGCATAAAGCAATCATTTATAACAGCTTAGTTAAACTGCAGTCGGTTCAACCGCAAAGTTATTATCTAGTTATAACGAGAACTACATCATTTTAGCAGCTGAGGACCTTGGTGCCAATGAATGTAATTTGACCCAAAGGACCTTAGAGCTAAATGTCAGTCAGAGTAACCAATTATTACATCACTATTTTTTGGGTGTCGTCTGTCCGTTATTTCTGAGGGTTTGTCCGTCTGTCGCGTAACTATCTGTTGAAAGTATCTACATGACCGGTGAAAAAACTAATTGTTTTAAAAAATTGTGTCTATTATATTTTTAAATTTTTTATCCCTAAAAATCAGAAAAAAATAATTTACTAAGTGCGAGTTGGACTTGCGCACAAAAGGTTCTTTACCACCCCACAAATGCGGGTGCGGAACACTAAAAACATTATGGTAAATAACAACAATATACATACCAAAGCAACATCAAGGCTACAAAAAACAAGGGTCTAAAATGGTAGCGCCTGACGAAAAATTTGGCGCCGCCTGCATACGTTTATTTTTTGTATTATTTTAGAGCATGTCCTAAAATTTGCAACATTCTCTTATCATATTATCCACCGTTTTTCTATCCTTATTGTTTATTTATTAAATCGTCAATGCACTAAAGTCGCCACTATTGAGAAATGAGTTGCGAAACTTATGGTAATGGGTGAGACACATATGCAAATTCAAATTCAAATTGTTTATTTGTAAAATAGATACATAAGGTATATGTTTTACATGTCAAATCTAATCTGTATAAAAATAATATATCATGATGAAACATATATGATACGGGAAATATATAAAAAAACTGTATTTAAGTTGGGCTGCTAAAGTTATACCCATGCACAAAATAAAAAGACTTATTGGAATAAGAGTATTATTATACCTACATAATGCAATTAATATATAAGTTGATAAATAAACTGAATAGACCATAAATAAATATAATGCCTAGCCAAATATATACTAACATAAGTAAAAAATTTAAATATGCCTTAGAGACAATAATGTTATAAGATGTCTATGCCCAGAGTCCTACATTGGAGGCCCCGTGCAGGAAAAAGAAGTGTGCAGGGTTGACCTGGACTAGAAAAGATTGAATCGGAGAGCAAACCAAAAGTAATACATGCAACAGTAGGCGGAAATAATTTCTTCCAGGAGGATCGCCGAGAGTGATGAATCTTAAAAAGGCCTATGTTCAGCAGTGGTTGAACCAGGCTGAAGGATTGGTAACAATATGCTCAAAAGAAGATTATTTATTGGTTGCAATTTATAACTCTGTGACCCTAACCACCATTTTTGGCTCATAGTAAGGTTTTTCTATTGTAAAAATTTCCAAAACACAATTTAAAGTAAGACTATACATCACACTATCACACTAATATTATAAATGCGAAAGTTTGTGCATGTGTGTGTGTGTGTGTATGTAACTTAACACATAGGCTACTTTTTATCCTAGAAAAAAGCATTTCGTTAAACAGAACAACACGCAGGCGGAGGCGCAGGTAAAAGCTAGTAAGATATATAAGGTGACTTTAATTTATACAGCCAAACTCATTGAGGCTTGGTAAGTGATCAGTAACACGGACAGATATCACTTTGCTAATTTTGCTAATGTCCTATAGTAATTGACTCGCGGCTGGGCTTGCGTTTGTAAGGAACACAAAAAAATCATTTACGAATTTCACAAAAAGGGTCATCAAATCTTGTTACTGAGCACTTACAGACTTTTCAGCAAGAATTTGGCTGCATAAATTAGAGTCACCTTATTCATATGTATTTACTTATATAAGAACTTCAGCAAAGTAGAGCATCAAGGTGTGACAAAATATTCCTTTTGTAAAGTATTTGCTACACTGCACTAAGGGCAGTGGAAGGAATTAATGTTATTATGCTGCAAGAACTTCTATGATTATTTAGTGTTTCGTAGTACCTGAAAGGTAAAAGGAACCTTTATGGTGAGACTGTTGTCCGTCCATCTGCCCGTCCGTATGTAATATCTCCAGCATTTCTTAACCGATTTGAAAATTATTTTTTTTGTTTGGATAAGTTTGCTTTCAGGTAGGTCCCATTTTAGTTTGGTCATGATCTAATGATGGTCTTGAGAGATAAGCAGTGGAAATTATCACTCAATATTGCGGCAAACGCTTTGTACCAAAATACAATGTTTTTATTATAGTTGGATTTCCCCTGATAACTTCTTACCAAACTACACCTTAGAGTCTATAAGGTTTAAGGCTTCGGCGAGTGGGAAAAACATTTTCTTAAACATGTTCGTCAATCAAAAAAAGAAAACGCGAAGAGCTTCTTTTTTGTCCTAGCGGAAAAATAAATGCATGAAAATCCATTTAAGAATTAACAATATAATTAATATAATTAATTTAATTATATATATCAATATAATACAAAGTAATTATATATAATAAATAATAAATTATCTAATAATAATACATGAATAGTTTTATAATTGATATAATATTATTAATTATTATAATATAATATTATAATATTATATATAATATAATAATTATATTATATATGTATATTTGATTTCAATATTATATGATATGCGATTATATTAGTTATTAATTTATATTGGTATATATTTTATATTATATTAGAATATTAATCAGGTACGTATTTTAAATAAATGTTACCACATCAAATTCACACGAAACTAGAGCTTGTTGATTCTAATTATGAAATAAAATTCAGGCTTCAATATTTGGCTGAGATCCGTGATTTGGGTGTGATTTTAGACAGCAAACTAACTTTTAAATCGCACATAGGTAATATTGAAATAAAGTCTGTTAGATTTATGATGTCAAATGCAATAGCAGAGGGTTTCGTTCTTTTGACGAAAATATTTTTGTGCTTTGTTGTGTTCTTTGGATACGGAACCCCAAAAAGGTAGGTAAAGATTCAAAGATCGGAGGTTTTCTTTTTCATGGTTGGTGGAACAGGCCTTTGTTTTCGCTGGCCCATTGTTCTGTTGCGGTAGTTTTGTTAAGGTTCACGGTCTTGAAAGTTGGGCAGTGACTTGAAAATTATCAAAAAGTAATATTCGTAAAATGTTAAATTACTTAAGTATATTAAAAAAATATTGAGATACTTACCAAGGAAAATGGCAGAACAACAAGGAACGCTGTCTTTCGTGTATCTTTTACTGAATCTATTAGAAATAAGTTACAAAGCAACTGGTTCTAATACAAATAGTCTCCAGAAGGCTGTTTGGCTATATGGCTGCGTACTTTTTCCAACATTAAAGTGTAAAATCTCCCTTTAGTTGGGCGATACAATATTCAACTCAACTTCAATCATTGTACGTTTTCATATCAGTTAAGTCGTTAGTAGATTTCACCGACCACAAAAGGAAAAGGGAACAAAACACGTTCTCAATTTCAAAAACTTTAAATAATAAACAAAGTTATGCATTGAATTTTACACTTGAATTAAAATCAGACTTTTCTTTCTACGTAACTGTATGGCGACTTCTTTCTCATTAATGAAAATTTTAATCGTACGTGAAAAAAATTGGCCGCAAAGAAATGAATAGAAGTTGAGCAGTGCAGTTGTGAATGTTTTGAATTACGGAGTTCGTCAATAACTTCCGGCAAACAAATGGTCGTGTACCAGTCACTATTCACGGTACGACGATTCTCTAAAGCAACAGTAGCCACGTGTCCAGTTTTATTAAAAAAAGAAGCAATCATCCGCTTAGATGCACTTTTCACGCGCGCCACTTTGGTTGGTTTCGGCTCATCTTGAAAGATCCATACGCTCGATTGCTGCTTTGTTTTGGGATCGTAGCAATAAATCCATGTTTCGTCACCTGTTACTATGTCCCACACCAAATTTGACGCACCTTCGTTGAATCTGGTAAGCATGGCACTGCACCAAGTGACGCGGTCCGTTTTTTGAGCCTCGGTCAAGTTGTGTGGGATCCACCGCGAGCACAGCTTTCTCACACCCAAATGTTTGTGTAGGATTGATTGTATTTGACTCATGCCTATTTCTAAGGATGCGCGAATTTCATGGTAGGTCACATGCCTGTCTGTTTCAATCATACGGCACATAGCATCGATGTTTTTGTTGGTCACAGCGGTGGACGGCCGACCATCGCGAGATTCGTCACTGAGATTGATACGACCACGCTTGAATTCTGCAAACCAGCTATAAACAGTCATCTTGCATGGTGCTTCATTGCCAAAAGCTGTTTCAAGCCGAGCGATGCTCTGTTGAGCTGTCAAATTACACTTAAAATCGTAGAAAATCATACTACGAAAATCTTCCCGAGTTAAATCCATGTTGATGCAGACACACAATTTTTTAAATGGCGCCACAAGGTAAAAACAAAAGACAGTCAGATGAAACAAACTGCATTCTACAGCCAAAGAGTTCTATTTTCAAATGTTGCAATAAATTTTTAAATATTGTTTATGTAAGTGGCCAGTTCCGGAAACTTTTAGTGTTACCTATGTACAAAACGCCCATACAACAGTCATTTGTTTTCACATAAGTCATGCGCACAACTTCGTAGAAATATACAATGATAAAAAACTTAAATTTTCAGTCTAAATAGTATGATCGTTTGGCAATACTGTTGTAAATTTTGATTTTATTCTACTTTAATTAAAACGTAATGAAATAATTAGTAAACCTAAGTCTTAGGAAGACTCAATTTTAAAATAACATATTTGAGCCCAATTTGTTAATGCGACAGTCAAATAAACATAAATCTAACTAAAATACACCTAGTCGAAATGAAAAAGCGACAATATATACCGGTATAATGGCACCTCCGCGTTATATGCAGCGTTTGATTATTTGATCACAGGCAGACATTTTGAGATTTCCAGATGCTGTTCTATTTATCCAGTAGGTAAAAGGTCTGCAAAGACTAATCTTGTCTAGCAATTTATTACTACTCAAAACGTGACCACTTATAAACTACGCTTATGTTTTTACAACATTGGCGCTTGCTCGATATTGGTTATTTAGGGTTTTGTAAAGATAATAAAACGCTTATAAGAAATCCTATGTGTCTGTCCGTCTCTCCATCCATGCACATAACGTGAGAACAGCTGGACCCATTGAACTGAAATTACCCCAGAAAAAATATGGAAAATATAAATTATTGTAATATTTTGAAAATAAAATATTAATGTTGTAATTACCTTTTTTAACTGTGCAAAAAGGCACAGGTCGTGCTGTCTATTAGATCATCATCAAGACTTTTCGGGAGTACAGGCGCGCGCGTCGTTCGGTTGAGTACTGGCATCCTCTACTCGCCTTCGCTGCCGCTCGCCTGTGAATACCCTTATCGCCTTTATTTGATATTTGAAACTATTAAACGACCACGGAAACTGTCTTAATTTGACATTGACAAGGAAAAGACAATGACCATTTTTTTTTAAATATGGGACCTTCGTACCTGTAACTTCCTTTTAAAACTTATCAGCCAATTCTGTGACGTCATTTAGAGGTCATATGAAATTGATGTTGGTTGTTTTATTTTTGTGAAAATATACATGATCTCATGTTCATGTCTAGAAACCTAAAATGGTTTCGGATTCAACACCGTGTACTTAATACTTTGCATATCAAATTGTGTAAATTTCAAGCCCAATAATAATATTAATTTATAAAACTAAGCCTGCTCCTGGACTAAATAAAAGCGATAGACTGATTTTAATATATACTGTATTTTTAGTTGTCAAAACACTGTATTTCTGGTTAAAATTCTGTAATTTCAAATTGCCCACACTGTAATTTTAATTTTTCAATCTGGTGACACTGCCTGTGAGTCCAATCCGTAATTACAACATTTATGATGTCACCTTACTCTAAGTTCAATGAAAGTATTTCGAAAATATTTAAATATTCAACTGCAGTCAAATGAAGCAGACTTCCAAGCAAACAACATCTGCGTACATCTACAAAACCTTTCTACGACGAAGGCTAGAGATAAATACTGTAGACAGTATTTTTTTCTTTCTTGCAGATAATACTCCGTGGCAGACTGGCTAGGGTTGTCTTTTTAGCATTCGACTGCCGATTTCCCCGCACCAAGGCGTGTATACTGCGTGCCCTGAATACTCAAACAGACGAGGACACCCAATATCACTGGATCCGCCCTCCCTTCTTTATACTGTATTGTATGAATATCATTAATAAGAAATACATTTAAAGCTTTAAAAGTGTCTATATACATATAATTTTCTTCACTATAAAAATGTAGATAATTTTATAGCAAAAAAATAGTATTACTTGAAAACACAATTAAATAACATAACTAATTTATGTATACCAAGAAAAATATACCATCAGATTGAATTGCAGTTGGAAATTGTATATAAAACTAAGCTGTTTCTAATACGGAAAGGAAATCGTACTTGTCTATGTCCAATTATTTTGCGTTACGACCATCTATTTCCCATAACTATAGCTATAAAGAATCTTTATAGAAGCCGGAAAAAAAATATCGCCTTCTTAATTATATTCCCGGATTACATGTCTCTTGGTTCAGCGGAATCATTGGTTCACTTTTTGATTTGTAACCTTTTCTAGATTCCAATAGCTACATAATGAACATAAGATCAATTGTATAGTACGACGCAATTTAGAAGTCACACGCTTGTGAAACCGGTCACTGCCGAACCGAGTAAACTCTAGCCGTGTTATTGGACAAAGAGATTATTATAATTTCTAGAAATACCACGACATATATTATTTGAAAAGACACTTACCGCTGTTTTCTAGTTCTATCTAATTATTTTTTAGATATTTTTCGAAAACCCGAAAACCGCAATGTAAAAGCAAGAAAAATGTCTACAACATGGGAATGGGCCCACAGGTAGGTTTTCACTTGTTTTTATCTTACAGTACCAAAGAATCTCTCTGAGAGATAAGCTCACTGTTGTACTCAAATGAATTTATTAAATGTTTGTAATCTACTTTTTTGTGTAAAATAAAGAATAAGAAGTTCCTTTAAACAGTTTAGTTTTAAATCCAGCCCAATCAAAATACATGATTCTAGGTTCTAAACAGCAAATTTATAATCTATCGCAGGAAAATCCTCAGATCGCTATTCAGAATAGATCCATAGAAAGAGTGACTGGAGCGCGCAATCTAGGTTTGTTGATGGATGGACAGCTCCGTTTCGAAAAACACGTTTCGGAACTCGCACGCAACTGTTTTTATAGACTCAGAACAATTTATACGATCCGTGATTTTCTAAGTGTTGAGCTGCGGGTACTTTTATGCGCAAGCTTAATTTTATCTAAACTTAATCACTGTCTCACGGTTTATGGCGCATGCTTGCTAAAAAGATCGGCTGAAGCTTTCAGTTGAAGACGGACAGACAAACAGACAGACAGAGGAAGCTTAGTAATAGGGTCCTGTTTGACACCCTTCGGGTATGGAACCCTAAAAACCAGCGACTATTTTTGCATGTAAGAATACTATTCGCTTTTTAAAAGTACTTACTCGTTTTACAGGGACGAGTCATTATGGTGATTTCTAAAGAAAATGCTGGCACAAACTGCCTATGCGGTGTTCTACAAACAACAGACCATCTCAAGTCGTGCTCACTGTGTTAGGCTTCCTGCACTCACTTAGACCTGATACCGGCTAATGACAAAGCCATTATGATGGCTACTTACTGGAAAGATATAATCTAGTTTCCACTTGAAGAAGAAGAACTATATGGATATTAATAAAGAAAACCAAATCAAAATCCATTGAGCAGTTCTCAAGTTAAAACAGAACAAATAAAAATTATCAAAAAAATTGTAGTCTGGCCTCAGGACAATACGAATAACCCCTGCCATTATAAATTTTACAAAAATATGAAATGTACACGTACAGACATGGCTTTTTTAGTATGTTATTATTAGAAAATACGATAAATGACTGCCTAAATTTTATGTTGAAAAATCAATTTTATGTTGCCCGAACCACACACAGATGGTTGAGGCTATATACGGCTGTGCAGAAACACCATATTGGCACCTTTGAATATCCTACATATAGGAATAACTTTAGTAAACTTTGGCTTTAATTTTGACATCAATCACTGAATCAAATCATCACTGATGGCATGATGGCCATGCTCCACCCTGGAAAGTTATATTGGATGGATTCGATTGATGGTTCTTGGTGGAATATCATCTTGAATAAATTATATACAAATTCTTGTACTTTTATTCCACATATAGTAATACGAAACCGGTAGCCTAAGTTAGAATAAAAATAATAATATGTGGAATAAAAGTACAAGAATTTGTGTATAATTTATTCTGGAAAGTTATTGCTATCTTCGGCTGAACTCGGACAACACAATACTACAACAACATAATAGGGGCACGGATCCTCTTATAGTACTGTCTGCTACCCCCCCCCCCCCCAAAATACAGGTGCCATTGATGTGAAGAATTGGTCTTGTAAATTGCTTTGTGTGTGATAAGGCTCGAACTTCTGGCCTTGCTACTATTTTGCTTCAACACCTAAATTCTCTTAAACCTAAGTGTGTCAAAATTAAAAGACAGGGTAAATAATTGCAAAGAAGTTTTAAAAGCTATTTAAGGCATGAATAATTTAAATGATACCACAGTCTAGTGGTAAGGTACCATGATATTAATTAAAACAAAAAAAGCATAAATTCACTTCAGGTGGCAATGATAGCCCTCCATGTAGAGGATGCCTTCTATAGGACAACACAGTGAAGTATGTGCTAATTTACTGCTCTGCAACTGAAGATATAGAACAAAAAGCAGAGATAGTGACAGATTCCACCTTCCGTTTACTGGACCAGTTTTTGTGTTGGCATGCTAAAATTGTTCGGTTCTACTTTAGGGAGCTGTCATGGCTGGGCTGGCTGACTGACTGAGGGGAAGGGCACAATACTAACGATCGCAGAGAGTCAGTTCAGAAGTAGAAAACATTTTTACTAATATTACGTACAATGAATGGACAGCAGGTATTACTTTTATTGTCTAATGTAATGATATCTTGAACTCTAAGACCATCTTTAGGTAAAATTATACATAAAATAGTAAAGAAGTAAGGCTTACCTGGAGAAATCCACTTTATCAGCTTCGTGAATTTTGTTCACCCTTTTAGGAACTGTCCTCATTATTAAAGTTTTATGTTAAATAGGTACTTATCAACTTACAAGCTTACACCCGATAAAAACGATGTATTGCAGATTCGTCAAAATTTAACAATTTTAATATTTTGTCGCTTTGACCATAATAGTTCTGATGACACAAATCTGCACAGTCTTCGAGTTGTTTTGGTTGTTTGTTATTTTTTAGTTTCTTATCCGAAATTATTTTTATTTTACTTTTTTCGATCTTTCTGTCTTGTCTCATATTTTCGATAATATATCCTGGTCATCAATGTTGAAATTTTCATCAGTTAAGTTATCTTTCTGTTTCTCCATTTCATCAAATTTAATTTTTTCACAGTTGTTATTGAAAAATGAGATAGGCACTAATTCTTTGGTGATGTTAGTTTTTATATTTGTGCTATCTCCGTTTCCTTTTGTTTTCTTCCCATAACCTTTACCTTTGTTATTTTTCTCGTTAACGCTGGATTTTGATGCCTGGCTTATGGGTTGATCTGTTATCTGGACACTGCATTCTTGGATATCAGAACTAGGGATTGAACCTACAGGTTCTGTACTTAAGCCTTGATCAGGAATTTCGTCAGCAGAAATAATGCTTTGAATTATTTTTTTCTTAATATTTCCTTTGGAACCAATAGGTCTTCCTCTTTTTACAGGTTTTTCTTTTCTCTTCTTGTCCTCTTCGTCTCTTGTCTTGTAAAAATTTCAACTTCTTCTGCTGAGACCGATTTGCCTGGTATGACAGGTAGTTGAAATTTTGGTGCCTTAATAACTTTTGCCAGATCAGACGTCCGTATGGTCTCAATATATTCTTTAAAAGACTCCCCAATCTGTTCCTGTATATTGTTGTTGACATATGCTGGCAAATCTCTAAGGACGATTTCTCTGCACAGAGGATATATCCAAGTTTTTCTGAAACCTGCCTGCACGTTTTGTGCAGCAGTATCTTTTCCTAAATTTAGCGTCTCAGCTACCAGCTGGACAAATAAATTCTTGGGTAAAGACACCGCCTTCTTACCCCTTGCTGTTTGGCGCCATGAATTTAGAACGGAGCGCCATTGACATTTTAAAGCAGCAAAATAGCCAACATCTAATGGTTGTAGGAGATGTGTCGAGTTGGGAATCAAACATATAAATTTTATGTTGTGCTGTTCACAGAGCTTTGAGTTAATCATGTAAAGAGGACTTTAATATTTTCTAACAAATCTTGATCGATGGATATGTATTTTGTAAACGATGTGAATAACTTAAAGGGGGAAAAATGTCGAATCACCTTTGAAACGTTTACATATTATGTTTAAAAACGGTAGGATATCAATATTCACGTCCCTTTCGTGAGCTTCGTCTATGAACACGTGACTGCAGCCTTCTAGACCTAGAAAGGAAGGAAATTAACTACAAAAGGAATTTTCAATTATTTATTACCATACCGGGTGTAAAAGCAAAGGCAAGAATCCTTAAAGGTGTGTTAGTATGATCGGTAAAGATATTATTTTAAATACTGGGATCTCTTAATAAAGTACCAGTACCTCGTAATAAGACGATTTTCTTTCGATCGTGACACCCTCACAATCGCTGGCCACTCGGATGAGGGGTGCGGGTTGCTGGGTGCAATTAGGTGTGTGGAGAGGCCGGTGAGCTGCGTAGCCATAGCTTAGAAAAATGATGGAATTTTTGGTGAAAATTCAAGGTATACATTTTTCTCTCGTAATGACATCAGAATCGTGTATACTTTCATACCCTAAAGGGACTCTTGACTTTGCATTTACACCCTGTATATTAATACTAATAAGAAATAAGTAAATTAAAGGAGTAAATCTTTAAATGGCTTTTAATTATACTGACATTACATCTGTATGTCGCATCTCGGTGCGTTGAGGTTTAAGAATCTTTGTTAAAAAATTAAATATCTCCCAAACTACTGATTTGCGCGGGAATGTTTGTTTATAAAAGTTGTTCAGGATGATCAGTACAACATGTGGTTTCCTTTAAAGAGTCTATTTACCCCGGTAGGTACAGGTCTAGCGCTTAACTGAGTCTGTTCCTGAGGTATGGGAGCGGCGCGGGAGGGGTGACAAGTGAGAATTAAAATCGATCAATGTTATTTTTTTGTTATTATTTTAAGCAAAAACGCATGCCACTAGGTTGAAAAGGTAAACGCCACGGCCCACTTTAACGTGCGTGCTGCAAGCCCGCAATAATAAATAAACTTTATGTGTGTGTCCGAATGTAACTAGTTACTACCTTTGTTTCGTATTTGTAGCTTACAGCATTTGTCAAAGAATAATGGAACTGAATTTAATTACTATGAATAATATTATGAGCGTTTACATTACAGATGGTTAATAATAATGTCTAGCTACGAAGGTAAATAAAAACCATTATGTTAAATTAAAAGGCATGATGACTAAATTTCATTAGACGGATCAGTTAGATTATCAGAAAATATTGGACACATAATTTTTTTTTTCAATTAAACAAACAATGATGAAGATAAAGGCCGCTAAAGTTCTGCGTGACGTCACATCTAAGTAAAATTTTACTTAGAAAAGACGTAATTTTCCCCCATTCCCAAACTTTGACGCGCTTTATCTCTGTCATTTTTTGTTTGATTGACAAAAGAAAAAAAAACGTGTCCAATATTTTTTGATAATCTAAATGACGGACTAAACAGAATAATATTTTGTTTACCCTGTGTACAAGCCTATTATAAGTTGGGAGAGATGGGTAAATAGCCGGATGGTTTGGATAAAAATCGATTTTAATCCGTTTGCATCAATTAATAGCCATCCATTGGCTAATAACCCCGCTATTAATGTTTTTAATAAAAACTTGTATTTTTATGGTTGTATTATTTATAATTAATTAATTAATTATTATAATTTATAATTTTTATATTATTTAAACAATTCATGAGATTAATCTTATTTAATAAAATGTAAAAAGTGAGGCATTTATACCTAGTATGCATGCATGCCACATAAAGATGATACCTAACTATTACCAACTTCAATAAATTCAACTATGGGAAATCCCCGGCGGGGCTTTTAGTGGTTCCCTTACCGCGCCCGCATATTTCGAACCATTCAGGTAAACAAGCGACCTCTCTCTCGAACGAAGCACATTTTCGGATATTTTATTAGTGCCAGAAAGAGATGGAGCGCGTTTTCGCGTATTTGAATATTAATTATTATTATTATAATAATATATATAAATAAATATATATCTAATAATACATATTATAATATTAATTTATTATATAATTTTTTATATTAACATATTATTATGAATATACTAACCGCATATAGCACGTGTAATAAAGGTATCCTTGAGTTTATCGAAGTCTGTTAGTATTTTTTTAAATATAATTTGGAATACTACGTATCTAAAATGATAATAAAATTCTCTATAATATATACTAACGCCTGTTTCCGTAACACAACTCTTTTTCTTCTTCCACATCCATCAATCGTCATATAAGCTCTTCTATTCCGGGTACTTTTTACTTTGCCCTTCTTCATTATGTCAGTCTAGTTCTACAGGTAGAAATTTTATTTTTCAATTGTTTCCAAGTTAATTTACCAGTATTTTAAACCAAAAGAGCAATTTGCATCCCGTCCCTCTCTTTCTTTACTGATCCCAATAGCCCTCTAAACATTTCAGAGAAGAAAAGGAAACACCTTCCTGAACCAAATATGTTGCAACTTAACCTACTTTGTGTCTGAAGGAAATGTTTCCAATATTTTATAGATCTGGAATAAAAATACTGGAATAAACGCTTTTCATTTGTTTTAATATTTCAGCATAATAATAACAATAAAAAATTCTGTTGATTTTCGAAATATATTATTAAACAACATTGACATGAGACGAAGACTACTGACACCTGACTCCCAAAACTAATTATATACACGTATATAAAAGACCAAGGTACCATAAACTGCAGCGCCATCTTGCGGTTTTCAGTACGTATCACTGATATTCCAAATAAATGTTGGGATGTTCCGGCCAGAAACCACATCACTAGTTACAATCGCCGAATGAATAGAGCGAAAGAGCTAGTGTAAGAATTGCTTGCGTAAGAAAGAGATGTTAGGCGAAAGACATAAACGGGTAGCGACGTATTAACCAGTATAAGATGAACTCTCTTCTCTTAAATCAGTTGAAAAATATAATTTGATTATCTCATTATTCACTTACCGGTGAAATGTTATACCATTTTTCTTATAATTTGAGTTGAGGCTGTTGTTCCCACACCATCGTATTGAACAAGGCGGCATTATAAATATTTATTTTCACTTTTTTTTTTTCTTTTTAGCGCGGAAGTGTACACGGCTCACAGAATTGGTCGATACGATACTGACTGGAAATTTTTGAGAAGCGGTTTATATCGGTTCGTTCAATCAGATGTGTTGACAGAAGTCGGTCTCCTGTTATTAGGTGTCTACTGGGCTGTATCGTCGCTGATTGTATGTCTTTGGGTGGGAGCGTATATCACTATACTATGACAAGTTCTGTAGAAGCTGCAAAATTATAAATATCGTATAGTTTAAAGAAGCTTAAAAATAAAAGTCAAGAATTGTTTAACCGACTTCAGAGAGTTTATGACTATTCTACAACCGCTTTAAAAGATGTTTCTTCGGCAGAATTGTTTATGGCTAATGTCGAAACATGACATCATTGAAGAAATCAATGACACGGAAATATTAATAAATCCTGAATTTGAACCTAATTATAAAAGTTGGTCAGCATTTGAGGATCTTTACTCCCATTGTAAATACATCAATAGGAAGTTATCACCTACTTCGAAATCGGTTGATTCTAAAGTTAATGCTCCGCGTGACATGGAATGTTCCAAAAAACCTCCCAAAGTTGGAACTTGTCGGTTTTTCTGGAGAAGCTACTATGTGGCCAACATTTTATGAAACATGTAAAAACACGATTCACGATAATCCGGACTTTCTTCATGGGAAAATTCGCTACTGCCATACTTATGGAATGTTTTAGGGACTCAATATTATCATGGCGTTTAAAGCATGCCATACTCTCTGAGAATAAATCATAATTGAGCGGAACTAGATGACGGTCAGTCTTCGGTTCTGATGAAATCAGAAACATTCCTTTCCAGCTACGCTTGTGTGGATCGAGATTTATGACCCGATGCTGAGTCTTGCTGAAAGGACCACTCTTGGTTATGGAATATGGTGGTGTCAGCTTCTCAACTTGATACACCTGGGCCGATGTTTTGATTTCTTTTTCACAAAAAAATGTTTCATTCACTCCTTGAATCAATGAATGAATAGACACTTTATTGTCATACACGAAATAAAAATAAAGAATAAAAAGTAAAGAATACACAGTATTGTACAAAGGCGGGCTTATTACTAGGAGCAATTTCTTCCAGCCAACCTTTGGGTGGTGAAGAAATAATTATTAGTAAAATGTACAGGTGGGACATACAAATAAATATTTGATAAAGAAAACAATAACCAATAAAGTGAATCTACATAACTAAATCAAATTATATTGTCAAAATAATAAATAGGTTTGAATTTATATAGTTATAAATGCCATACACATAGATAATAAATACATAATATATACATACACATATACGAGGACATTTATTATTTATGTACGAGCTAACGCACACTTGTACATATTACTCAATAATCATTTACCTAATTAATACATTTTGTCAGCTTGCACTTTTGTACTTAGCAACTTGGTGAAAACGATACGAATAAAGCAGTGTACGATCATCACTCGTGGGGTTTGGTTCTTAGCTCTCTTCGGAGTCACCATCCCTTAGCAGCAACCCTAGCGTTAGCACCCCAGTTTTACTGGTGTATGAAGCTCATCATACATCAAATGGTCCTTCGAGCTTTCGGAACTAGCGGGACCTTACGCGAGTGAACATTCCCCTAGTCCTATGAACTTTGAGCTATCGTTTAGCAATCGTTTTGCGTGTCACTACCTAGTGTTTGGTTTGTGAGCAGTGCACCCGCACTTAATAACTTTAGTGACTTTTACCATATTAGAGCAAACTTGTGAACATTATATAAATTCTGCGTTTTCATGGGTCGAGAGACTCAATCAGCATACAGCAGCCTTTCTTCCCGTGGGTCAGGAGACTCACTCAGAACCAGCAATCAGCAGCTTTTCTTCTCGTCGGTCAGGAGACTCACACAGCATCAACAACCAGCAGCTTTTCTTCTCGTGAGTCAGGAGATTCACTCAGCAACCAGCAGTACTTTTCGTGAGTCAGAAGACTCGCCTAGCAGCAGCATTCAAGTAAGATCGTTTATATTTTACTTGCTTAACCAGCTACGATGACGGACTTCGAGGCAATATTCAAACGCCAAGGGGAACTCGTCAACGAAATCCAGCGTCTCGGTTCTAACTTTGACAAGGACTCTGCACATCGCAAGACATCGGAGTATTTACAACTACGGTTAGAAACTTTAGACAGCCTCTGGGGAGAGTTCTTGAGAAATCATCAAACACTTCAAGAGGTAGAGATTAAATCGCAAAGGTATTTTACCGAAACTATTTTCGAGCGAACCAAGACATATTATACGGACATTCGTGGTAAGATTTCGTCTTCCGCACTGAAATATTCGGTTTTAGGTGGTACAGGTTTAGGTAAAGGCCTAGAGAGCGCCACAGCTAGCAGCAGCAAGATCGACGAGCTTTAGTCCCTTCAAAGGACTAATTTTCGAGCTTTTAGGCGACTGATAGCAAGCATCGAGGTGAACGAAATCAGTGAGAAGTGGGAGCTAGAAGATGAGCTACGCAGCATCCAATCCAGGTGGAGCACTATCGACAAGCTTCACCTACAAGTAGACAATATTCTGGAAGGTGAAGATGAGGATTATCAAGATGAGTTTGCAAAACAAGAAATAGCATTTAAGAAGATGAAAAGGGCGCTAAACCAAAAATTATCTGCCACCTCTCACATTCAGCTAGCTACACCCATACTAGAAATACCATTTTTTACCGGGAAATACACACATTGGCCTACGTTCTTCGATTTATACTCCAAATCGATACACGACAATAACTTTTTATCAAATGGGCAAAAAATGCAGCATCTTAAGGGTAAAGTAAGAGGAGAGGCCGAACGTTTAATCCAGCATTTAAACATCTCTGATGGTAATTACGATATAGCGTGGGAAATACTGACACATCGATATAATAACCCGCAAGTACTATTCACCACCTACATTGAAACCTTCTTAAATCAGCCCAGCATCAGTAAGCAGACGTCGTACGAGATCAAACGTCTGTACGACACCACTACGGAATGTATCCATGCCATTCATAACCTGGGTTTGGATACCAGCACCTGGGATCCGTTATTGGTTCATCTATTAACCAAGAAGCTGGACAGCGACACCTACAGCGCCTACAAAGAAGCACGAAAGTCTCCAAGAGATTTAGCCTCTCTTGATGAGCTAATGACGTTTCTCGAGAGTAAATTTATCGCTTTAGAGCCGACGCATAAGCGAGAAAAAGAAAGTTCTACGTCAATAAAGCCAGCTACAGCCCAGCAGCATTCTAAGGCTCACTACAAGCCAACCTATAACTATAGGTACACACAAAAGGGGTATCAAGCAGCATCTACATCCACTTATAAGTGTCCCCTATGCAATTTTAATCACGAGCTCTATAGGTGCCAAAAGTTTCTAAACATGCCAGCGGAAACACAATTAAGGTCAGTTGCGAAATTGAAATTGTGTAAAAATTGTCTGTTTAAACACGCAGACGAAAAATGCACTTCAATCAAAAGGTGCAAAGTTTGCGAAAGCGAGCATCATACGACACTACACACCGCGTGCGCAGGGTCATCGCTCCCAGCAAATAAGTTCGCGATGGAACCGAACCCCCACGTGCAGTCAGTCACGCTACCACTGACTAAGCCGCTTAGCAACAAACTTCATACAGCGAATCATGTTGCCGTTAACGGCGACGAAGTTTTATTAGCTACTGTTTTATTAAAAATAAAGGCGATTGACGGCAATTATGTAACACTATGTGCTTTACTGGACCAAGGTAGCCAAATTAATTTGTGTTCGGAAAATGCCGCCCAGCTGTTAGGTTTGCCACGCCGAAAGTTTAGCACATCAGTATCTGGTGTAGGTATCAGCAATAAACAAAGCAAAAGCCTTGTGACTCTTGAATGTAAATCTATCTACGATGATTACAGCTTTAACACGGTAGCATCCGTTATTCCTCGAGTTGTTAGCGATCTTCCTAACGTTTCATTTGCTAAGCGATCATGGCCACACATTCAGCACTTGAACTTAGCGGATCCTGAGTACAATGTATCTAAGCCTATCGACTTACTACTGGACGCCTGCGTGTACTCAGATGTCATTATGAATGGTCTAGTTAAAGGCGAGCATGACGTCCCCTTAGCTCAGCAGACAAAATTAGGATGGATTTTGTCAGGTAACGTCAAAACATTTAACTGCAGCGTAGTTACCAATAATTTATTAGAAATATCCAAGTATTGGGAGATGGAAGATATTAATAGCACAGCATCCGAATTGACAGAAGAAGAACAATATTTGTACGGGACGGCTGTTGCAGTGGCTGTAGGTTGATGGTGCCGTACTTGACTGTTGCTGGGGTTGGAGAAGAAATCAAACACCTTTTACTGTTTCAAGGCTTTGAGGGAGGTTCCCATCTGCTCCCGGGCAGAGTTCGTAGAAAAGTGTGTCGTAGTAGACTAGGCGTCTCATATTTATATGATTTTCCTCTATTAGAGCGAGATGGGATACTCCCGGCAGAGCCCCCATGCGGCCAGCCCGAGAACTAATCTAATTTTTGGTATATCTAAGCGGCGTTGCCGCATGGAGACTACTGCCCTTATAGCCTGTTATTTTATTCTCTATTTTGTACAAAAGTATATTAAAACAGTATTTATATACATTTAAAATTATTATATACCATACTAAAAATTAATATCTATCTATTGGAACAAAATACAACCGTAAGGGTAATGAAACACCACAGAAAAAACATCTTTATTCGAAAGTGTTCAGAATGACTTATAAACCTATCTTCTATTTTATAACATAACTTATATACCTAACTATATGTACATAGACATTAACGTGTTCGCCGGTCGTCCGGAACATCTCTCCCGCCTTGTATCGTCGTCGCGTCGACGTTACATCTGTTCTCCGTCGGCTGCTGCAGGACGTCCGGCCTAGTTGGTAGTATCACGAGCTTCTTCGTGGGTCGTCGGAGGATACCGCCTTTCGTCTTCACGTCTGCTGTCCTTACGATTCCATCGGCGCCGGGGTAAGTAGCAACGACGACACCTCGTGGCCACGTGTTCCGAGGTAGATTGCCGTCCGCTATTAGTACGACGTCTCCTGTCTGTAGCGCTGGACCTCGACCGTGGGGCTCCCGCCTGTATTGTAGGTCAGGCAAGTATTCTTTCACCCATCTCGCCCAGTAGATATCTGCGAGGCGTTGAGATGCTCTCCAGTGAGTCCGTCCGATGAGGTCTGAGTCGTCGAACGTTCCGGGCGTGGGGACGCGTGCTGAACCGCCGAGCAGGAAGTGGTTTGGAGTTATGGTTTCCGGGTCGTCTGGGTCAACTGACACGTGGGTCAGTGGTCGGCTATTGACGGTGTATTCGGCTTCCGCAAGGAGGGTTGAGAGGACCTCCTCCGTCGGGTGACGTTCGTGTAGTGTGGCGCCGAGTGCTGCCTTCACTGCACGCACCATTCGTTCCCACACCCCCCCCATAAATGGGGAACCCGGTGGTGTGTAGCGCCAGCTGATCATCTTCTTGTTCGCCTCCTCTGCTATTTCCCTCTCAATAGTCCGCCGTAACTCTTTGTCCGCGCCATGAAAGTTAGTCCCGTTGTCTGACCATATCTCTGTAGGGCAGCCTCTTCTGGCTATCATACGACGTAGGGCCATCACTGTAGAGTCTGTGCTGAGAGAGGAGACTATCTCTAGGTGGACGGCGCGTGTAGTGAGACACGTAAAGATGGCTACGTATCTCTTCTGTGTGGCGCGGCCGACTGTGACTGTTAGTGGTCCAAAGAGGTCGACTCCCGTGAACTTGAACGGCCGCTGATAGTGAGCGAGACGGCACGCAGGCAGGTCACCTGTTGGTGGCTGTGGCGGTTTGTCTTTCTTCATACGGCAGAGTAGACACCGATGTATAACCATGCGGGTTACTGGGCGCAGTCGCAATATCCAATAATGTTGGCGGCACTCGTTTAGCGTAGTTTCGACTCCGGCGTGTGAGAGTTGTCGGTGGGTGTATTCGATCCACAGCTTTGTCACATGACTGTTTCCGTCGAGGACTGGAGGGTTCTTCACCTCTTCTGGTACTCCATAGACGGCGCCGATGCGACTTTTTATTCTTACCAGTCCGTTGATGTAGGTTACTGATAGCCAGTGTAGGCGGCTCCTACTAGACGTCGGTTTATCGTTGTTCATATCTTCGATGTCTTGTGCGAATGTTTCCTGTTGGCTTGTTCGTACTAGCAGAGTTTCAGCGGCGCGGAGGAGACTCGCGTCGATAGGCAGGAACTTGTTCAGGCCTTCTTTCTTCTTATAATTCGTGTTCTGTTTCTGTGTACTTCGCTGGCCTTGTCGTTTCCACGTAGGGTCCGCTTTAATGTTTTTCTTAGTGCGCTTGTAGTGGGTGACGTGTTTACTAGCGCGACATAGATCGATGAACTGTAGTACTCTCGCTGTCGTGCGTAGTAGTCTCTCCCATTTCGAGAATCTTGTGGGATCAGGAACGCTTTCGCTTAACTTCTGTGGCTTTCGTTTTTCTGAGACGTAGTTCGTTTTCTCTTCACCTGTTTGTATCTTTACTGTAGTCGTGTCCTCTGGCCACGTAGATGGGTCGTTGCGCAGGAACTCGGGTCCCGTGAACCACCGGTGATCGGAGTCCAAGTCACGGGGGACGTCTCTGGTAGCGTCGTCCGCCACGTTAAGTTTCGTGGGAACCCACCGCCACTCGCTTACTGTACTGTGCTCTTCGATCGCCGCGATGCAATACGCGACGAATGGTCTGTATGAACGTGAGCCTGTCTTGAGCCATGTTAGTACTGTCTTGCTGTCAGTCCAATAGGTGGTGGACTCGGGTTTCTGTTGGTGTTCTTCTAACACGACGGTGGCCATGCGACTCCCCATTACCGCGGCTTGTAGTTCTAGCCGCGGTATAGATGTCAGTTTCAGTGGGGCTACTCGCGCCTTCGCCAGTATAAGTGCTGTAGTGACGTGTTCGTCGGGCCCCACCATGCGCCAGTATAGTGCGGCAGCATAAGTGGACTCGCTGGCGTCGACGAAGACGTGTAGTTGTAGCGAGGCGGCGGTAGCGTAGCCTGTGTAGCATCTCGGCACGGTGACGTTGCGTAGGCGCTCGAGGTGTGTCATCCAGTCTGACCACTGTGTTGCTAGGTCGGGGTCAATCTTTTGGTCCCAGTCTGTTCCGCGGCGCCATACTTCTTGTAGCAATTGTTTTGCTCGTGCTGTGACAGGTGAAGCGAGGCCGAGTGGGTCGAACAGCGACATAATAATCTTGAGAGCTTCGCGTTTCGTGGGCGCGTCGCTGTGTAATACTGTAGGCGAGATGCGGGCCAAGTCTAGGTTGAAGGCAAGCTCGTCTGTAGAGGGTTTCCAGACGAGTCCTAGGACGCGTTCAGTCTTGGTTTCTTCGCCTAGGTTCACTGTGTTTCTCTGTATGTCGTCGCGGTCGAGTTCTTGTAAGACTGTTTTCGAGTTAGACGTCCATTGTCGGAGCTCGAAGTGGCCGGCGTGATGTATGTCTCGTACTTGAGTAGCTGTTTTGATAGCTTCATGTTCTGTTTGGAAGCTGTCCAGGTAGTCGTCCACATAATGATTGTTCAAGATCGCGGACACGGCTTCGGGATGACTGTCTCTGTATTTCTCTGCGTTGATATTCTTGACGAATATGGCTGTTGACGGGGAACACGTCGCGCCGAATATTAGTGACGTCATTCTGTATTCGCGCAGTGGACCCGCTTCTTCGTCGCCCCCGCGCCATATGTATCTGAGTGTATCTCTGTCCTCTTCCCTTACTTTGACTTGCATAAACATCTCGGCTATGTCGGCGGAGACTGCAACTGGATACTGTCGAAACCGCATAAGGACCCCCGGTAGTGATTGTAGGAGGTCCGGTCCTGTAAGTAGGTGGTCGTTGAGCGAGACCCCCTTAGTCTTGGCCGCGGCGTCGTGAACTATTCGTAGCTTTCCCGGCTTCATTGGGTTAATAACCGGGAAGTGTGGTAAATACCACGTCCTTTTATTTTTCTTCTGTAGAGGCGCAGGTTCGGCGTACCCTTTAGTGATAAGGGCATCCATCTGTTCGCAGTATTTCTGTTTCAGTTTCACATCTTTGTTAATCTTCTTTTCTGTCGTCGCTAATCGCTTCAATGCGTTTTCAAAGTTTTCAGGCATCTCGATGTCGTCGCGTTTCCATAGTAACGGCGCTTGATAACGCCCATCTTCTGTCTCTTTCACGCCTTCATTGAGTAGTTTCAGGGCTCGTTGTTCTGGATCAGATTGAGACTTCTTCGGGTTCACCGTGAGGGCTTCTATTGAAAAGTAGTGGCGTAGCTGTTCGTCCATGCTGTCTTCTGTAGTAGTTAAGTGATGGACGTAGTGAACTCGTTGCCCCAGAGAACGTGTATGTGCGCCGTGCAGTACCCAGCCGAGTAGAGTGAGAGAGGCGACTGGCTGATCTCGCTGTCCTTGTCGCACTTCTGTCGCTAGTAGTAAGTGCCAATTATCTTGCCCAATTAGTATTTTCGGCGTGGCGCTGTCGTATTGAAGGCTCGTGCTTATGTCACGTAGATGATGGCAGCTGGCTATGTCTGTCTCAGTGATGATTTGCGGCGATAGTTGCAGTTTGTGGATGGTGTGAGCTTGGATTTCGTGACGATCAGTCGCTCCCTGTATAGTTAAGGAGACTCGTCTTGATGTTGAAGCGGCGATCTTCGTGTCGGCGATAGCTTCTATGTTCAGTGGAATGACGGGGCCCTTGGCTCCGATCCTATTGGCTAGATCGGAGTCTATGAGGGTGACTGTGGACCCGTCGTCAAGCAGCGCATGGGCGTCTTCTTCTCCCGCCGGTCCGAGTACGCGTACGGGGATTATCTTGAGATATGACTGTGACTTCTTAGGCGTCCACGTAGAAGTGACGGCTTCTGTATTCGCTTCATTATTCTGTTCTAGTTGGCGCGTGAAGTGAAGTAGTTTGTTATGAAAGTGAGTGCACCCGTCGATTTCACATCTTTTCGCCTTGCAGTGATGTGTCTGTTTGCGGTAGTGGAGACACCGAAAACATAGGCGATGAGTTTTCGCTAAGTCCCAGCGTCCGTTGGAGTCGGCATCTTTGAATTGTTTGCAATCAGGAACGGCGTGGCCCGTATTCGAACAAACTAGGCATTTACTTTGGCTTCTGTCTGTAGTAGCGTATGTTTTCTGTGTTCGTCGTTGCGGCGCCACCGTTGTCTTTTCTTGTTTTTCTGGTCCAACTACCTCTGGCTGTGCATATGGACCGCAGAGCTCGGCTTCGATGTCGAGAAAGCGCGCCAACTTGAGTAGGTCGGCTTCATCTCTTGACTGTGTTGCGGAGAACTGGAACCATTGACGTCGTAGGGTCGATGTGAGTTTTTCTATGGTTAGCTTCGTGACTTCAGGGTTGTAGAGATAGTGAGTTCTATTGAGGGCTTGCAGTGTGGCGATGCTGTTGGCGACTCGGCTTGCGAAGATGCAGATGTCTTTGGGCGTGTCTGTGAGGCGTGGTAGCGCGCGTAGGCGTTCTAGTTCAGCGAGGGCGATAGAGTCCGCTCGGCCGAAGCGCGATTCTAATTTCTTCACGACGTCTTGACTGTTCGTGTTTGCGATGAAGAGACAGCTGACTGCTTCTTTTGCAACTCCCTTTAAGCTTTTTCTCAGTCTTGATATGTTTTCATATTCTGAGTAATGACTCGATGACTCGTTGAAGGCGGCTTTGAAGGATAACCAATCTTGATAAGCGCCGTTGAATGTAGGTAGTTCGGCGTTGAAGCGCGGCGATCGTTGCGCAGCTTTTATGGCGGAGGAGATGGCTGACGATAGCTGTGCGACGTCGTTTCGATGATACGCTGTAGCAGGCACGACCTCTCCCGCCGATGAAGTCTGTAGGTTGGCGGGCGGTGCCTCGAATTGTTTGTAGAGTGGCGCCGATGGAGGCTGTAGTCCGACGAGCGGTGCCTCGTTCTGTCTGTAGAGTGGCGCTGATGAAGACTGTTGACCGACGGGCGTGGTGTGGTTCTGTTCGTTGAGCAGCGTTGGGAACTGTTGACTCTCTGTTTGAGTCGGTTGAGGCAGCGGGGCTGATGTGTCAGCTTTCTGTGTCAGGCAGGCTTCTTCTGTTCGCTGTTCGTGTGGTTTGTTGTTAATCGCTAGCATGTGGGTCTGGCTCGAGTGTAGCCATGTGTTCACTCGACGTGTCGTGTCTTGCTCGGAGATCACAGAGTTCTCGTCGTCTTCGGATTCTGTTTCGGCGGCTTCTATGACGGCGAGACGAGCGGCGGCAAGTTCGACTTCTTTTCGTGCTAGTTCTTCACGTGCGAGAGCGATGCGGCGAGCACGTTGTGATTTGCTCGTATTGAAGCTTTTCGACTTCTTAGATGCTGCCTTGGATTGCAGCTGGGCCTCTGGTGCTGTTTTCTCATTGTTTTCATGTTCTTTTCCACCCGTGGTTGTTGTGGTAGTCTTCTCTGTTTCTTTTATTGCTGTGTTTTCTGTTGACGTCGATGTTGTATTTTCTGTTGACGCCGTTGTTTCTGTAGCTCGCGAAGATGAGCTTTCTATATTCCTCTCGCTCGTAGACCTCGTGTTGACCATCTTGACTTCTCAATCCGTTTCGAAGGACCATAAATGTACGGGACGGCTGTTGCAGTGGCTGTAGGTTGATGGTGCCGTACTTGACTGTTGCTGGGGTTGGAGAATAAATCAAACACCTTTTACTGTTTCAAGGCTTTGAGGGAGGTTCCCATCTGCTCCCGGGCAGAGTTCGTAGAAAAGTGTGTCGTAGTAGACTAGGCGTCTCATATTTATATGATTTTCCTCTATTAGAGCGAGATGGGATACTCCCGGCAGAGCCCCCATGCGGCCAGCCCGAGAACTAATCTAATTTTTGGTATATCTAAGCGGCGTTGCCGCATGGAGACTACTGCCCTTATAGCCTGTTATTTTATTCTCTATTTTGTACAAAAGTATATTAAAACAGTATTTATATACATTTAAAATTATTATATACCATACTAAAAATTAATATCTATCTATTGGAACAAAATACAACCGTAAGGGTAATGAAACACCACAGAAAAAACATCTTTATTCGAAAGTGTTCAGAATGACTTATAAACCTATCTTCTATTTTATAACATAACTTATATACCTAACTATATGTACATAGACATTAACGTGTTCGCCGGTCGTCCGGAACAATATTGTGAAGAACATTATGTAACTACCACAAAGCGTCTTAAGGACGGTAGGTACAAGGTAGCTCTACCTTTGAAATCCAACTATAGAGAAAAGCTTGGTTCTTCTAAAGCAAAAGCAACAGCACAATTTAAGCAAATTGAGAGTAAAATGGCAAGAAATGAGGAATTTTCAGAAAGTTACAAGCAATTTATGCGTGAATATCAGCAATTAGGTCACATGCGTCAAGCAGACATTATCAAAGCTCCTACATACTACTTACCTCACCATGGGGTACTTAAGCCAGAATCCACGTCTTCTCCTCTTCGTGTTGCATTTAATGCATCGTCGCAGACTAGCACGGGATACAGCCTAAATGACGTAATGGAATGTGGGCCTAACTTACAGCACGACCTACCAACTTTAATATTGAATTGGAGGAAATACAAGTTCGTCATTACTGCGGACATAGAGAAAATGTTCCGTCAGATCCTTGTTCAGGAAACTGACCAGCATCTCCAATCAATCGTCTGGAGGGAGTCTCCAAATGAGCCGCTCCAGGAGTATCTACTCACGACCGTGACATACGGTACAAAAGCTGCTCCTTACTTAGCCATGCGCACACGAAGACAGCTAGGACAAGATGACGCATCGAAATATCCCCTAGCAGCAGCAGCTCTTCAAAATCATTTCTACATGGATGATTTACTCAGCGGACATAATACATTAGCAGAAATTAAAGAATTACAGCGACAACTAATTAAGAGCTTAAAGGGCGCAGGGATGAATTTGAGAAAGTGGTCAGCAAATGATTCAGAGCTCTTAAAAGGTTTATCGTCGGAGCAGCTCGACAAGCCTTTTGATTTTAAATGTTCAGAGTCCCACAAAACCTTAGGGCTTAGATGGACGCCCTCGTCTGATTCATTCATGTTTACAGACCGAGTAGAGCACTTCGAGCAATGTAAAACAAAACGCCAGCTACTATCAGAAATATCTAAGATATTTGATCCGTTAGGCTGGCTATCGCCAGTCACGATCAGAGCTAAGCTTCTTTTTCAAAAAACATGGGCCACTGATTTAGGATGGGATGATGAAACCCCAAAGGATATCCAAAAAGAGTGGACTCAACTTCGTAGCGATCTTCAAAACATTAGTCAGTTTAATATACCTAGATATTTAGGTGACACACGAAAAGCATTCCAACTACACGGCTATAGTGACGCTTCAGAAAAAGCTTACGCCTGCTCTGTCTACCTTGTATCGTACGACGATAAAGGCGAGTACATATCACGACTCGTCATAGCAAAAACAAAATTAGCACCGTTAAAGGAAAAAGTTTCTTTACCACGATTAGAACTCTGCGGTGCGTTGCTTCTAGCACAATTAATGAAGACCGTGAAAGACTCTTTAGCAAGCACCAACTTTCAAGTATGTGCCTGGACTGACTCTACAGTAGTTCTAGGATGGCTGCATGGCGACATTACCCGTTGGAAACAATTCGTATCGAATTGGGTTCAGCAAATCATTAACATTATACCAGCGTGTAAATGGAACCATGTCCGCTCTGAAGATAACGCAGCAGACTGCGCCACCAGAGGAGCAACTGTCGCAAAGCTTCAAAACAATCCACTATGGTGGAACGGCCCAGAATGGCTAGTTAACTTTGATCCCAGTAACATCAAAACAAAAACTTACGAAACGCCAACTTTGGAAGCAAAAAAGGTCTATGTAAACACAGCCTTACAACAATCTTACTCAATATTCATTAATGAATTAATAACAAACAATAGCTCCGCCACTCGAGTCGCAAAGATAGTGGCTTGGGTGTCGCGTTTCACTGCAGCGTTGCGACACAAAGCTACGGAACATAATACCTTCTTATCAACAAAAGAAATAAATGAAGCTTATCAACTTATTATTAAACATATACAAGCAACACATTTTGAAAGCGATTTAGAAAACATGAGAAGCAAAGGACATGTTCGACCCGCTAGTCAATTAGCTAATCTTTATCCCTTTTTAGACGAAAACGGGATATTGAAAGTGGGTGGCCGCCTCAGCCACTCCAACCTAAGCAGCACAGCAAAACATCCGATGATTTTACCAAGTCACAGCCGTTTTACTGACTTAATAATAAATCAAGCTCACATTACTACACTGCATGGCGGCCCACGACTTACCCTGTCGTATTTAAGAGAGAGGTACTGGATTTTAAGCGGCATGAGAACAGTCAAACGACTGCTTCGACAGTGCGTCAAATGCCGACGCTTCAGCACTGAAAAACAATGCCTAAAGCATATAAAAGGTTATGCAAAGCAAAACATTAACTTACTAGCACGTTGGCAGCTAGTACAGGCTATGAATAAGCAGTTTTGGAAACTTTGGTCAACAGACTATCTTCAACAGCTTCAAGTACGATCCAAGTGGAAAGTACCCACCAAAAATCTCGACGTTGATAGCATTGTGATTATCAAAGAGGACAATCTGCCTCCAGGAAAGTGGGCTCTCGGTAAAGTTCAAGAGCTACACCCAGGCAAGGATGGCTACGTCAGGGTTGTCTCTATTAAAACAAAAAACAATATCCTGAAGCGACCTGTAACTAAGCTAATACCACTACCTATTGTAGCAGCAACAGACGAGGACATCTCAATACAGCAGCATCCTCATCAGCGAAATCCAACACCTGAAGGCAGAAACAGACAAGCACGTAGCAAGAAGCAAACCACATTTAAGAAATGTTTCACAATAGCGCTATTACTATTTTCCATGATTTTATCTCCATCTACCCAGCAAGACGTCTCGCACAGCTACGTTACGGCATTTAACGATAATAGAGCATTATATTTCGACAAAATTTCAAATCTACAATATATCAGAGATGAGTGGAGGTTAGTAGTCTACTATAATCTCACGGGCTACTGGCAAGCGATTACGGACATGGAAACTTACGTAAGACACCTAAAAGGCATGACGTTGAAGTCTAGTATGCAATATAAGAGCATAACTGATCATCTAGCTCACGAACTAACAGAAATTGAACATTACAATCGACTACTACAAGCCTCTAGCTGCAAACGACAAAAGAGAGGCTTAGTAAATGGTGTCGGGAATTTAGCGAACTATTTATTTGGTGTTCTAGACGATAAATTTGCTCTGCAGTATGCAAAGGACATCGAAAAGATTACTTATAATGAAAATCATCAAAAACAGCTTATCAAAAATCAGACGATAATTATTGAAGCAGAATATAACATAATACAGCGCAATGAACAGATAATGAACAAACAATTTTCTCAAATTAACGACCATCTACAAATTTTATCGACTGAGATTAATGAAATACGATCAGAGACGAACATAGGTCTTTGTATAACTTCATCAGCTTTAGCAGCCAGCATCATCCTTGAGAACCTGAGACGCATGCAGAACTCTATCATCGATATTGTAACAGATATCACTCACGGACGCATCGATACACATTTATTAGCTATCGAACAATTAGAAAAACAAATAAATTTTATATCGGCCCAGCTACGGGATGACCTAAAAGTACCTGTAGATACTGAAAATATCCGTGACGTATATAAACTACTAAAGGTGTTCGCAAGAGTCTACAAGAAATATCTCATCATTGAGATAAAGGTTCCATTAATTAGCAATGAAATCTACGAGCTCGATCAAATTATAAGCATTCCATATAATAAAGGAAAAAATTCCTACCTTACTGTACCTACCTACCCATATCTAGCATTTAACCTAAGAAAGGACGAGGTTATATTCCTATCAGACCACGACCTACAAAATTGTCTGTATGCATCTGAAGATAACATTTTGTGCATTTTAGACAAACCAGTTTATGATTTAAATCTGAAGCAAAACATCTGTAACATAACTAAAATTAACGCAAGCAAAAATATAACGCCCTGTGTTTATGAACAATCACCATGTGTAAATAGATGGATTAAGTTACACAGACAAAACGTCTGGTTGTACTCTTGTTGCGATAAATGCGACATTCGCACATTTTGCCCAGCTGGTATGACAGTAAGTACCTTATCAGGCAACGGCCTTCTCGATATAGGTCAAGGCTGCACTCTTAAAGGAGACACCTTCACCATTCATTCGCACAACAACTTTCTAAGAAAAGTTATTATTTTACCTACTATAAAAGCCCCAGTGGTGTCGATTCTAAACACCGTCATTAATACATCTGTACCGAATTATGACTTCACTACAGAAAATCATGAGCAAGCTCATCGTAAAATACTGAATGAGATAAGTATTTTAAAGCAAGAACAAGAGTCAGTTTCCAGTCTTAGCACTCATGACATTCATCATTACTCCATAGTCTATGGAATACTGACTATCCTACTAGTAGGCGGCATCATCTTCGTCGTTCTAAGGCGCAGAAGGATGCGGCACGTTCAGCTTGCGAGGCTCTCAGTGTCTCCCGGGGCAGGAGCCTCGGTGAGCCGAGCCGTCGCCACACGACATTGTGTTGTTAGTGAAAGGCATTTGTGTAGCGAGTGCAGTGAATTACGTAATAAATCAGTGAGCATGGGCATTTTAAGTGTAGACACAGGCGCGGCGCCTCCAAAACCACCGCGATCCTTGTCGATTCCGATTCCCAGTGACGCTTTAAGCGAAATAGCGGGCCAGTGATTTCATATCTAATAACAGTGAATAATTATTATATCATGGACATGAACATTAAATATTTAAAATTTTTAAGCATTAGTATTAGCTAGAATTGTTTTCATCTTGTTACACTTAAAACATTTTTATAACATTTAGCTTAGTTTCAGCTTATTGTCTTTATAGCTTTCTTTACCATTTTAATAATAAGACAACTTTTTTCCTTTTTTTCGAGTTGGCAAGATGTACGAGCTAACGCACACTTGTACATATTACTCAATAATCATTTACCTAATTAATACATTTTGTCAGCTTGCACTTTTGTACTTAGCAACTTGGTGAAAACGATACGAATAAAGCAGTGTACGATCATCACTCGTGGGGTTTGGTTCTTAGCTCTCTTCGGAGTCACCATCCCTTAGCAGCAACCCTAGCGTTAGCACCCCAGTTTTACTGGTGTATGAAGCTCATCATACAATTTACTTTGTTTTGTGAATTAAAGATTTTATTTTGATACTTATAATAATTTGACTCCACCTGAGATCCTGGAAATAGTGAAGAAAATGACGAACAAATATTTTACCAGAAAAAAAAGTTTACGCTATTTTTACCAATATTATAAAAATAGGTAAGTTATTTTACTTATTGCATGAGTTAAGATAAAGAACTGTATACAATTTCACATACAAATACTCGTGTGATACCATTGAAAAACGGGTCGTAGGCGACTGGTGCACACAGAGGTGATTAAAACTCACACTCGTGTTTTAATAACCTCTTTATGTACCAGTTTCATAAGTAACTATTATTTAATCAGTTACAAATTTTATAAAAAAAAAAATTATGTGTTTTTTGTCATCAAGGACATAGGTATTGAAAAGGCCCTGGAGATTATGGACATACATGTAAGTTCATATTATACGTATTTCCTCCCGGAATGGATGAAGATTTTAGATGTTATGTAGTACAAGGGTACCACAATGGAGATGGGCAGTACAATGTAGGTAAAAGAGAGAAATATTACGGGAATGAGACGGAACAGGGAATCAAGGGGTCTAGGTTCGATTCCGGCCATTCCGCTGTTCCAAGCAGTAATACGTATTTCCTCCCGGAATGGATGAAGATTTTAGATGTTATGTAGTACAAGGGTACCACAATGGAGATGGGCAGTACAATGTAGGTAAAAGAGAGAAATATTACGGGAATGAGACGGAACAGGGAATCAAGGGGTCTAGGTTCGATTCCGGCCATTCCGCTGTTCCAAGCAGTAATACGTATTTCCTCCCGGAATGGATGAAGATTTTAGATGTTATGTAGTACAAGGGTACCACAATGGAGATGGGCAGTACAATGTAGGTAAAAGAGAGAAATATTACGGGAATGAGACGGAACAGGGAATCAAGGGGTCTAGGTTCGATTCCGGCCATTCCGCTGTTCCAAGCAGTAATACGTATTTCCTCCCGGAATGGATGAAGATTTTAGATGTTATGTAGTACAAGGGTACCACAATGGAGATGGGCAGTACAATGTAGGTAAAAGAGAGAAATATTACGGGAATGAGACGGAACAGGGAATCAAGGGGTCTAGGTTCGATTCCGGCCATTCCGCTGTTCCAAGCAGTAATACGTATTTCCTCCCGGAATGGATGAAGATTTTAGATGTTATGTAGTACAAGGGTACCACAATGGAGATGGGCAGTACAATGTAGGTAAAAGAGGGAAATATTACGGGAATGAGACGGAACAGGGAATCAAGGGGTCTAGGTTCGATTCCCGGCTTCGGGTGCCGATCTTAGTTACCCTCTTATTTAGTTAGTTATTTTATTTAGTTTTAACAATGAACTTCTCATATACAATTAAATAATTAAAAGACAATACAAAGGAAACATTGATTGCTATGTTGATATCTCACAGGCCACTTTTGGCGTTAATGGGAAATACTATTAAAGTTGGACGAGAATTCGTGAGTTAATCTTGGGTTATATCCGACTGTTTATGAACGCCGTTTACGAATACCTTCGGAAGTATTTGGTTTTATTTTTGAGTCGATGCTAAACAACTGACGCTGCACACCGTTTATAAATAAAGAACAGGTAACCGAGCATTTTCGCTACATTATGTGACGCGAATTCCAAGATTTGTTGTCTCCCTTTGGCGTATGGTACTGTGTGGTGGTACGGAAAATTATTTAACTCACTGGGGTGTAACCAAACGATGCTATGAGGAATGGGGGAAACTTACAAGTGGATCCCGAAAAATATATGATAAGTCTTTGATATGATTACTACGGGGATTCAATGAACTTCATCTGTATATAAATACAGGTTCAAAATAAACCCCTAGCTTTATTGAAACCTATGAATCAGAATCACTGATAAAGATTAATGAAATTAAAAAAATTTTTTTTTGTTTCCACACTTTGAATGAATGGCCAACCTACGCCACGCGACATGTGACTGACAATAGACTACATATTCCAGGAAGTAAATAATGCACAAAGGCTATGTACTCATAGGTTTCGTAGTGCTTTCTTTCTTCTTCTTTTTTATTATGAATCATGACAAAAGTAACAAAACACATGCGTTTTATTTAGAAAATAGAATAGTAATTTCCTTCGATATAGCTAGAGGGGGGGGGGGCTTATGCGTTAACCCTGACATTGAGATGCACGGTAATAGGCCCCCACGTTTTACAGTTTTTTTTTAAAAACAGATTTTCGAGGGTTCTTTTGACGAAAGTAGGACTATCTAAATACTGGAAAAAATATATTTGATTTATTGATCTTTTATCTAGGGGATCTACTTATAAGCAATGTACCACACACGCTGGGCAGGCGGGTTGGTGAGCGCGGTGCCGAAACCCTTGCACCAGTGACGCCGCTGCCCGTCACCAGTCTAATTTATATAAGACCCGGCAATTGGGGATGGATATCCAGCCATCGGTCCCAGGCAGTGATGGGCCGCCTATTATTGTGTACATTTATATACGTACCTTGGTAGCCACTTACACGATGAACACAATGAAGCTATGTATAAAACAAATAAGAAGTAGTGATCGGGTGTAGATAAGGGGACAATATGCGAAAAACAAGTCATTGTACTCCCTTATCGACACTCTGAACGCCGAAGTAGCAAATTGAGAAATGACTTTTGTCTGCGACTTTGTTTCTGGTTGTTGGGTTAAAACCATAATAACAAGAACTTTGCATAGTAGATTATCTTTATAAGGCCTGGATGTAATATGAGCTACCAAAAAATTAAAATATCTTTTGATATCTACACTAAAAAACCCTATAAAAATCCGTTAACTAGTTTAAGCAAGTACAGTAGGTCCCTATATACAATTGAGACAAAAAAGTCAAAGATATTGCTGACTTGGTTTTTGTATTCCTTTCAGTAATTTTTACATTATGTACAAGCAAAGGAGGCTTACTCTTGAGCAAAGAGTCCCGACGTCTCTTGAGTCAAGTCCTGACGTAAATATACTTCATAGATATTTATCGTTAACGACTTTAATACATTTACATTGTCCAATTAAGAATTAAAAACATACCTCTTTCGATGAAAACTCAAACCCAACAATAACCAACAGCACATTCGTAAACAAGAAAAAGCGCACAAATATCACTTCGCAAATTCACAAAACCAAACTTCAGAAACACGTATTCTATCTGCCTGTAGACATGAACCAAAACTAAGTAAATTATACAAACTTACTTTTGCTACTTTCGACTTGAGTTTTGAAGACGAGTTTTTTTGGACGTGTATGCTTTGTTTGAAGAGACACGCGTGTAGTGGACGGCACGTGGCGAAGCACTGACTGACGGTCAGATGGGTTACTGTTTACTACGATACTCTACAATCTAAGTACAAGACCCCTATCACTTTACTATAAGGACGATAATCGACTTATCCGTGGGATGATAGAGATAGCCCGTTGTCTACGAGAAGCCATACGGCGGTACTCATTACCCGATGGGGTAGTACTTTTTGAGATATTGCAAGTGCAGGTTTTGTTTAAGGTACGAAAAAAATGTGCTTGATAGAGTTTCCAATATTGTAAAGTAGCGAGGTAGATTAATTTGTTCAGAGTAATATTTTCAAGAGAAACTCTAGGTTTTAGAAAGTTACAACTAAGACAACGCCGCGCCGAAAAAAAACTGTCATTATAGTATAGTTATACCCTGCCCTTTTATACAGAATGATTCTTTTTTGGTCCGCATTTTTATAAACAGGGGCTTAAACTACAATATGTTTTTTTAAGCAACAGGTAAAAAAGTTCAATTTCTTTAAATGTACAGGTGCCATTTTTGCATTTTTTGGCATCAATATCGTTTACAACAAAAACAACGCCGCGCTCACCTGTTTAGAAAGATACGGTCCAAAAAATACCTCTGTTTAGCAAGTTCGGCCATAGCACCTATAAACCTTGAACGGGGGTTTAAACGGTGAGGGGTGGCAATACGAGTGAAGGGACGACGACGCGATGCCATCACATTTACAAACGCTTTGAAATTTTATGGAAATAATAGACAAGGCATATCTCCATCTCCAAAATCGTTGACAATTTCATAATTAGAATTATAAATATATTATATTATTATTAGCGTATTGACCAATTATACATAGGTAACACTAAAAGTTTCCGGAACTGGCCACTTACATAAACAATATTTAAAAATTTATTGCAACATTTGAAAATAGAACTCTTTGGCTGTAGAATGCAGTTTGTTTCATCTGACTGTCTTTTGTTTTTATCTTGTGGCGCCATTTAAAAAATTGTGTGTCTGCATCAACATGGATTTAACTCGGGAAAATTTTCGTAGTATGATTTTCTACGATTTTAAGTGTAATTTGACAGCTCAACAGAGCATCGCTCGGCTTGAAACAGCTTTTGGCAATGAAGCACCATGCAAGACGACTGTTTATAGCTGGTTTGCAGAATTCAAGCGTGGTCGTATCAATCTCAGTGACGAATCTCGCGATGGTCGGCCGTCCACCGCTGTGACCAACAAAAACATCGATGCTGTGCGCCGTATGATTGAAACAGACAGGCATGTGACCTACCATGAAATTCGCGCATCCTTAGAAATAGGCATGAGTCAAATACAATCAATCCTACACAAACATTTGGGTGTGAGAAAGCTGTGCTCGCGGTGGATCCCACACAACTTGACCGAGGCTCAAAAAACGGACCGCGTCACTTGGTGCAGTGCCATGCTTACCAGATTCAACGAAGGTGCGTCAAATTTGGTGTGGGACATAGTAACAGGTGACGAAACATGGATTTATTGCTACGATCCCAAAACAAAGCAGCAATCGAGCGTATGGGTCTTTCAAGATGAGCCGAAACCAACCAAAGTGGCGCGCGTGAAAAGTGCATCTAAGCGGATGATTGCTTCTTTTTTTAATAAAACTGGACACGTGGCTACTGTTGCTTTAGAGAATCGTCGTACCGTGAATAGTGACTGGTACACGACCATTTGTTTGCCGGAAGTTATTGACGAACTCCGTAAAAATAACCGTAAACGCCGTATCATCCTGCACCACGACAATGCTAGTTCTCACACGGCCAGACAGACAAACGACTTTTTGAAGACGAAAAATGTAGAACTCATGAGTCATCCTGCATACAGTCCCGACCTGGCACCTTGTGACTTTTTTCTGTTCCCAAAAATTAAGAACCAATTACGCGGTCAACGATTTTCATCACCAGAAGAGGCTGTCGAGGAGTATGAAAAACACGTTTCAGAGGTCACCACAGGGGAGTGGCACAAAAGTTTTCAAAACTGGTTTGATCGAATGAAAAAGTGCATAGACGCCAAGGCAGATTATTTTGAAAAACAATAAATTAATTTTGTACCTTTAATAGTATTTTTTCATATTCATTCCGGAAACTTATAGTGCGTCCCACGTATAATTATATTATTAATAGATTCATAAATTAAAATGAAATATTAAGATTAAATACAAAAAACATTATACTGTAAATATGCCACAACGTGGCGGGCATCTACCGGGCTAAATCAGCGTAGATTGACCCAGTGTACATATGTACCCAGTGAATTCTTCCGATACGATTTGGCGACCTCTCCATACAAAGACGAAGGATGTGTAACCAGTACGTGCGTCCTCCCTGTGATGACGTATGGCGCTGAGACGTGGTGTCTTTATAATAATAGTAATCTCTGTCATAATAGTAGTTAAAATTTTCCCAAGTTATGACTCCTCTGAAGGTCTAGCGTTAATTAATAGATAAACAGACTGTAAAAGGTGATATGAGACAGGTAGACCAACATTTTTTTTTCTTATATTATTAACTCCTCCTATCTGGTATCTGGTATCTTCTAAAGCAGATTATACAGAAAACAGGGGTATAATCAGAACTAGCATTTGTGGACTACGAGAAAGCCTTTGACTCCATCGAAACTTGGTCTATTCTGCAGTCCTTAATCTTAACCTTAGTCCGTAATCTTGCTAATTTTCTGCCCTTTTTAGCAAGACTAATCGAATATTTGTATTTATTTATTGTTTATTTTTATGAATACTGCTACATTTACTGCATTTAATTAATATTTATTGTTTTATTTTTATCTATGCAAGCAAGTATATTATCTTTTTGGCTTTAAGTTGGCCAAAAAATAATTGTATTGTCTGTGTGATATTTAGTTCTATTGTTTTTATATTTTACATCAATACTAATATACAGATCAATACTATGTAATAATTAAATGTTACTGCAAAAGTCTGAATAATGGTTAATCCTAAGATTTTCCGGTAAAACCCAAGATTTACCAAGTGGTGATGATAAAAGTTCGAACTGTTCTTCGATAATTGTGAATTTCTGACTTTTACCAACAGTCACCTGTTATTCTTAGGTTCTATCACAGAGTCATGGTAAATGCCGAAAACGACATGTTCATAGTTTGTTTTCAGAACACCTGTACGCTATTTTAGAAACTACATGAAAATAAATACGGCATAATGTGTCACGGGAAAATCAATGTACAAATTACAGATACCAACATTGCATTAATAAATATATTTCAGTAAAAACAGACAAAAATTTTACAGTTAGGTACTGTTTTACTAGTGTTCACCCCGCGGTCTTGCCCGTATGGACCAGTGATATAAAAACATAAATGCCTAATCTTGAATGAAGTCCCCCTACAAGAAGAAAATGATTAAATTTGTAGGAATGCAACGTATCAATCGTGAGCGAGTCCGTAGTCCAAGTCGCACTTCGCCGATTTTTGGGTGGCCAGACTGGCCAGTGGCCATGCCCGTGCCCACGACCTTTTTCGAGGGCTGGATCCGCGCCTGGGCACTTGGTGGAACTTTTGATAAATTTTTGATTGAAAACACTTGTACTTGTCCACTTATTTATATTATTTCCCTTACCTGTTTCGCTGTTATAGCATTATCAATTAATTACGTCGAAAAAGTTGACCACTTTTGGCGGTCCATCTGGAAGAAATGCCCATACTCAGACACGCTGGGCAGGCGGGTTGATGAGCACAGGTTATAAGGTCATAAACATATTAAAAATAGAGGATTGGTATTGGTACAAGGATAAAAACAACAACCATACTGTACCTACAATGCCTCCATATCTAAATCATAAAAGACATCCTTAAATCTTAGCACCTTAGCATGAAATTAAACAAAATTATGTTGTGACATGTGAATAACATTTTTACTGCTTCCGTGTCCTTGAACGCAAACACGCGTTTTTGGAAGTTTTACACTGCCCAAGACTCTGCGTGCTTCATGGCAGTGCATTTTTATTTTATGGAGTCGATATCTTATATCGATAGATATAAAGGCTTTAGTTTTAGTGCTGTCAAAACTTAAATTTTTCCAAAATCATATAGCTTCTATCTGTATTGTGTTTGTTTCAGGTTTATGCAGCTTATTTTTTTATTTTTTGCGTGGTCGTTCTTATTGTTTTTTTTTTAAATCGTGATTTGCTGACTACCTGATATTAGTAGTAAAATGTGGCAGAAAGCAAGCCAATAGCCAAATAGAAGAAAAAACAAAAGGTGTTCTGAGTGCGGTTATGAGACCACAAAAACTACAATAAACACCAACGATTCGGTCACGAGCCTCATTAAATGTCAAAAATCGTTGGGAAAAATGGGCTGTCAAACGTGTTGTGCGGGTGACTTTAGGCCACAACTTCAGGATCGGCTTTATTTCATAATTAATATTTTAAAATGACATTGCTAATGCTTACTCGGATGAAGTATTTCGGCCGAGATTGGTTGTAAATTTTTAATTTGATTTTAGTTTTAATTTTGCATACTGAAGTTATTTTTCAAATCAGTCGATTTTACCAAATGTCTATTTAAGATTTTTCCCTATATTGTAGTATAAGACGGTATCACTTGCCAAATTTCATAGTTCTAGGTCAACGAGAAATACCCTATAAATTTTGATTCCCTTGAGAGTATCGAAAAATGACGTTTTTTGCGGCATAAACGGCCGTATCTTTTTTTTTTCTCGTTGACTTAGAAGTTTGATTTTTTACAGATTCAAGGGACTGTAGACGTGAGTATATGGTTTTAATTTCAACACCATACCATCACGCGTTCTCGAGATAAAGGGTCTTTATAGACAGATAGACGGACGGACAGACAGGTCTAGATGGACAACAAAGTGATCCGTTTTTTCCTCTTGAGGTACGGAACCCTAAAAAAGCTAGTTTCGATTATTAGCAGTAAGTAGAATTGCCAATGCTTATAAAATAACGTCGCCTGTACCAGCCTGTACTAATCTACGATTCATTGATCTAATTTCTAACCAATTTTTTAGTTTCAGGCATACTATAGAACTAGATATGGCTAAGTGATTAATGTGGGATGGGGTGAAGTCTTTACTTTTCAATGGGGTAACAGGACAAAAATGCTAACTGCACTGAGACACCTGAAAAACAAATGATGTAACTTTATGGAAATATCGTGGATGTGACCGTAAACGTATAGGTCAATGTTGAATATGATTTAACTTTTCTATTTTCTTTGTCGACGTCATCAAGGCGAATAAATTTGTTTGCATTTACCATGAAAAAAATCGCTAAGAATAGAAATCTACCGTTTTATGAGTACGTGATCAGATCACTGTAACTACTATTTATATGATAATAACTAAGTTGTGAAAAACACAAAACTGTAATACGTCGTGAAGGTCAACGCATAAGTATTCCTTTTTACATCAACTATTTATATGATAATAACTAAGTTGTGAAAAACACAAAACTGTAATACGTCGTGAAGGTCAACGCATAAGTATTCCTTTTTACATCACAAACATGTTTCCAAAAATTAAAATTCATTTGAAATGCGATTTAATCATTATCTTTTATTATATGCACTCGTATCGTAAAATCCTGATTATGAATTCAAAAATGAAGCACGCAAGAAATAGTACTTTATGCTACAACTGCGGTAAGGAGGCAATAGCATACGAGGACGATTTGAAACACGAAATTTTGGCTAATTCGTACAAATATACATTGTCTGTCTATCTGAATAAAAAAAAACATTTGTTAACCTAGTTAAAATGTTATTTGCACCTAGACAAAATTTATTTGTTTGTATTTTATTTTTTTATGTTTAAAGTGGCTCAAAAATATCACAGATAAACCCGTGGGGTTTTCGTGATGTTTTTTATTAATACTCAAATTATATACAAAACCTGTTTTAGATAAATAAAACATAAAAAAACATATAAGCCCATTCGATAAAATATGTAAATACCAGATCACATATACCTATATATAAGACCAGTGCTTATTTCAATCATGGACGAATTATCCATGTTACAATTCGATAAAGACTGAATACCAAAATTAGGCTTTTTCGTTTCGATGGTTTTGGAAATTGCTGTGACATACATTTTTGGTTGACATCGCATTGCGTTTTATGCCTGATTTATCGTATTCGGATTGCTGTTAAAATTTTACAACGTATTTTTATTAGTTTTAAATAATTTCTGAGGAGGAACGAGTAATCTATACGGGGCTTCATTTCGGAAGGCTATGTATGGGTCCTTACAATAATAATAAGTTTCTTTACTGCACACGTTAAAATTTCAATACACAGGCGAGCTCAATACTACATACATATACATCCATCCATCCATACATTAGCCTGTTTCGTGGACATAGGCCTTTTCAAGATTTCGCCACTCTTGGCGGTCCTTCTGGAAGAATTGCGTATTCTCACACACGCTGGGTAGGCGGGTTGGTGAGCGCGGTGCCGAAACCTTTACACCAGTGATGCCGCTGCCCGTCACCAGTCTGTTTATTGATTCTATTCTTATGTAATTAAAATTTAATATAATTAATATTAATAACGATATATTAATAAAATTATATATAAGATATTCTTATAACATAAGACACTTATTCTATATCATATATAATATCAACATATAGAAAATAATATTATAATTTATTATTATGAGTAACCTCTTAAGTATAATATATTATAGTATATAGTAATGTGAATATTGAACAAACAAACATTGTTTTATTCTGCGATCTCTCGAAGGCCTTTGATGTAGCAGATCATCAAACACTATCCATTAAACTCCGTCACTATGGCATAAACGGTCCGGCTCATGCTCTTTTTACCGACCTCATGCACAATAGATCACAAATCGTGGTGGGAGACGGAGGAAGCACCAAGTCTGATCCTCTCAACACGTCGATGGGTGTAGCTCAGGGATCCTCGGTTTCTAATATACTTTTTACATTACTAATGAACGACTTACCTGAATCCATGGACACTTGTGAGATACTCATGTATGCTGACGATGTTGCCGCCGTAGTATGTGCATCATCTGTTGACTTGCTTGAGTCTAAACTGAATGAAACTGCAGCCCAACTATCACAATGGTTTAAAGGTAACGGACTAGTCCTAAATTTGAAAAAAACCCACTTTATAAATTTCTGGCTAAGTGGACAACCGAAACCTTTATCTGTAGCAATTGGGAATACACGAATCGAGCAGGTAGATTTCACGACCTTCCTTGGTTTCGTATTGGATAGGGGTTTGAACTGGGCACGGCATATCGATTCACTGTGTAAGCGGCTGGGGAGCGCTTGCTTCGCTCTGTGGCGGCTGGCGCGCGTAGTTCCGCGTGATGTAGTGCGGGCCTGCTATTTTGCTACCGTGCACTCGATACTGCAGTACGGCGCCGAGCTGTGGGCGTGCGCCGCCGACTGGGAACGCGCGTTCCGCATGCAAAAGCGCGCAGTCCGAGCCATCATGCAAGTTCGTCGATTTGACACCGCGAAACCCCATTTCCAGTCCCTTGGAATACTTACGCTGCCTTCCCTGTTGATATTTCAAATAGCGGTGTATGCGCGTGAAAATATCAATAATTATAAAACGTATAACGGAGAACGTAATGCTGGAAAACTTGTAGGTGTTTCTCGTAAACTCACGAAATCTAGCAAGTTGACACATGTTTTAGGTCCAAAAATTTACAACCTGCTTCCAGGTGACGTACTGCAGTCCTCTAGCATGATCATTTTTAAAACCAGGCTAAAGCGTTGGCTTATCCAGCAGGCGTTTTACTCACTTAAAGACTTTTTAGATGGCACTAAAAGTAATTAGTTGGTAGGAGTAGATTATCTTCCTACCTGCTGACCACACAATGTTAATATAAATATTACCATTACCATTTTTATGTTTGACATTAAATCAATGTAATTTATTCTGTATTGCGCTACTTAGGTACAAATTATTCTGTAATTGTATTTTATTAATGTTACTTGTAAGGTTTTGACATATATTATATTTAATTGGTGACATGTAATGAAAATTATGAATAAAATGATTATGATTATGATTATGATTATGATTATTATGATTATTTGAATTAATAAAATTATTAATATATAATATTTATTAAAATACATATGAACTTGTGTATGTTGTTGATCCTGATATTGGGAGCCCGATCCACCTTCATGTTCAGCTGGACGCGAACGAACCCTTCCAGCGGGACGCCCAGTTTCTGGAATGGACTACTTGGTAAATACATTGGAAATTACATTATTAAAATTCACGTGATCTGATCTGATATACTAATAGTAGATTATTAACCAAGGGCTGTATGACATCAATTGCATACGAGGTTTTTGGCACCTGAGCGAAGCGAAGGCGCTAATTAACCCGAGTATGCAATTGATGCTTACGCCCGAGATAAATACTCTGCTTTACATATCGATTGTGAGGTAAGTAAACAACAAGACAGCAGGTTTCAATGAACATTTATTAAGAAGAAAAAAACGTGTATTTAATTAAAATTAATAGTAAAATTATTACAATTTGTAAGAGGTCACGTTCTTTTTAGGAATATTTATAGTTTGAATATGAGTTTGTGATGATAAGACTTGAGTTTGAGTGACTTGAGGTTCTTGCATCGTAAATGGCGGCAGTTGACTGGTACTATTTTCTTCATTAAAAAATGGCTCAGATGATGTGCTTTGACGTGGTGATTTCAAGTTTATATTTTCTGTTATTTTAGAAGTAATTTTGCTTTTGTTTGCCACCGAATCTTCGATATAACCTTCGGCCACTTTGCTGGACTTCCAGCCGCCGTGCCTTTTTAACAGAGTGAGGTTGGCTCCCGAATCAGCCAATAGAGTCGCTGATGTTCTGCGAAAGCAATGCCCGGTGTATAACTCTACGTTACTCAGTTTTAAATATGTGGCTATTTGCTTTGGCATGCCTGTAAATTTGTTTTTTCCTATTACTTGTCTGTGGCATTTTCCTTTACTGTAATTAAGAAAAAAACGATTTGTATCCACGGTTTCAGGCCGAAGAGCTTGATATTTTTCAACATAATTTGCAAATTCTTCATGCACAACAAATGACCGGTCAATTTTAGTTTTCGTGTTAGGCAGTTTTATGAGCAGTAATTTGTTATGTTTTTCTACATTTTCTATTGTCAAGTTTGTCAATTCCACGGTTCTGCAGGCTCCCGATATCCCAAAAATTAGAACAACCTGTAAAAAAGACATAAGTTGTATTAAAGGCACCAAATTCGCATAGTATTTTTGTGAAATATTTTGTTAACTTATTAAACAGGGCAAGTAAATACGTAGGTACCTTTATTGCTAAATAAATTTCATCCGGAGCTTCATTTAAGAATTTCTGTACTTCTTCTGCAGTAAATACCTTCGATTTCTTGCTTTTAAAGCCGTCAGACTGCCTTTTCAAGAAAGCAATAAGTTTAGAAAAATCTTTCAAATTCACGTCATGTTTTGTCATCATTGTAGATTTTAGCATGGAATAAAAGCACCATAAACTGGAAGGTTGTAGCCTCTTAGATAATTCATCAAAATATGATATAAAAACACTTTCAGAAAGAGATTTCACTTTTTTTTCTGACCGCCATTTCATAAATTCGTCGTATGCCTTTACATATCTTTCTTTCGATTTCGGCGGTAATATATTTTCGACAACTGTTTTTGCCCTTTATTTAATAAAATCGGGCGTTAGATCTATGTCTTCGTCACTAGACATGTTTAAAACTTTTGAAAAAGAACTCAAACAAGAAAATTAATTACTTTCGCGATGCTTTCGCGCCTACTAGTAGACTGCCTTTTTTTTTTCACGCACGCAAGCGCGTCAAATCTTGCTGGCCAGTTTGATTTTTAAATCGATTCCATCTAACATACGATGTGGAAACAAATAGTTCCATATTTAAAATAAAATCTTTATAAAATAAATTGTCTAGATTCCGATTCGAGTAATTAATCGATACCGAGAAAAAAAATATTAACTTTTAAAAAATATTCTTCGTGCAGTATGAGTATGACAGTTCTTTTTTCAAATTCCAAAACCTATGCTATAATGATAGTCATACACCCCGGCATTCAGGGGTGTAAGGGTGTACTTACAGAGCAAGAGATATGTAAATTATTATTAAATGCCAGCTTTAACACTCACGCATTATTATTGTTGTTGAAACAATTAAAACTATGTGCATCGTTCACCCCATCTCTATATCGAGGGCCGCGGGCGTAGGGCAGCTATGTGACAACGTCTGCGGACACCTAAGAACGGCACTCGCCTTGAAAATGCCGAGATTGTCTCGGTGAAACAGTTGGTATGTAGTCAACAATAATAATACGTGGGTGTTAAAGCCGGTATTTAATAATAACATTGTAAATGCATTTAAAACATACATCATCACGACATGAATCCCAGAGGGGATGTCAGAGGTGTTTCCGTTGACTGCCCATACAAATGTAAACACACTATTGTGAAGTGTCTATGGAATGTTTTTATAGTTATGGTATGAGTCCATTTATGCCAAATAAGAACTAAAAATCGGGAAATTTGAATCTCCTAAAACGAACTTCTGTGAGCTAAAAAGGGATAGAGTTACGTGATAGAAAAAGAAGCACCTTGTAGGTGAATAACATTTAAGCCACGCAGCGCTGTGCGGGCAGAATTGCACTTTATTTCCGCGTGACGAGAGTAACTTTTTATTTACGTGACTTAGAAGAGTGGATCTTCTGTACTATAATTATTATTTCTGTGTTAGCGGTTATAGCCATTTAATCGTTTCTGCATAAAAGAATCCAAAGTGGTACCAACCGGTTGGATCATAAAGTAGCTTTCATGCTTCTTCTTTTCTGGCTTCAGACCCTCAAAAGGCTCAAGCAGTGTGGGGTCGGCGTCGTAGAAGTGAGGGTATGAGAGGTATACTGGAGCGTCTGTAAGACAATACATTCGTTACATGGTATAAGTCTTCTTATTGTCGTGTGGTTAGCGGTAAACCAGGGTACCTAGCATGGTAGACCATATCGACCTGTCAAAACTCGATATACCACTGTCTGTCCCTCTTTAGGTAGATCAACAGAGTGAGACAGAGCACTGTATCAAGCGCTATCGAGCTCGATATGGTCCTTCATGTTGGAGGTGCTGGGTACCTAGCATGATAGACCATATCGAGCTTAGGACTGTTTGACAGCTCGATATAACACTGTCTGTCCCTCTTTAGGTAGATCAACAGAGTGAGACAGAGCACTGTATCAAGCGCTATCGAGCTCGATATGGTCCTTCATGTTGGAGGTGTTGGGTACCTAGCATGATAGACCATATCGAGCTTAGGACTGTTTGACAGCTCGATATAACACTGTCTGTCCCTCTTTAGGTAGATCAACAGAGTGAGACAGAGCACTGTATCAAGCGCTATCGAGCTCGATATGGTCCTTCATGTTGGAGGTGCTGGGTACCTAGCATGATAGACCATATCGAGCTTAGGACTGTTTGACAGCTCGATATAACACTGTCTGTCCCTCTTTAGGTAGATCAACAGGGTGAGACAGAGCACTGTATCAAGCGCTATCGAGCTCGATATGGTCCTTCATGTTGGAGGTGCTGGGTACCTAGCATGATAGACCATATCGAGCTTAGGACTGTTTGACAGCTCGATATAACACTGTCTGTCCCTCTTTAGGTAGATCAACAGAGTGAGACAGAGCACTGTATCAAGCGCTATCGAGCTCGATATGGTCCTTCATGTTGGAGGTGTTGGGTACCTAGCATGATAGACCATATCGAGCTTAGGACTGTTTGACAGCTCGATATAACACTGTCTGTCCCTCTTTAGGTAGATCAACAGAGTGAGACAGAGCACTGTATCAAGCGCTATCGAGCTCGATATGGTCCTTCATGTTGGAGGTGCTGGGTACCTAGCATGATAGACCATATCGAGCTTAGGACTGTTTGACAGCTCGATATAACACTGTCTGTCCCTCTTTAGGTAGATCAACAGAGTGAGACAGAGCACTGTATCAAGCGCTACCGAGCTCGATATGGTCCTTCATGTTGGAGGTGCTGGGTACCTAGCATGATAGACCATATAGAATAACCTCGACTCAATCAGCATGGGGAGTCTAAATTTTATTTTGCGTGTTTCACAGAAAAGGTCATTAAACCTTATGTACATCCATCCATCCATCCATCAGCCTGTTTCGTCCACTGCTGGATATATGCTTTCCAGGATTTTGCCAATCTTGGCGGTCTTCTTGGAAGAAATGCCCATACTGAACACGCTGGGCAGGCGGGTTGGTGAGAGTGGTGCCGAAAACTTTGCACCACTGACGCCGCTGCCCGTCACCAGTCTGTTTTATATAAGGCCCAGCAATTGGGGATGGATATACCGCCATCCATCGGTCCCAGGCAATGGTGGGCCGCCTGGTTTTGCCTGAGAGCTGTTCTCTTACTCTCCCCCGAATAACTTCGGGAGGATTTGCGAGTAAGATGGTGGTACCTCCACAGTCGAGTTCAGCATCAGCTCTACCTACCAAGCGAAAGTCACTTTATATAAATGCGATGAGCCATAAACGGTTAATTTAACATTATGCTCTGTAAGTTTCACCTAGTGCCGACAATCACAAGTATAAACCTCATACATTTTGTGACGTCATGAGTCTCTGGACGGGAAGAGATGTGTCTGAGTAGGAACTGTGATTTGCAAGTCACAGTCCTCACTCGTACACCCGTGTTATACTGACTATTATTACGCCTCAAGTTGATGAGTATAGAGTCGAATCACCACGTACTCCAATGTAATATAAAGCAATTAAAATAGCCTACAATACTCCGTTTAAAACAAATATATTTCGGTTTCATGCTAAAGTCAAGCTTTCATTACTTCGTGACTTCATTATTAAAATTACGCGTAATTTTTATGCTAAAAATTCACTTAGCTCTAATAGTCTAGTTTCACAAATTGGAATTACCGGATATTTACACATTTTTATGCAGGCTAATTCTACTGGTGTTCTAAAGAAAGTTTTGCAATGTATTTTTTTCCTTTGCCATTATTATTCTTGACAAAAATCATAGAGGCTTATTTGTATTGTTATCTTTGTATTGATTTTTACATTAATTAGGAAGGTACAGAAAATCTAAATATTCTTGTTAAAAGTATTAAATTTCATCACTGTGACGGTACAAAATACTTTTTTGTGACCCCTAATTTTAAATAAGGGATTTCATGAAATCATATTTTTTTAAAGCTAAGTCTTAACCAAATTACTTAAATAAAATTAAAATTTGATACTATAAAAAAGAAATATTTATGCATAAATTTCTATAAAGCCATTTAAATTTTACAATCACACATATCATATTGTCCCGAACACGCAAGCATGATGGCCACAATTTAATGAAAAATTCTACATCAGTTAGAACAAAACTCAAAAATTTGTCTATACTAGTAAATAATTAAGGCGTGTATGGCTTTACTCGATCAAATTCTTTCGCATATTTTTTTCATGTCACGCGTCCAATCGAGTTGATAAATTAAAATTCTATGCAAGTGACAGCCCTGACAGGCTTCAATGAGAACAAAACGGCCATCGATGTTACAGTTACTTGATTTCAATTTTATTTGTATGTTCGTCACGAAAAAGCTACAAGGCGAATTTGATTAAGGAATTTCTCTTTTGGGGTTAAGATTACGAGCTACTTAGGCTATGGTCTGGTAGAAAACTGTAATAGGACCGGGGATCATAAAAACTTTGTATTTGATCATCGTTGCAAACAGCCATTATAGAAAGGAGAAGAAAAAAAAACGACAATTACTTTTGTTTTGGTGAGGCAAATTGTTTGTGAATTTTGCATTTTTCATGTATCTGCCACGTCGAAATTCGACAACGAACTCGAGTCAAAGATGTCGATAAACGAATCGCGAGACTTAAGTGGAGATAGACATCTGGCTAGACGGGAAGATAGGCGGTGGACTAGGGCAGTAACAGAGTGGCGGCCGAGGCGAGGAAAGCGTTCAGTGGGTAGACCGATGGCTCGATGTCGAGACGATATCGTCAAGGCTGTCGGTGGGCAATGGATGAGACTGGCGAGGGACCGACGACGGAAATGGCGTGGAGAAGAAGAGGCCTATGCCCAACAGTGGGTGGATGCGGGCTGATTGATTGATTGATTGACAGGAATGACGAAAAAAAATTAATTTCCAATGTCGTGGATAGGCACAATGAGGACTGTACGTTCAGTAGATTTATTGAGTGGTGGCCTAGAATGTCTCGATGAGTGACACACATTTCTGGATATTGAGCACGTATTTAATATTCATTACAAGTTTGTGTCATTGGAACTTCATTATTAGTTTTAAAATCGATCGGACTTTCAATCAGTAAAGGGAAAATGCGGGCGCTTGGTGTAATGGGAAGTCAGACGGTGGATTGGGGAGAAATAGAGTGGTGACCTGGTGTGTGGTAAGAAAGTTATATTTTTTTATTTTATTTAAATATACGGACTAAATACTAAACTTTTTTTTCATTTATGTCATTTTGACTCACGTGGAGTTGTCTTCAGTTGAATCATCTGGCAGGTGAACGGAAATAGTTCGAGTAAGGTAAAATAGACTTATGCAATATATGAATTCATTTTCTTGTTTAATTTTTAATTTAATTCAAATTATTTAAGTTTATTAACTTACTTAAATAGTACGGAACTCTCAGGGCGTTAGTCCTACTCGCACTTGACTAGTTTTTAGGAATTTTGATACATTTGCATGTATGAATCTACTTATACGTGGGACGCACTATAAGTTTCCGGAATGAATATGAAAAAATACTATTAAAGGTACAAAATTAATTTATTGTTTTTCAAAATAATCTCCCTTGGCGTCTATGCACTTTTTCATTCGATCAAACCACTTTTGAAAACTTTTGTGCCACTCCCCTTTGGTGACCCCTGAAACGTGTTTTTCATACTCCTCGACAGCCTCTTCTGGTGATGAAAATCGTTGACCGCGTAATTGGTTCTTAATTTTTGGGAACAGAAAAAAGTCACAAGGTGCCAGGTCGGGACTGTATGCAGGATGACTCATGAGTTCTACATTTTTCGTCTTCAAAAAGTCGTTTGTCTGTCTGGCCGTGTGAGAACTAGCATTGTCGTGGTGCAGGATGATACGGCGTTTACGGTTATTTTTACGGAGTTCGTCAATAACTTCCGGCAAACAAATGGTCGTGTACCAGTCACTATTCATGGTACGACGATTCTCTAAAGCAACAGTAGCCACGTGTCCAGTTTTATTAAAAAAATAAGCAATCATCCGCTTAGATGCACTTTTCACGCGCGCCACTTTGGTTGGTTTCGGCTCATCTTGAAAGACCCATACGCTCGATTGCTGCTTTGTTTTGGGATCGTAGCAATAAATCTATGTTTCGTCACCTGTTACTATGTCCCACACCAAATTTGACGCACCTTCGTTGAATCTGGTAAGCATGGCACTGCACCAAGTGACGCGGTCCGTTTTTTGAGCCTCGGTCAAGTTGTGTGGGATCCACCGCGAGCACAGCTTTCTCACACCCAAATGTTTGTGTAGGATTGATTGTATTTGACTCATGCCTATTTCTAAGGATGCGCGAATTTCATGGTAGGTCACATGCCTGTCTGTTTCAATCATACGGCGCACAGCATCGATGTTTTTGTTGGTCACAGCGGTGGACGGCCGACCATCGCGAGATTCGTCACTGAGATTGATACGACCACGCTTGAATTCTGCAAACCAGCTATAAACAGTCGTCTTGCATGGTGCTTCATTGCCAAAAGCTGTTTCAAGCCGAGCGATGCTCTGTTGAGCTGTCAAATTACACTTAAAATCGTAGAAAATCATACTACGAAAATTTTCCCGAGTTAAATCCATGTTGATGCAGACACACAATTTTTTAAATGGCGCCACAAGGTAAAAACAAAAGACAGTCAGATGAAACAAACTGCATTCTACAGCCAAAGAGTTCTATTTTCAAATGTTGCAATAAATTTTTAAATATTGTTTATGTAAGTGGCCAGTTCCGGAAACTTTTAGTGTTACCTATGTATTTTTAGCTTTTTCCACTTTGACCAGTGTTTCAGGTTCGGTCAGTTTTCATGGAGTTCTCCAGCTCCGCTCAATATATTTCCAATGTGTGTCGGCGTACCCGTTTCGGATTAAAATGCTGGAAGTTTTGTCGTTAGAAAATGTTTACGTGGTATCCTTAACTCTGGAAAATATGTTCAACATGCGAAAATAATGAAAGACTGCTTACTTGCTTTTTCTTTCTTGCCGATAGCTATACAAACATAATCTTATTACACTTCTGTTACAAAAACTATTTTGGTGCTTTTAAAACTGAAGCACTTTTCATCCGGCAGCGAAGCGCAAAGGAGGCTATTGTTTCAGCTTTAAAGAATATGATGAATGCTTTTAAAAATGTGCTGTTTTAAATGTTAATTCACTTTTATTGTATTTTGTGCAGTTTAACTGTATTGTTGAATAAATCATGGCAGGAGCTGTGGGTTATGGGTGCTTGGCCATGAGCGTTTACCGTTTTTCAATGTTTTTGAACGACCTACTATCCAATGATATCCCACAATATGGGATAGACGAGAAAAAAATAATTAATTATCGAATGGTATTTTTCTTTCGCCTGGTTACACCAAACAAATAAGTACAAAATCTGTTAAATCGAGTTAACTGCGTTGTTATTTCATAAATATATTACCTAAATTATACTACTTGAACGTTCGAAGTCCAATAAAGATAATTAAAGTTTCATTTTCATTTCAACACTTTTTTGACAGACTATACACTTGTGAGTTTTGAATTAAACTCAAAACCAATCATGGGCTGCGAAAAAAATAACTTAGTTGTCGAAATTGATTTAAGTAAACCCTTGAAAACTGACTCATTTGGACTTTATTGTAGTCTAAGAAATGTCTCAATGCTTTGTGGCGTCTTAAACGACAATTCGGTGCTCTAACAGTGCAACTCATAAGCTGTAAGCCTACATGTACGTTCGTATCCTTAGAATGGGCTTCCGTGTGTAGAAATAGGTATACTCACATATGGCACAAGTGCCATTGCCACAGATGCTTGGGGATGTAAGGCCGGAAGTCGTCATTCCCAACATTGAGAGAAGAAGCCGTAAAACGCAAAAGTCATCGCGTTTCAAATCTTTGGCTTAGGTAATTCATTATTAGAGTCTGTCAATTCATTCAGTACAGTTCCATTATTCAAATAGTTACAGTACATCCGCACCTTGTTTTAAAAACTATGTGAAAAGGGGAACTTATCAGATACAGTGGATGTGCAGGTATACAACCTCACGCCATGGCAATGAGTAGCCGACGACGCCACCACAGTAGGAGTAGGTCTTAGACCATTAAACGGGACCTGGCAAAGCGCGACTCTTAGTACTGAAATTATTCTGCCGTTTTCCACGGGAGGGGAGGTAAACACACACAGCACACATTTACTCATTCACGCACACTTCTGCGAAAAATTGATATGTCACACGCACACTAAATCAAAAGCTGCAACACAAACACAAAAAGCGCACTCAAGCAAACTTACATGAACAAATTGTTCATGTACTTCGTCAGAGGGGGACAAGTGCGCTTGCCTAGTCCCGTGTTTATATAAGGTGACTTTAATTTATGCAGCCAAATTCCTAATGAAGTCTCGGTAAGTGCTCAGTAACAAGGTTCGATGACCCTTTTTGTGGAATTCGTAAATTATTCTTTTCGTGTTCCTTACAAACGCAAGCCCAGTCCCATTACTATGGGAAGTCAAGTCACTTACCAAGCCTCCAGTATGTGTTTAGCTGTATAAATTAAAGTCACCTTATTATCACGACCATAAAAATTTGGGTTCAGTACTAAGCGGGAGCTGAATAGGCACTATCATTTTAGCGGCTTGTTACGGCTTCTACAATGTTGTTAGATGTTTTTAGGGTTTCATACCCGTATTTTGTGTTGATACGAAATACTTTGTGCGCGATTCCGACTTGCATTTGGTCGGTGCCCAGGCAGCGCTGCAGCGGGTCCACGAGCGGGAAAATCCGCAGTGTCTCGTCGAACACCTGGCCGAGGTAAGTCATGCTTTTGAGCGCCTCGAAGCTGACCTGCCCGTCGCTCTCTCGCGGCAGCAGCTCTACCTCGCGGTACACGCGCTCCTGCACGCCTGGATGGAGCGCCAGCAGCCGCAGCAGGTAGCTGACGGTGGACGCGCTGGTCTCGTAGCCCGCCGCGTAGAACACGAAGGCCTGCGCCGCCATCAGCCCCTCCGTGATCTGAACGGAGCGCTCCTTGTCGTGCTCGTGCTTCTTGTTGCCGTGGATCTCGCCGCTATTCCTGAGTTCCAGCATTAGGTCCATGAAATCGTTGCGGGTGGAGGGCTCATTGCGCCGATCCTTCATCACCTTCTTCACCATCCCGTAGAAGAACTCGGTCACGAAGTTAGGGAGCAAGGACATGTTCAGCTTCTGAAAAATCCCCGGAAATGCCATGTCAACTTCCGTGGCGTAGTTCGCCGTGAAAATGAGCTTGTCGATCTTCGAGAAGATGTTTCCCGGCACGTCCAGGTCGGGCATGTCGACGTCGTAGCCGAAGGCCGTGGAACTGATGGTGGCGATAGTGAACCTCTGGACGAGCGTCCAGACGTCGAGATCGGCGCCGCGGCCCACGAGCGGGTCCAGGTACTGCGTGAACTTGTCCGCCTGCTGGTGCAGCAGCGGCATCATCTGCTTGAGCTTGCCGGAGGTGAAGATGGGCGAGAGGCGGGAGCGCAGTACGCGCCACGTGTCGCCGTCCGCGTGGAACAAGTTAACCCCGAGCCCCTCGCGGCTGAACTCGACGCCGCGGTCCACGAACTGGTCGAAGTCCTTGATCATCACGTGCTTCAGCACCTCGAGGTCGCGCACCATCAGGCACGGCGTCCACATGCGGTAGATCCCCACCACCTTCTTGTTCGGGAACGACTCGTACGTCTCTCGGTAGAAGTTGCTCATCGCGGTGCGTCGCAGCGTCGTCTGCTTGATGTTGCCGAAGAAGAATGTCGGTTCCGGAGTGATGACATTTCTTTTCTTCCAGTAGGTGTACTTACTCTGTATATAGAAGTACGCGAGTGCAGCCACGAACGTGAGGGCTAGCGCCACGTTAGCTATTATCGCTAGCCACATGTCGTGTAGTGCGCTTATACTCGAATGAACCGATATCGACGTCAGCGCAACATACTTATACGGCACCGTGACTTGCTAATTCGTTAATCACTATTAATAGTTATAAGTACTGAGTCAACAACATATAAAGAAGATTACATATTTATTCGGTGCTCTGGTGGATTATCTAATATACTTCGACACCGAAGTAAACATAACAGGTTACTTACTTGTTTACTGCATATTAATGTGAAGCGTTTTGTGTAGATTGCGTATGCTCGTAGCTCTAAATCTTCGCGAGAAATCGCCAATTCACACTTTCGTTGAAAACGCCCCCCGACCAGCATCGATCGAATAATATTTGCCAATGATTTAAAAAGTCGTGTTTAAATAGTTAACCGGTTCGGTGTTATTCTTTCAGAGCACGGGAGCACAGAATATTAAACGAGCAATGAGTATTACAGAGCATGGGACCCGTATTACAATTCTATTGATCAGGACATTTCCGTTTCCGTGACCTCCTCCTGTGTTGTTGGGCATGGAGACCGCACTGGGAACTACCGATCCCGGAGTACACAGAGGATACATTTATGATTAAAACTAAATGGATCCCTCGTCTTTATACTCGAATTACAATTATCTTAACGAGATACATCTTTATCAGAGATTTTTTCCAGCAAACCGATAAGGAATACATAAACAAAAACCGGACAAGTGCGAGTCCGCCTCGCCCACCGAGGGCTCCGTTAAAGACTATATTAAAATGCCTACTAGAAAGCTGGAAAATGGGCACAAAATTAAGGGTATAACACGCGTAACCTCACATAAACATGCGATTAACAGGCGCACAAATCTCTGTAGGCAATGTAATCTCCCTGCATATTGTATGACGGGCAGAAATATGGGCGCTGAGCCCGGAATGGGGGAAGTAAAAAGATAAATAAACTGGCCTTTTGGGAATTGTTTATACCTCTAAAGACGAGGTTTGTTTAGATACTCCAGCTAGTCTGGCATATCAAGCTCGATAGCGCTTGATACAGTGCTCTGTCTCACTCTGTTGATCTACTTAGAGAGGGACAGACAGTGTATATCGAGCTGTCAAAGCTTGATATGGTCTGCTATGTTAGGTACCCTGCTGAGAAAGTAATGGTCGTTTACAATTTATCATTGAATAGATAAATTGTAAAACTTCGAGATTAAACGACCAATACCGTAACACTTATACATTAATTTTAAGATAATGTGCTTTAAAAATATAAATAATATTCAAATGTATGTTTTCTGAAAGCTGAAATATATCTAATAAAAGATACATGTACATTATTTACATATGCTTAAAGAACCAATCAACACATTTCTAAAACCTCAACTAACTAATTAATTAACAAGTAATGATTTGTTCGAAATTATGTCCATTATTCCAATACATATCCAAATTCGGCGTTTAAAGAATTGTACCGCATTCAAAATCACAATATCAAGAATAATAATACCTATATATAGTGGCAAAATTATCGTGTCCAGATGTGTGTTGAAAAGTAAGCTCCAAGAATAGTTACGGAAAAGGTAATGTATGAAAACTTTAAAATATGACTCAGTTTATTAAAAATGAGCAGTTTTCTTTAGTTCGCAGTATATTATATTATATTATATATTATTAAACCAACGGCATCCTGAAAGTATTTTCATATCAGTGGGACCCTCCTCTCTTACAGAGATGGATGCAGCTCCACACTGTAAAACAATTAGTTGGGTTTTTTTACATACTAACATACGACTTAAGTTACCGTTACTAATCCTCTATGGACATATGTCCGAAATTAAATGTTTGAATTGAATTGAATTATTACTTCCCAGAATTTTATCTTTATAGGCAACACTATCGGGTGATGCAATTATATGACATGTAATTTTTTTAAATCAGCAGGTTAAATTTCAAGCTAGGAAAATTATTTTTCAAAAAGTTAATTATGCAGTTTTGGTTTCAAATTGAAACTTTCAATCAAAATTGGCCCCAATACTCCTTTGAACATTTTCCGGTCTTTCTTATTGCTCCTGATTTGACTATCCACGCCCATTTGAAAAACGAATGACGTATATTTTACTTTTTATCAGAATATTTCCCTGCAGAAATGAAATAAAAGTCAAGGGCAAAATATTAAATTGTTCACCGAGTGGAGAAAGGCACCGATTACCAACGAGGGTGTAGTTTGAGTTTGTAGTTTGTTTGAGGGCCTGATACAAAAATCCCATACAAAACAGGATTTACGGAAACAGTGGAATTGCAAAAAACGGAAAAATTTAAATGTCTGATTTTATACCCAGTCAAAAAGAACGGCCCTACAACCCTACCCCCCCTTACATCATTTAATGTCAAACAACCCCTTCCCATACTAGAGATTCGGTTAATGAACAAAAACAAACAAGCTTCAATTACCCTTTTGATAAAATTCGATAAATACATTTTCAATTTAATTAATTTCATTTAACTAATTGTACGTTTCGAGCTCAGTGCGAAATGCACTACTTATGATTGTTTTTATTATTATTACATAAAAAGTACTAAATAAATGTGATTTATGGCATTCCGCGACCATTGTTTAATATCTATTAGGCTTTTCTACCAAAATTTTGTAATTTTATGCATTACGTTGTAAATGAATGGGCATACAAACTTAAAAGCGTGTTTTAAGTTTGTATGCCCATTCATTTCGTTGGGTTCATTGGGCTCATACTTGTAGGGCGCGGAAAGTGGGTACCGTAGATAGCTTCTTCCTTTTGTTTTTATCTAAGGATAGACTGACGGATGTAGAGCGATAATATTTAAAGTTTTGCGAGGATGATATGACTATGTTTTTGCATAATATCTATTGGTGTTGTTTTCTTTCATTATAATAATAATAATTATTTATTACCCATTGGGATACTCCAAACTCCAGGCATTGTTGTACGATAAAGATTTATGAGGGCCATCAATTCATGTCTCGATATCGGGGATTTCATATGAAACCGTTGGATCTGAAAAGGGCATCAATATCATGATTCATCGTGAGGTTCCTGGATTTATTTTAGTTTTTTTGCGGCTTTAGGGATCAAAGAGCGCTAACGGGTCTTTTAGTGATTCATATATATTTAATTTATATGAAACTGCAGAACAAGTCTTAAGTTTACTTAAAATTCTCTATTTTTTTTTGTCTTAAAACTTACTAATTTTCGTCTATTTATGTGACCCACAAAATGTAATTATTACTTTTACAGTGTCTATTTTTAAACAACGTGAAATTGAAGTCATTTTGTTATCGAAAACTGGTGACGAACCGTGATAGTTAGACAGTTGAAATTTTCACAGATGATGTATTTATGTTGCCGCTATAACAACAAATACAAAAACCGGCCAAGTGCGAGTCGGATCCGCACACTCCCATACTACAGACATGATTTTTTTCCGTTTTTATAGATAATGGTACGGTTTTCTTCGTGCGCGAGTCCGACTCGCACTTGGCCGGTTTTTTTTCTTTTCTGTAGGAGTGAGTAAGCTGACTGAACTATTTTAGGAATACCGAGAAGTGAAAAAAATTTGGACGATTGCGATATAACATATGCAGCGGAAAATTGTATAAATACAAAAACAACCTTTTATCGTGCGATGACAGGACACAAATTATAGAATAAAAACTAAAATACGTTTCTGCAAAGTATGCTGACACAAAACGAGTCGCTTAGCCGCATGGTTTCATCGTGAGAGTGGTGATAAGCTACGGCGGAAGCCTATTACTACGTCGTCTCTGCAGACGAGGCCAAGAACCGTGACATTATGACCCTCAATACCACAGAGAAGTAGATAGTTGGCGTTGGCACACTTTTTTGAAAGGGTTCGGAACACAATAGCCTCAGGTTGATTGTTATATATTTTTTGATTATTATATTGATATTTTCTAGTTTGTAATGCACTCTAATAATATTTCTTTTTTTTCTTTAAAAAAGTGTTTTATAGGCACAAAGTTTCGTTACGTTTACAATAAATGTACATATATACATACATATCATATACATACTAAATATAATAATGTAATCGCACCAATTCCCTTAATAAGATCAAAATGCAAATAAGGACAAATTGTTTAACAGATGTCCTTCTGCTCTGCCCACGCGCAGGCCATAATTATGTAATAAACATTAATACATATAATGTTATACATGTATAATGTTCATACGTATATTACAATGTATAATTTATTTAAAATTAACTATATTTATTTTTCATCATTACAAGTCCTTAATCAACACATAAAAAGGTGAAAATGACAGAATTCGCGATTAACCTTATTTTTCAAAATAAATAGTATTTTGTGAGAGCATTTCCATTTCCATACATTTCATACCAAGTTTTTAGTATGAAAAATTGGGTGTGATTGTTTTGAGACATTAAATCAAAAACCAGGCTTGGTTACGTGAATCTTTTTATCATATTATTAAAAAGAACTACTGAGAAGAAGTATTATTAAAAATTAAAGCCGAAAAACTAACCCAGAAGTAGGCAAACAGGTTCACTGTACCTTGGTCCTCACCCGTCCACTCACCAAGTCTCTAGTATGAATTTAGCTATATAAACGAAATTCACCTTAGTTAATAAATGTGAAGGAGATTTGGAGATTTTGCGTTTTGGAATTTCCACGATTCAGACTTTTTCAAATGGGACGATTTGTGAACGTCTGACATCTCCGAGTAAAGTTTAGCGACGATCTATTACGTCACAGCATGATAGGTGGTCAACCCTGCCACCGTGCTTCGAGTAATAATATAGCACACAGACCGGACACAAAATGTGTCCCTACGGTATTTCAACCCGCAATCTCCGAATTAGTAGTAAGTTCTCGAACCACTAGACCTCAGAGGCGGACAATAAATAACTCCCCTTTTAAGAGTATATTTGATTTTAAATAACGCGGTCGTTTGAAATTAAGTACTTATGGGATTAAACCTAAATCCGAATTTCAATCAAACTTTGTCGTTTAATATCAACTTTAGGAAAGCATGAAAATATTATTGAATTTTCAAAAACTAATCAAACTTGTCATTTTTGAGTGTCCAACCGTTGCGTGAACCTGTAAAGTTACGTTGGTTTCTTACGTTAGGAAACAGTGTTTATTCAATATATTTAAGGGTTTTGGTTGCAACTTTGAAAATGATAGAAGGTGATTATCTCAAAACCTTAACTACCTAGGTACAGAACTTGAAGTCATGCCGGCCAGGGATTTCGCCTCCAAATAGCCGCGACAGGTGGAGAGACACTCAGACAGAATTCAAAGATATTGAGTCGTGGCACGTGGGTGCAGAATAAAATTGGAACCCCAGAAAAAGCACCAAAGGGCCGTAAGCTTCTGTAAGTGGTATCGGTTTCAAATTGATATCTCACACGGGGCCCGAGCAAAAGAGTCTTTACAGACGGATAGACAGACAGACGGACAGATGGAAAACAAAGTGAACCCATACTTAAGAGCCATGGAGTCTGCGGCTTGAAGTCAGTCGCGCACAGGGTCCCTATGCTTGCTAAATCATTCTACATTCAGCTTCGGAATATAGAACACTGGCTGACTGTTATTGGTTGGCCCGAACGTTGATTTCCCGAGCTCGTACGGAACTAACCGAACACTGAGCTAACGCGAGACAAAATTCATGTCTTGAAAAACTCGAGAATGGTTTTGGGTCTTCCTATGATTTCAGGAGATATATCCCAAAAATCATCCATCCATCCATCAGCCTGTTTCGTCCACTGTTGGACATAGGCCTTTCCAGAATTTCGCCACTCTTGGCAGTCCTCCTGGAAGAAATGCCCATACTCACACACGCTGGGCAGGCGGGTCGGTGAGCGCGGTGCCGAAACCCCTGCACCAGTGACGCCGCTGCCAGTCACCAGTCTGTTTTATATAAGGCTCGGCAACTGGGGATGGATAAACCGCCATCCATCGGTCCCAGGCAATGGTGGGCCGCCAGGTTTTGCCTGAGAGCTGTTCTCTTACTCTCCCCCGAATAACTTCGGGAGGATTTGCGAGTAAGATGGTGGTACCCCCACAGTCGAGCCCGGCATCATATTATTGATTGACAATAATATTAATCAAAATAAAACAAAATATTTTTGAAAAGTATAAAATATACTATGCTGTGAACCTAAAATTATTTGATTTATTGTATCGCTTCTAGGACATTACGGTACATAAACATTCATGAAAATATGTGTAAAATCCAGGACTTTACACGCTTGTAACTTTTGTATGTATTTGATTTTGATAAATGTTTTAGGTTCAAGTCATGGATATTGTATCGGATATGTTGAAAAAGAAACAATAATAAGCCGGTATCTATCAATAAGGATATTATCAGCGAACTGCGCTAGTATGGGAGTTAAGGCGAATAAAGTCGCAAACTTTTAGAAAAGTATTTCCTCACAGACAAAAATTTAATTTTTAAAAAATCTAACTCCATATTTTTTGTTCCAGCATAAACTGCATAAAGATTGTATTTAGTTTTCTTGTGGCAATTGCGATTTGTGGTTTGTTTTGGTTTGTTTGTTTTAAAATTCAAGTCTTTTATACATTATTGCAGTTATGACTGAAGGAACATCCAAAACCTCGGCATCCAAATTGATCTCAGTTCTATTTTTGGACGAAGCCAACATACCTGCACTGAACTCTGCCTCTTTGTCACATTTATGTTGTTGATGGGATTTGTTGTATAATTATCATATCTTCAATTTGACCAAATTTCAATTTGTGTATTTGCATACTTAATTAATCAAATCAGATCTTAGTCTTGATTTAGATGTTGTTTTGGTATTTATTAAGTTAGAGTTCTTGATAAAAATTAAAATCACTAATTAAGCGGCCTCATTCAAGATATTCCGTTATTCACCATATATATGTTTATTGTTTTAACTCACATAATATCTGAATTAAACCGGACTTGGATTTTTAAGGTTGCCAGCAGTATAAATAAAGCCATGCTGGCATACGAGCACATACGGTGTACATATTATACACTTTATAAATATAATATAAAATAAAGTAAAAAATAAAGCAAAGAAAGCGTTAAACAACAAAATCAAACAGGAACTTTAATTTAATGTAGATCACATTTTATTTTTATTTTTAAGATTGCGTGCGCATGTCCATTTAAGTTAGCTATTAGTTAAGTTATGATTAAGTTTTAAAAAGTCTACTTATTACTTTCTCAATCTGCTTAATTTTACTCGGCTGATCCTATCTGTGAGAGTGTCAAGGAAATAGAGATATCTCTAAACTAGTTTAAATATCATAGTTATTAAGTCCAAGTTGTATTAATTTATTCACCTCTTGACTTCTCTGACACGGCATGTGCGTGTTAACGAAGTAGTGCAAAAGTCTATTCATGATTGTTCCAGTTTCATCTTTTATATCTTCAACTATTCTTATATTTAGTAATTATTGGTAATTCATAAGAGGTCTTTTTTTCTAACTTTTATGAAGTAATTTTAAAGAAACCTCGTCAATTGATTTTATTATATGTATAGAAAGTTTCATTTTTGTGTCCATGGTGTACGTTGAAAAACAGTGCTGTTATTTTTTTATCTGACAGCGTAAGCGAATGTGCCAGCAGGCGCCAAAAAAAATTGAGATTTTCTGTTATTATTTAAACACATATATTTTATTAAAACAATTTTTGCCAATAAATCTGTTTTCTTTATTTATTTATTTCTTCCATCCATACATCAGCCTGTTTCGTCCACTGCTGGACATAGGCCTTTCGAGGGTTTCACCACTCTTGGCGGTCCCCTGGAAGAAATGCCTATACTCACACACGCTGGGCAGGCGGGTTGGTGAGCGCGGTGCCTCGGAGATAATGAAGGAGAGGGGACACGATAACGTTAAAAACTTACTTTTTTGAGGATATTTTTATGGAGACCACCCTCGGGTATGAGTTTTTATTTTATTTTATTATCTGCCATGTTGGAGGCCATAGTAACAGGTAGGTAATCTGTAAAATTAGTAATCCAGTAGCTATCTAAAATTTGTCTACCATGTTATACGCATTGGACAGGTGTGTGTAAAGTATATCATGTGTGTGTTAAATAAATAATCATCTTTAACGGCTGAAACTGTAGACCCTCGTGACAGACAGAAACACAACGGAGGCTTAGTAATAGGGTCCCGTTTGACACACTTCTGGAACTTTAATTAATTTTATCTGTGATCCAAGGGGTGAGGGGATGGAAGGATATCAAACGCGTCGCGCGCGCTTATTGTCGCCTCCTCACAATGCCACGTCGCTGCCGTCGCAGCCCTGATTTATAGCTTATTGCAAAAAATAGGCCAACAAGAAAAAGAGGCAAAGATTGCAAGGTGGCTATAAAAATCCCGAAAAAAAAGTGGAGCATCTTAATCAAATTGTATACGATTGTCTTACACAAGTGCACCTCTAAAATGGACGTTACAGCTCTTTAAAGCTTGCATTTGTATTATTCAGTTTAATTTAGAAATAACGTCAAAAAAGTTCTATTGTAATACAACCGTTTCCTCTCTTTTATACCGGGTGTAAAAGCTAAGGCATTTAATTTTCTTTACTCAAAATACACTAATCGCGTGGACACCCTCACTGGTCGCTGGCCACTCGGATGAGGGGTGCGGGTTGCGGGGTGCAATTAGGTACGTGCGGAGGCCGGTGAGCTGCGTAGCCATAGCTTAGAAAAATGATGTAATTTTTGGTGAAAATTCAAGGTATATATTTTTTTCTCGTAATGACATCAGTATCGTGTATACTTTCACACCCTAAAGGGATTCTTGACTTTGCATTTACATCCTGTATATTGATTTCTTTAGTTTCTTGTATAACTGTTTTTGTCTACCTTACTTTGTTAACATACTGTCCTACGTATAAGTCATGTCCGACGGTATCAATGATATTGTATTATATGGCTTTGCTCATGCAAAATGCGTGCAAAATTTGCGTGCTTGTAGGAAGTTAACGTAGGCAAAATGCTGTAGGCAATTATCATTTTATTGATGTAAAATTATAAAAATAATAATAGTTGTCAGAATAATTACCTTGCACGTGATCCCTAGAACAATTGCAACATTTCTTTATTTACATTTTATTCTAGCTGTCGAACGATGGGACTGGAAAAACGGCAAATAAAAAAAACTGGTCAAGTTCAAGTAGGACCGGTGCCCTGCGGGTTCTTTACACACCGTTTAAAACACAAACGTATTCCACGAGCAGTCATAAATGTCCAAACTAACTAGACACTTACGATCTCCATCATAAACTACTATAATTCAAACTAATAACATTTCGATATTTTATTTCATTACAGGTATGGGTTTGGTGTCTGTGGATTTTGGCGATGTTTATTCTGATGCTATCTGTTGCTGGTATGAGTATCATTTGGGATTCCATCAATAATCAGGTGCTACACAACATAATAAACTCCAACATGATGGCTGTCTGGAGTGTGGCTGTGGGCTTTGTTATAATTGCTTGTCACCTTGGCTATGGTGGTATGAATACCTATTTTGATCACATATTTTGTCAAAATAATACAATCACCGTTGTCGTCGCCGTGTTTTACCATTTTCAATTTAAGTGTTTATATTTGTTACCATACTGCTTTCTTTTTTACTCATTTTTTTTATTCAGATAAAGATATTTTTTGCTTTTGAACACGCTGATTTGATAATACTTATTTTTATTACTTTATTGATATACCCAACTTAAATAATTGATACTTTAATGGACATTAGACTGATTAATCACTACAACTGAAATCGACTATTATGAAAAACTTTGAGCTGTAGTCGGCACGGGTTAATGACATCATAGAGAAACTTAATTTTTCACACGGATTGTCTATAATAGTACAAATAAAATAAGGGGGAATGCGTAACAGAATCTGAGAAAGAAAAATTTTGGTCAATTTATGGGACACGCTGTACATAACATACTCAATTTCCAGGTCTATAACCAACGACCTATAAGGTAACTCATTCCGTCTACAAGCTGAAAAACCGTGGAATACCCGGATGGACGAACTGACAGCAGACATTAATAGGGTTCCGAACCCTAAATAGCTATGTTAAAAGACAAAACCAAAAATTTTTAAACCAGTATATTTTTTCAGGTCCAGTTAACTGGTTTTTGTCTCTGAAGCAGTGGAAGCTATTGTCTCGTCTATCTTACGGCATGTATATCTTCCATCTTTCAATAATATTTTGGATGTTCAGTGTTCAGAGCGACGGCGCTATCATTGACGTTCGCTTCACACACTTTTAACAGGTATTAAGTCATAATATTAATCGCAAGCAAAAAAAAATTACCTACCTTTTTATAAGCCTCGATATCTTGTCACCGTGCTCGAACGTATTGACTTTTCCCTAAGCCGGATTACAGTCCATAATTTTGCTGGTGTTTTGTTGAGCGGCACGGCGTACAGACGTCCTGAAGGTTTCAGGCTTTTTCTTTTGTAACCTAACAAGCGAGTCGATCAGCACTTGCACCGCATCGTACATCAGAGCCGCGTGCGCCTGTTCATTGAAAACATGTCATTAACAAATTAGGAACCTTGGAAGATAACCGGTTAAGTGCGAGCAGGACTGACGCTCTGAGGGTTTCGTGCCTTGAAATCAGAAACTTGAATTTGAACAAAAATTACAAACATCATTGCCAGCAAAATGTTTGGAAAAAAACTGCAAAATTAAGTTTGTCGAGTTTTCGGGTACTCCCTTTTACTAAATAATAAGTATTTGTTGTTTCAATGTTATGGTATATTATCTTTTTTAATGTCAAACGCGCGCAGTCTGCGCTTTTGAGTTTGCAGTCCGGTTGTGTCAAAAGCTTAGACTGCGCGCGTATAGACGTTCCGGTTTTCACAGCCAAGTTTTGTTCTACGAAATTAAGCGCATAGTTGTACTACAAAAACAAAACGTTTCGTTATACTGTTGGCAATCAGTTGGTGTAATGTGATTGGTCGAAATCTATGGTGTGAAGTCGAAATAAAAGAAATTGTCGAAAAACTCAGCGGCGGTCGGCCATTTTTGTTTCTGCTGCGAAGTGAGAGTGTGTTCCTTTTTAATAGCAACGTTCGACAGATGCTCGACTTATGGAATTAAGGTTGTATCGAAGAAAACAACTCATAGTTCATTAAGAAAAACCTTGTTGTAGTGTGTAATTTTTGAGAAATAGTTAAAATATTACATACTGTTTAAGGCCAAGTTGATTGAATGCTTTAAAATTGTGATATTTTTTATTTCGGTACCGAACCGTATGCATCATTCCCAATATTGACACCAGTTGCCAATAGGCTGGAACTTCTCCACACCAACGGAGTTATAAATGTTATTGGACAATAAAACTTTACCAAAACAAACATCGTAATAAATGTGATGTAAACTGTCTGTCATATTTAAAATCCATCCCTCTAATTTCAAAATAATAAATAAAAACACCTCGAAATCGCGAGTTTTCTGAGCGACCCGCTTCCACGGAGCAGGACAGGCAAGTGTAAAATGAAAGTATTGTAGCAGGACATATTTTTCTAAATACCCTCGCCTACAAGCTCGGGCTGAGGTAGCCACGGCCATGGAGCAGAGGGATTCAAGATATGCAAACACATATGTTTGTACTAGATAAGGATGAAGATAATTTTAGAGTAGGAGATGACTTTCCAGAAGTCAAACTTCTGTTCAAAGAAATACCTTCGCGACTGGTCGATCGACGTTTTATGGGCTGTGTTGCATATTATATAGTGTGTTTTAGGGTTCCGTAGTCCGACAAGGAACCCTTATAGTTTTGCCATTTTGTGTGTGGCTTAGTTTAGAGACTATTAGTACTAAAAAGCTGTAACTTGGCATGGTTATATTAATCACGCCGACAAAACAGCAAAAAATATATATATCTCCCATACACGTAAATTGGGGTTTTTTCTTGTCTATCCCATGTTTGAGGTATCGTTGGATAGGTCGTTCAAAAACATTATTTTATTTTATTTTATTTTATTTATTTTATTTTATTTCAAGGTATATACAACAGATTACAGCCGAAAATTGCTTATAATAACGTAGTAACTGTTTGAACAAGGCTGCTTTCCAAAACGTATACACACAACATGCACAATTAAGAACTAAAATTAAACATTCATTAAGTACTTAACTATTATACAAACAAAATATAAAATTACAAAATTTAAATTGAACGAAAAATAAAATTTTAATAACCTTAATGGGTGTGTGAAACCTATATTTCTTTTTTGGGATCCGTTGGTGAAGTGATAGTTTTTGTTAGAGTCAAGTGTTCCGTATAACACACACACTTCACCAGCTATGTTTACTGTTGTAGGTAACAATCCGAAAAATATTGACTGATTTTTTAGGAGTACACAAAAACTTATACAATGCGGGTGAAACCGCAGGCAAAAGCTAGTTTTTTATATATGTTACCGATCACACCCGATTTTGGGACAAAATTCGCAAAATATACGGAAGTCTGTAACGGATCAGTTGTTGTGCCCAGTTTAGCGCTTAGTTTAAATAAAATCTCAAATGCTTGCAGGCCACGAACGTTGCTCGACTGAACGCGTTCTGTCGACTGAACCGAGCGTCGTGTCCGAGCATCGCCGTCATCTAACATAGTAGTTAACGAGTAGACATATTAATTCTAGAAAACAATTGATATATGTCACGGACGTGATTCGGATCCACTTTACTGGTATAGTCTTCCAGACACCTCGGAAATATTAGTTTTGATCAGCAGAGCAGGCAGTGATTTTGAATTTCAAACCTTAATAAATGTAAGAAAGACTCAGAGACTAAAAGTAGTTACCTCTTTAAAAAGATTTTATTACCAAACAATATTCATAAGCTGTATTTTAAGAGGGAAAAGCACAGTATTTTACTCGGGAGTTAAACTGTTTCCATCTCCGGCATGTCAACTTGAATCCTCGCCACGCTCTTCATTCAATATTTGCCGCCCTTATTGAAACCAGGTTAACATTTTGCTTCCTTGTGAGATAATGCACATTGTGTATAGATAATAACGTCATCACATGGCTAATACTATATTTTTAATATAAAATATGCCGCTTTTATCTATCAAGTTACACTACTGGTACTCTTTAGTTACTTCCATCCCCAATTGCCGGGCCTTATATAAATCAGACTGGTGACGGGCAGCGGCGTCACTGGTGCAAGGGTTTCGGCACCGCGCTCACCAACCCGCCTGTCCAGCGTGTGTGAGTATGGGTATTTCTTCCAGGAGGACCGCCAAAAGTGGCGAAATCCTGGAAAGGCCTATGTCCAGCAGTGGACGAAACAGGCTGATAGATAGATAGAAACGGCCGTCATATTAATCCATCCCTCTAATTCCAAAATAATGAACAAAAACACCTCAAAGTCATGGGTTTTCTGAGCGGCCCTCAGTAGAAGACTGAGCAGGACAGACAAATGTAAAGTAATAGCGTTGAAGCAGGACAGATTTCTCTGAATAACCTCGCCTTAAGTGTTTATTTTTGGGAATAAGCGTCGTTTTATTAATTTAAAATAAGCAATTGTATACAAAATAAAAAAAAAACATGTTTAAAACAAATATTTACTGATGTTTTTTTGCAACAACATTTTTTGGTTATCGTAATGTATAATTGATTAAAAAGTGTTTTTTATTTGTAATCATAATCCAATCATTTATTGAGTGATAAATAATAAACTTCTGTGAATTTTATCACATATTCATAAATAACCGTTTAGCCTGCTGGGGAGGGGGACACTTGACTCTGACAACAATTAGCATGGGATAGACGAGAAAAAAAAATCATCCCCAATTTATTTACGTAGAAATATTTTTTCAAGATTTTATTTTACCATTTTGTTGGCGTGAATAATATGTATACCCATGCCAAATTACAGCTTTCTAGTACTAACATTCTTTGAGCTAAGCCACGGACAGACGGACTTGGCGAAGCTATAAGGGTTCCTTGTCGGACTATGGAACCCTAAAAAACAAAGACATGATCTTGGTAAGTTCCTTGCCCTTCCTAATCAAATGTGCGGAGTTTGGCATGTATTTATTTTAATATAAAATAATATATAGGTATAACGTATGTGTTAGTATTTAGTTCTTGTATGTGTATTAACTTATTAAATATAAACAAATCCAAAACCTTACCATCATTGTATTTATTATAAAACCATATATTGTATTTTCCTCTTTTAAATTTAATATATACGACAAGTGTATTTATGTACCCGCATTGCATTAATAAAGTATTCGTTAATTTCATTACAAGGTAGAGGCGGGCGTCCGTCCTTGCAACCAGCGTTATTGTTTTAGCCGCCCCTTGGCCCTCAGCTCGGAGTTGTGATGTGACTCACCCTTGGCGATGTTGGCCGCATACTACCTTCTAGATGTGCATCTGTAATCCTCGTCCTGGTTTTGGACTTTACAATTTTCATCCTTATTTACTGCTAAACGTGACATCATCTTTGTAGACGTGATTCCTTATTATATAATCCATTCAATGGATAAATAAATCCTTTAAATAAATATTTCCTTTAGCCTCTGACTCTGAGGGCCGCCGCCAGAAATGTCCCGGCGGCGCGGCGGGCGGCATGCGGCCCGAGGGCCGCGGGTTTAAGACCTTGCTCCGAATATTATATTATCAGAGTGTATTAGGCCGCCCTTACATCTGTAAGTTTTACTCACGTAAGTAAATAGCTTGTTGTAATTTCTTAGAACTTGTGAAAAAATAAAAGTTCTAAATGTGATCGAAGTCGCTGATGAAATTCTTTCTCGACTTACCAAAGTAAAACGAATAGTTGAAAAACTTACAAAACGAAAAAAACTGATCAAGTGCGAGTTGGACTCGTACCCTGAGGGTTCCGTACATCCCGTTTTAGAGTATGGCATACCCTAGGAAAAAATGTTAAAAGGCCAATGTCAAATACTTTATTAGCTTTCGATAGAAGCGATTATTGGTTAGCTAATTGGGTTGTTCTCACTTTCTTCCAAGAATTTCAAATATCGGGACAATTAATTATCAACCAAATTAAATTAAATATTTGTGGATAAAAAAGTAAAAGAATTTGTGTATAATTTATTCAAGATGATATTCCACCAAGAACGATCAATCGCATCCATTGAATATTAAAATAATATTTAATTTTGCTAATCGAATTTCGACTGACAAGATCGCTTATCAAAATTAGCACGTAATATTTTGTAGTACTTACAGGTGGCACTCAATAATGAATTTCTTGTTTGTCAAGTCAAATCACTTGTAATATGAGTGTAGGGTGTAACAAAGATCTAAATGAACCCGGCAAAAAGCAGATCTAACCACCTTATTGTGAACGGCATATTTTGAAGGTTCGTAGCGTTGTACCAGAGCGCCCTCGCTCAGATTAATTTAGATCCTTGTTGCACACTATAAATAATAAGCCAAGTCATCCCCATTGACTCTAATAAACAACAAGACACACAGTCTCTAAGGAAAGTTCGTCAGAAAGTGTCCGAACGTGCGACGTGCATAGTAGCAACAATCTTCAACCAAATTAAGACGTTATGTCGTTAACATAAGATGCAATGTCAGTTGTACAAAATCATCATTCGATTTTGTCACCCCATAGCGGTGACAAAATGCATCGCAACACTTTTTTAACGAGATTGTGAGTCTGGTTGTTTATGAGAGGTCAATGGTCATCCCCCATACTTAATAAATTAAGTATTGATAACTAGAAAAGCATAACTTTTTCTGCCATAATTTATATTTAATTGTTTAAAAAGTAAGGCTTTTTTGCTCCCAATGCCTCAATTTCCGTGACAAATGCAGTAATATAATAGCGCTGCGTTCTTAATAAGTTAATATACCTTTTCGGACAACTGAATGTCCGCTGATAACTGTGTCCAATCCGAAGGTCCATAGTTTATAAGCTGTAACAGAATCATAACATATTGATTTTGTAAAGTTATCATCGTATTTGTGTATTTGTATGTTGTACGTATATGGTAGCCCCGCGGCAACCATGATCATGATCTGTCATGATGCTGTCATACGAGTTAACAAAATTCAAAGGACCTGACAAAACTCCTAACCCTATCGCTAGAAAAGTAATTTTGTTAGAATAACTTTAGAGTAATTAGAGGACACGCTAGGAAAGAAGCGTTTCTCGTTTTTTTTTTCATACCTACATACGTACGTATATACTCACGCGTTTCTCTTGGAAGAGTATGTATATGTACCTATAGAGACTACAGATTTCCATCTGGTAAGATCCTAACACAACTCTTTTGCTTCTTCTTTATCCATCAATCTAGTCATACAAGCTCTTCTATTCCGGGTACTTTTTACTTTGACCTTCTTTAATTATTTATCTTTTAGTTATTTTTTTATCTCCGCTGTTAAGTGGCTAAAAGTACCTTGACCAGGACTATGGGACTACTCCTTTCGCTTCGTTTATTGTAAAATGACTGCGTATGGGCTGAAAGTTCCAATGCTACTCAAAAAAAATTAAGAGATGTGATCCACCTCAAAATAGTGGACAATTGTAACATTTCCATTTTCATCCAAACTATGTCTTGTCACGGGCACTGTTATGTTTGGTAACGCCTGTCTGAAACACAAGATTACATGTATTCTTGATTATTTAAATTAAAACATAAAAGAATACTCTGGCTGATTGATCTTTCAACGCCGAGACCAAACGGCTGGAACTACGATTAAGAGCATAAAATTTGGACTGTAGGTTCTGTATTTCGTGGACATGCGTTAAGGGCCCATAATACCTCAATTCGCAGTCCCGCTCTAACGCTTCTGCTTTTTAACTGTCTACCCCACCTTTTTTGCACTATAAGTTTCCGGAATGAATATGAAAAAATACCATTAAAGGTACAAAATTAATTTATTGTTTTTCAAAATAATCTCCCTTGGCGTCTATGCACTTTTTCATTCGATCAAACCAGTTTTGAAAACTTTTGTGCCACTCCCCTGTGGTGACCTCTGAAACGTGTTTTTCATACTCCTCGACAGCCTCTTCTGGTGATGAAAATCGTTGACCGCGTAATTGGTTCTTAATTTTTGGGAACAGAAAAAAGTCACAAGGTGCCAGGTCGGGACTGTGTGCAGGATGACTCATGAGTTCTACATTTTTCGTCTTCAAAAAGTCGTTTGTCTGTCTGGCCGTGTGAGAACTAGCATTGTCGTGGTGCAGGATGATACGGCGTTTACGGTTATTTTTACGGAGTTCGTCAATAACTTCCGGCAAACAAATGGTCGTGTACCAGTCACTATTCACGGTACGACGATTCTCTAAAGAAACAGTAGCCACGTGTCCAGTTTTATTAAAAAAAGAAGCAATCATCCGCTTAGATGCACTTTTCACGCGCGCCACTTTGGTTGGTTTCGGCTCATCTTGAAAGACCCATACGCTCGATTGCTGCTTTGTTTTGGGATCGTAGCAATAAATCCATGTTTCGTCACCTGTTACTATGTCCCACACCAAATTTGACGCACCTTCGTTGAATCTGGTAAGCATGGCACTGCACCAAGTGACGCGGTCCGTTTTTTAAGCCTCGGTCAAGTTGTGTGGGATCCACCGCGAGCACAGCTTTCTCACACCCAAATGTTTGTGTAGGATTGATTGTATTTGACTCATGCCTATTTCTAAGGATGCGCGAATTTCATGGTAGGTCACATGCCTGTCTGTTTCAATCATACGGCGCACAGCATCGATGTTTTTGTTGGTCACAGCGGTGGACGGCCGACCATCGCGAGATTCGTCACTGAGATTGATACGACCACGCTTGAATTCTGCAAACCAGCTATAAACAGTCGTCTTGCATGGTGCTTCATTGCCAAAAGCTGTTTCAAGCCAAGCGATGCTCTGTTGAGCTGTCAAATTACACTTAAAATCGTAGAAAATCATACTACGAAAATTTTCCCGAGTTAGATCCATGTTGATGCAGACACACATTTTTTTAAATGGCGCCACAAGGTAAAATCAAAAGACAGTCAGATGAAACAAACTGCGTTCTACAGCCAAAGAGTTATATTTTAAAATGTTGCAATAAATTTTTAAATATTGTTTATGTAAGTGGCCAGTTCCGGAAACTTTTAGTGTTACCTATGTAATATCAGTTACATTATGCAACGTTTCAGATCTAATTTCAAGTATTCATTGAATGCTATCGGTTTATTGTACGGTTTGGAGGTAACTTTGTAATTTTTTCAATCGAAAAAATTCAATGGAATCACGTTGACATAGCATTAGTCCTCAACTTTACCATATATCAATTTCGGAGTAATTGTTGCAGTATTTGTTCGTATAAAGCAGGATCATGCGAAGTGAAGTGAGGTATTATACACTCATAAGGGTGTATACCTCACTTCGCTTCGCATGATCCTGTTTTATACCAACAAATACTGCAACAATCACTCTGAAATTAATAAACCTATATGATAAAGTTGACGACTAATGCTATGTCCATGCCGTTGTCTAATTTCTTCGACACAGATTCCATTAGAGCAGACTATATCATATTTCCCAAGACATGCAACCTGCATTTAAAGTTTCTTTCAAATACACCCGCACGTAGCCTGCACTAGATACAGCTTTGACGTTTAATAAGAGCTTGCTGTTTCAACGAAGAAATGAGAAGTCAAGATAATGCATAAAACAAGCACCAACCGTATGCAAGTTTGTTTATCCTAAAATTGGGTTTAGCTGGTTACATGTAAAGCCCGAAAATTCGGCGTTCACCCGGAAAAGCTTAGGTTTACCCAACCAGCGTTGGGTAATGTTGGGAGTTGAGGGATCGCTGATTGGTTCCATTTGCGAGAAAAAGAACAATAGGTAATGAAACAAACTTTTTCATTCAACTATTTTAATAGCAAATAAAAATTTATACAGATACACTGCTCTTGGAAATTAATAGTTATTTTTTAAACAATTTATTGAAATTCAGTGAAACTTGCTGCTTTGGAAGCCTGACATTGTTAATTTCACGTTGAATGGGAGAATGGTGCAGTGCGAGTAGAACCCACGCCTGAGGGCTCCGTACCATTCAAATAAGTTAATAAGATGTCAAAATACTTCAGGTGACTGATGCCAGGCCCGAATGGCCCGAAATGTATCTCACAGTAATTCATTTTGATGTGTTTTCTTAGTATTTATATATAACAATATATATATCATAATTAATAAGACTTTAGACTAAAAATCACAAACTTATATATGAAATGTATTAAACAAAACTGCAGAATATTTAAGATTGATTGACTATTACTCGTTAACTTATAAATCCTACTTAGCTATGATAGTTTTCCTTTTAACTTCGTTATATACACTATTGCACTGCCGTACATTTTTTCACATATCCAAAAGCAACTGTTTAGCTGGCTGGCAGCTGACTCTAACAAAAATTGCCTCGTTTCGTTTCGTATTCTTTCGGCAATTTCCGGTCGCGTGCGGCGCACGAATCTATCCTAAAACTGCCATACATTTTGTACTACGCATCTTCCGTCTCACGCGCCGGGCTGTTTACACCGTGTTTCATAGAAGTTGTATGAGCTCGCTGCGTGCGCATTCCCGAGCGCACGGGGCCGATTTCGTTCAAGCAAAAATAAGATTTAATTCCTTTGCAGTAGAAATCTATACATTTTTATTTACCCCGTAATAACAAAACATGTATATATATGTACTATAATCAGATATTTAATTTCCGTATAGGGCAGTATGGATGGATGGGTAATGATAGTTATAGGACATTATTGTGTAAGTTTAATTTAAATACACATGAACAGAGACGAATGATATCATTAATTGTGTATTTAAATGTAAAGCGTTCAGTAGAAAGATGTATGAAAAAGTAATTTATTTAACAACTCTGGATTATTCCTATTATTGGTAAGTTGCTGTTGTGCTGGATTAGAATCGAATAAGCTATGTGACAAACTTCTAATTTTAAATAGGGACTTGTACGGTGAGTTTAGTTTGGCACAAATTATTATAATAGTTACTACGTATGGGCAAATAATTTTGTTTTTTATTTCTTTAGATATCCATATTTTCACAGCTTTCAGAATGGTCAGTGGCGTCTGTTGTTTGTATAATTAAATGTCAGTAGAATAAAATAAAAACGTTTTTTATCCTTTGAAATAAAGTTGGATAGAACCTTACTTAGCCTGACTGCGCGTGTGTTAGCAAAACTTTGCATTTTTTGGCTCTCATAGGTATCAGACGCGCGTTCAGAAGATGTCAGAAAGCTGTAATTTGGCATGGATATAAATATTAATCACGCCAACAAAATGGTAAAATAAAATAAAGTACAAAAAAAATTTTTAAGGGTACCTCTCATAAACTTAAACTGGGGATGATTTTTTTTTTCTTGTCTATCCCATAGTTTGGTTTATCGTTCGATGGGTCGTTCAAAAACATTGTGGGTGTGTGAAATCCATTTTTTGATTTAGGGATCCGTTGGTAAAATACTAAGCTTTAAAGTGAAAATTTTAGTTAGAGTGGAGCGTCCCCCCCTGCTGGCTAAACGGTTGTTTATAGTGATGTGAAAAAATTCACAAGAGTAGTATATTTAATGAATTTAAAAGGAAAACTATCACGGCTAAAAACGCTTTACAGGTTAATAAGTACAGGACGCGCCAAACTTTTGGTCCCCTCCAATGTATGGGACTAGAAGTTTGGCGCGATCTGTATTAGTAGACCAACTTATAAAATGTACCGGGTAACTACGGAACCCTACATTGCGCGTGACCTGACACGCACTAGGCCGGTTTTTTTTTCATATAATAGGTAATAGAAATATAAAGGTGTTCTACTTAAGGACCCGTTCTCCCTGACATTGAGCACGGCATGTTGCGTCAGGCAGAACTGAACTCTATGACGTTTCATTATTGTTTAAAATAGCGCGCTATGAGCCGTGGCTGTTACGACTGGTTACGACAACCGAAACATCGCGCGCTCTAAAGAATCACGTTTCGATGCCGCCCTCCATAGTAATTTGTATGGGGAAATCGCACGCAAAAGTTGGTGATGTTTAATAGAATTTAAAAAGGTCCTGAGATTTTCGAGATTTTCATCCGTTAGATTTCTGACATGTTTATAAAATTTATCTAAGTTTTTCTTTATGCGGAAATCGAAAGAGGCGTACTGAAGTGTATGGTCCGATAGCCCAACTTCGGTAACGCATGCATCATGTAGTTCTACATTAGAAATAATGTTATCTATGCATGTACTACTGTGATTTGTAATTCGGGTCGGCTCGTATATATATTTTTTCATTTTGTATGATTCCAATAAACACACAAATTCATATTTTTCAGAACTGGTTACTAAGGTATTAATATTAAAGTCGCCACAAACAATCACTTTACGTGCTTTATATTCAAGCACCAATTCCAGAGAATTTTCAAGGTGTTCAATAAATTTATCGTTCTTTATAGATTTCGGCCTATATACACAAAGTATATACGTACCATTCAAATCAATGCCGCATTATTCAAAAATATTTGATACTGCTAATTTTTTAACCCCTGGCAAGTCTTGACAAATTACATTTTCCCGTACAAATATACAAGTACCCCCTTTGCTCTTTCTAGTTTTTCGGCAATAGCTGCTTACTAACTTAAAACCTGTTATTATTTTTAGTTCTAGATCTTCCTGAACTCTGTGATGCTCAGTTATGCATAAAACTTCAATATTTTGTCCCTCGAGACTACATAGCCACACTTCAAGCACAGATAATGTTTTATCATTTAAACTTTGTATATTTACATGAGCAATCTTTTTACTTTTATTTACTGTGGTATTTGAGTAGGATACGTTACCCATACTAGTTTGGTTACGATTAGAGAAAAAACTGTTTATTTCCGTTTTTCTTGTTTAAAATAGGCGAGTTTATCAATTGATTTTCAGTCGTAACCGTTTCTTTCTCAATAATAGTTTGACTGACATGTTTGTCTAAAGACTGAAATTTTTCAAACTGTTTTTTAAAAAGATATGGAATTGTACCCTTTTTTTCATTATTGATTTTAGTTTTTTTATTTTTATTTATTATTGATTGTTTTTTATAGCTAAGAAACTGATCCTTATACTCAGCGCTATCTATGTCGAGATTAATTTTTGAGCATAGTGTTTCATGGTCAAGGTACGGTGTATCGATGTAAGTCGTGTTATTGTAGTGCTTACATAATAATTTTATATAATTATTTATCATTTCAGTATTCAGAAAACCGTTACTGTTTACATTAAATATCAATGTCTTGTGATTTTGAAGCTTACATAGAGCGTTACATAGATCAAACACAAATCGGTATGGAAGTTTGTCATTTGATCCCAAAATAAGAACCACTACATCCTTACTATCCAGGTTTCTAACTAAATCATCGCAACAGCTTAAAATATTTGAACTGGTTGCATTAGGCTTAATAAATCCTGTCACGGCGTACTTGTCATTCCATTTATTCTGCCTGCTTTTTATTAATTTTTGGGACAATCCTAAGCCCTTTTCATCACCGATAACATAGATTTTAGCTTGCTTTCCTTTGGAAATTATCGATAATTTTCCGGACTTAACTTCTTTTAAACTTTCTTTTTCATTTTGTGTTTTTGTATTCTTCTTGATAATTACTTCTTCCTTTTTTTCTTCGAGTGTGGTGGTTATTGTGATAATGGGAGCATCTATTGTTTTTTGCTCATCGTTTGTAGTCGAAGACAATCGTTTTGGTGTTGGAGTAAGCTCCTGTAATTTTGTATTTTTCCTTTTTGAATTTAAGGGTGACCCGATATTAATCGCTTATAATAATTATCTTTTGGAAGCTATTCTAAAAAACATTTCTGGAATCTTGCTTGGTTTTTGAGTAAAAACTAAAAAAAAAAATTACATACAGTCGTGGTCAACTAATTAGGGACAATCTCTAGTTAAGCCAAATTGTGAATTGGCGTTTGCACGTAAATATGGACATTGGACCTACTCCCAATGGCAACATGTATTATTCTCTGACAAGACCAAGGTTAATTTGATTTCTTCAGATGGAAGGCAATACGTACGGCGTCCAGTAAAAGCGGAAATGAATCCAAGATTCACAAAAAAACAGGTGAAACATGGCGGTGGAAACATTAAAATGTGGGGTTCATTTTCTGGACGTGGAGTGGGAACTGTGAGAAAAGTTCAGGGTAACTTAGACCAACATCAACACAAGGCAATATTGGAGGAAACGATGCTTCCCTATGCTGAGGAGTATCTCCCTATTATAAAGACGTTTCAGCATGATAACGACCCCCACCATCTTACTCGCAAATCCTCCCGAAGTTATTCGGGGGAGAGTAAGAGAACAGCTCTCAGGCAAAACCAGGCGGCCCACCATTGCCTGGGACCGATGGATGGCGGTGTATCCATCCCCAATTGCCGGGCCTTATATAAAAAAGACTGGTGACGGGCAGCGAGCGGCGTCACTGGTGCAAGGGTTTCAAATAAGTTTCATAATAATCGCTGCCATTTTAGCGCGCATCAAGTGACGTCACATGATACTGCTCTTGCTTGCGGTGTATGGCGAGTGGCCGGTTTTTTCATTATTTTTGATTAAAACAACCTATTACAAAATATTTGAGGGTTTTATTTTACATTTATTAATTTTGAACTTAATATTTTATGATGAACGTTTTGCAATTGCGTTTCATCTCATCAAAATGTTGTATTTTTAAATGGAAATTATTATAAAACTATAAAATATAATAGTTTCCCATTGTCATCATTAAATTCTACTAAGTAAATAGAATACATAAAACGCAATATATTGCTAACATACCCACATAATTTCATCATTACAAAAAAAAAACGAATTTTATTTACAGCACGTAGGTTAGGTCTTAAAATATTAAAATGAGTTGTTAAGCCCTTGAAAATGAATTGAATTTCGAAACCGGTTGGGTTAAAAGTACCTATATTTTAGTAAATTTTGTGTAAACAGTGTACAAGTGGTTTTCATCAAGATGCTTTCCATGTTTCTTTTTATTCAATATTAAGTAAAACAATCTTATGTTGTGCATTTTGCACCGAGCTCGAAACGTTCCGCCTTAATACCTTTCACTTGCAGATTCAACGCACAAATGATGACCAAGTTCACAGTCTAGATATAAGCATAAAAAATGGATCTAGTAATAAATAATACACATATTTTTTGTACGTGTTACATAGTCTTTCGAGGTCCAATTCTTCTAGCAGGCGTCCTAATTTGAAGAGGTTTCTTGGATTCTTCGTTAACATACTTTGTGTATTAAACGTTTATATTTTCCTGTCTCATCTTTACTAACAGTAAAGTAGTAAAAAAGTTGACACGACGTTGTATATTTTTGCGAAATTTTAAATGAAATCGGTTACTATTATGGTACTGAGACCTAAACTATTTTTTATTTTATTTTTCTCTGTCTGTCTGTTTGAATTTGAATTTTAATCTTTTGTCTGTATCAACGCAAACCTTGACCCCCCCCCCCCAACGGGCTTGACTGTGGAGGTACCACCATCTTACTCGCAAATCCTCCCGAAGTTATTCGGGGGAGAGTAAGAGAACAGCTCTCAGGCAAAACCAGGCGGCCCACCATTGCCTGGGACCGATGGATACAACTGGATTAACTATATCATATACTAGAAGAAATCCAGGGTTTTGATCAAGTCCTAAAGCAAGTTAAGCAATATGATGAAATAAGTTTGTATTGTTATCACATAACCTCGGATCCCTGAGGAATATGATGAAATAAATTCTTGATTTTGTTACGTCTCGGATTTCATTAATTCGATCAGAGCGCGGATTTCATAACATATAAATATAGTTGTAAAACAGAGGTTGGTATTTGATATTTATCCAAAGCACCCGTAATTAACGCACAAACATAATATTAAGCTTGAAAAAGAAATGGAGTTTTTCCGACGTGAGCAAAGAAATAAAGTTATATTAATTACTTTGTAAGACTATTTTGTCTTTAAAAACTTTTAAAATTAGGTAAATATTGAATAACGCACAGAAAAAAAATACCAACCAAAATCTTCGAAACCGCTTGGTTAAAATCGATTTCAACTGGCTTTACATCTGTTCAATACTATGCAAAATACACATCTATAGGTATATTCATAATTGAAAAGAGCGATATTATCTTGTAAGAAAGTTTTGCATGAAATCGAGATTGGGAGAAAAGTAAGGTTTTCTACTTCTGAGTAAAAGAACCTTGTAAATGGAATAAAATCGGAGTTTCCCTTCCCAAACACGCATTAGCTATTCAAAATTAATAAGAAAACGTGAAAATATTTATTAATTTCCACAGGTATGTTTAGGAAAGAATGTCATTATTTGAATTGGCTGCCATTTTGTTATAAATGAAAAAAAGAGCTCTAAATTCACAAAAAGTTTATTTGAAAGTGTGAAATTGATTACATCCATTGGAAAAAATTATATCGCTCAAATGGGCACCTCCCGAATTAGCTTCTGCCTGTAACGCTCACCAGTTACGGTTACGGTGGTGCCATCGTCGTCTTCAAAAAAAATAAGGGCCAATCACTTTTTCACTGCAAATGCCGCACCAAACAGTCACTTTGAGGGGATGCAATGGCTCTTCATGCATTTCACGTGGATTCTCTTCTTTTCTCTCGCCAATTTGAAGCCAGATGTTTTGCGAGTAACAACTCAAAATGCCGTAAAACGAGCGCAATTATGCATCAACTCAGAAGGTGGCCATTTGAGCGATATGATTTTTTCCAATTAATGTAATCAATTTTTCACTTTCAAATGAACTTTTTGCAATAACCGAGCTCTTTTTTTATTTATAACAAAATGGCAGCCAATTTAAATTATGACATTACTTTTGCGCCACCCTTTAATATCTTGGCTTAAAGTGTTTAAAAGAATATGTTATTCCAATTATACCGATTAATAATATCAATAATTAATTAATATAATACCATATATTGAATTAATTATAGATTATAAAATATACAATTACAGGTAATTGATAGATATGTCAGGATTAAGACGTAAAGGTTTAAATACATTGTATTCTCTAAGCCCCATTTTGAATCGATACAGTAATCTTAGTTCTGTTACAAAATTAAGAGTTTATTTAACACTGGTTCGCCCGTGCATTACCTACGCTGCCCCGGTGTGGAGCAGCACTTGTAAATCTAATTACACAAAACTGCAGGTTATTCAGAATAAAGCAATTAAAATAGCCTACAATACTCCGTTTAAAACAAATATATTTCGGTTTCATGCTAAAGTCAAGCTTTCATTACTTCGTGACTTCATTATTAAAATTACGCGTAATTTTTATGCTAAAAATTCACTTAGCTCTAATAGTCTAGTTTCACAAATTGGAATTACCAGAATAAATGATCTTCCATACATCGACACGTATGGAACTTATAAATTGCCCCATCACTACGTGCTTTACCCGTCGGAGTGACGTCGCTGGGAACATGTCGACTGACCAAACCAGTTCTGTCGACACTAGTCCAGTCAGCCGGCGTACTCTGTGACTTACGGTGTCCCCTCGCTGGCCCGCACGCTTTTGCATCGCGGGAGGTGAGGTGTCTCTTTTTACGGTCGCTATCTGCCTCACTCAACTTAATAGTTTTCTGTTGGCAGAATGTTTACTTACCCCCCTCAATTTAAATGAATGATAAGTGTTTGTTTTTCTCGTCATTTATTTTTACATCGCATTTAGCGAAATATTTCTGTGTATATTATGCAAGCTTGCATTTATTTACTTAGTTATTTTATTGGTTCATATCTATAAATGTAACTCAAAAGTAATGAGTACATATTTTATTAGTTTGTGATTATATTACTCCTAAACTACTTACTATCATCGTTGTGAATAGCTTTAAGTCCTATATTATTTTAAGCTTATAAAGGTGTCTTCAGCCTGTACAGGTTTTATTGTAATATGCTTAAGTGTACAATTTTTATTGTTCTTCTTCAATGTATTGTACATTTGTATTCTGTACTGAAGAATTATTAATAAAGAATTTTGAAAAGTAAAAGTAAAGTAATTGATAGATACATTATTTTCTTAGACAATAATACCATTTATTTTTTATGTTATAAAACCACATGTACATACTCTTAATTTACTTAACATTTTTTATTTTGCTGTTAGCATTCGTATTGTCAATATGGAAAAAAAGGAGTTCATACTTTCTTAATTTTACATTGAGAACTTTTGTGTTTATAACATAAGATTATATCCAACGCAAGAGGTCACCATGTATCTATACCGAGCCGCCAGAGCTTAAGTAATAACATATTATGAGATATTTTATCAAATGCTTTGGCAAAATCGGTATACATGGCGTCCACCTGACATTTCTTATCTAAGGCATCAAGAATAAATTCCGTAAAATTAAGGAGATTACTCTCCACACTACGACCCCTATAAAAGCCATGCTGACTGGGAGTAATACAGCGACGCACAGCAGAAGATAACTGATCAGTCACCATTTTTTCAAGGATCTTTCCTAAGTGACACACTTTCTGTGAGAATTTGTTGAAGTGTTGTACGACCAGGGCCGGTAGTAATGTACTCAAGAAGACAAGTAACGCATGTAATTTTACTACATTTGTACTCGTTTGATCGGATAGTTCGGCCAAGGATGCTATTATGTCCCCAGTTTTTTCCGGTACTGATGTAAATAATGGGGCTATCTATCACACATGGGCGGTTTGGACAAAATTGAGAAAATACCCATACAACTGTGTGAGTATGGTCATTTCTTCCAGGAGGACCGCCAAGAGTGGCGAAATCCTGGAAAGGCCTATGTCCAGCAGTGGACGAAACAGGCTGATGAATGGATAGATGGATTTGTTGTAAATACAAAAATATTCAGTTTGTTAATATTTCATATATGGCTGTTTGGCAATATTTGGCTGTTTGCCTTTTCAGTTTGGTTTGTCAGTGCCTCTATTTCCATCTGCGCAAAAAACAAAATCTCCGCAGTGAAATTTTATTATTGTTCCTCGCAAGTGTGTTCAAAAGCCAAACAGCCAAACAGCCAAATATTGCCAAACAGCCAAATATTAAATATCAACAAACAGAATATTTTTGTATTTACAACAACAATTTTAGTTAATTTGTTGATAAAATAAAGTATTTCATGAAATTAAATGATTATTTATTATATTTTAACTGAGACAGTCTATTTATTCGCAAAAACTTTACTATTTCTCAAGACATCAAGACTATTTGCTAAGATTTAAAAAAAACTGTAATTTAAAAAACACTAGTGCGATAATGTAAAGTAAAACCGCGTGTTTAATATGCTGCAGTATGACCCTAAGAACGCTGCAATAATGGCCACTTTATAAGCAAGTGTGTTGAAAAAACTTTGACGGTGCTTCTAGTTGACTTAGAAACCTGAAATTCCGTTATTAATTAGGTCTTGTAACATACGGCTAGGTAAAAATCCGAAAATTACCTATATGCTAGAAGAAATTATGAACTAATTTAGTTAAAGCCCAAAGATTTTGCTTGAAATGCTATTTTTTATTTTATTTATAACACTTTTTGCACATACAATAAAATCAATACAAAATATCAAAACAATCAAACATGGTGTACAAAGGCGGCACTTATTGCTAACAGCAATATCTTCCAGGCAACCTTTGCAAGCAAACAGAAAGATAGTTGACAGAATAAAAAGGAAGGAGTAAATGCTAATCAGTGAGGATATGTACGGAATCAGGGCACAAGTCCTAAATACCGAGTTTTTGACTCTTTCTGAAGTTCTAGGGATAAAATATAGGTAAGTATAATACAAGAAACAGAAAGAATCAAACCATGACTTCAATGTACGACTTTACAATTTGGTCGGTAACACGCTTTCAAAAAAGTAACCCACTGAGAATATAAATCAGTCTTGCCAACCGTCGTCTCTTCGTTTCACGGGATTACTTTGATGAATAATGTTGCTAACAAAATGGAGGCTTTAACATTATATAAGAGCACTTTTAAAAATTGACAGGTTTTTCCTCTCTTTGTGTTTGATAAACGATTTTACATACATTTTGAGACCATGTTTATCCGTGATTTGTCTATCTAAGTACCCTACAAATGTTTTAATTAGTAATTAACTTACCTAGTCAACTTTGTGTATACAAATTTCGTCAATGCATTACGAGTACCTACCTAACAGAGTGGCTGGCTGGCATACTAAAGTTTACATATCGAAGTATAAGTATACTATGCTGGTAGTTATTTTTTGGTATACATTTATTAATAGATATCTCGCAATTAGGAAGTAGAACGTCCTATTTGTTTAGGACAAAAGGCAAATATATGTATCTTGTTAAAGTTGAGAACGGGAAGTATTAACGAAAAGATTCAACGGCTTTGGATGCTAAACAGATTTTTATTTAGTTGTGATGACAACACCAATTTTACTATCGTATTGTCACACGCTTGACACTTGGCAGGCAGTACAAAGACAACAATCATAGATTAGTCTTAACATCCACCTCTGTTTGTGATGCCTGCCATCTTCTTCAGCATTTCTGTTCTGGGCCCATAAAGTGGTTTGGTGAGCATGTCTGCAATCTGCCTCGCTCCTGGCACATGGCAGATGGTTATGCTTCCATCCTGAATACATTCTCTTATGAAGAACGAACGAAGCCTTATGTGTTAAGTTCTTTGATGGAACTCTGGTGGATTCTTTGCCAGCTTGATAGCAGATTCGTTATCCACACAAAGACATGCTGGACATTCTTCACCTGTAATGTCTTTCAATATTCTTCTCAACCAAATGATTTCCCTGGCAGTTTCACTTGCAGCGATTATTTCAGCTTCTGTAGAGGATATAGCGACAACACTTTGTCTTTTGCTTTTCCAAGCTATTGCACCCCCAGCATACATGCATAAAATGCCTGTGGTCGATCTTCCAGTCTTTAAATCACCACCGTGATCAGCATCACTGTAGCATTCTAGGTTGAGATCCTTAACTGGTTTGTAGACGATTCCGTTATCAATCGTCCCTTTAAGGTAACGCATAATCCTCTTGACGTTTAAGATGTCTTCTTTCGAAGGATTATCTAAGTTACGCGATGCAACACTGACTGCAAAGGCTATGTCTGGCCTTGTGCCTGTCATCAGATATGCAAGAGCACCGACCGCTTGTCGATATGGAAAGGATGACGTAGTATCTCCATCTTCTTTCACATCAACTGCTTTCAGAATCGGTGTCCTATTATTTACTGACATAGAACTTGGTTCCGAGGAAAGCTGAAAATGTTATAATGGTATAGTAAAAAACCTTTTATAAAAAGTAATGTTATTGAAGCTTTTCTCACAGATTCTTATTTTTTTTAATAGATTTTCAAATTTCGAAGACAAATCTCAAGCTAAGTTAACTATCACCAGTTTCAAATTTTTAAATTACTAAAATAACAACCTTTATAGACGGAAAAACGAAAAAAAAAATTTTTAAATACCAATTTTTATAATTATATAGCATTGTAATATAGATTTTTTTATTATTTAAGTAATTACTCATTCATAAACGCATTTATATTTTGTTATTAAAACAATCTCAAATAAGCAAAAAAAATATAGTCCTAACAAAAAAAAGCGACTCTGTTTGAATCTAATAAAAAAACCTGTAACTGACACCAAAATGTTAATTGGGTAATGCACTGCAATTCAAAATACATGTTAAGGCTGTCCAAGTTGTTAGAGAGGGTTTTCAGGAGACTACTGACACACACAACCGCGGACCCTGCCTGTCGAAGATGCCGCTCTCTTTCACATATTAGGCGAAGCAAATAAGCTCATATTTTACAAAAGAGTGGCATTAAGTCACTGCTCGAACTTAAAAGTTTTTAAATGTGATACGTGGGACGCACTATAAGTTTCCGGAATGAATATGAAAAAATACTATTAAAGGTACAAAATTAATTTATTGTTTTTCAAAATAATCTCCCTTGGCGTCTATGCACTTTTTCATTCGATCAAACCAGTTTTGAAAACTTTTGTGCCGCTCCCCTGTGGTGACCTCTGAAACGTGTTTTTCATACTCCTCGACAGCCTCTTCTGGTGATGAAAATCGTTGACCGCGTAATTGGTTCTTAATTTTTGGGAACAGAAAAAAGTCACAAGGTGCCAGGTCGGGACTGTATGCAGGATGACTCATGAGTTCTAGAAAATGAAATACCGCTACATTTAGGTAAGGTTACAGACATAAATTCGGTAACCGTACAGTTGAGAACATAATTTCTAAAACCGCCCGGAGCTTAATCGGGTTCAAATGAAGGAAGCGTAGCAATATCCGCTGCGTATGATGGCAGACATATCATGATTTTGTTTAATTTATTTTAGGGATTTAGGGCACTTGGCACTTTAAGAGACGTCCCTATAAGAATCACTTTTATTAACTGCACATAAGGTAATAATATGAAAAGGAAAGCACGAGTAGTAAAGCTTTTACGCATTTCTTTTGTAAACAAAATACGTACTTAGGTACTTATAATACTTAGATTAGATAAAAGTAATGTAAGTATGTTTTTCATTTTTGAATGGATGTGGTTACAGCATGCAATTTCTGCAGTAGGTACTTACTGTTTCACTAGAGTATTAATGCAATTAAATAAGTAATTGAATTATATACTTAATAACCGTTCGAAAATACTGTTTATGGCAAGTTATTATGTTACTTAAAGTTTTGAGTACAGATTTTCTTAACAGAACAAACGATAATTTATGAAATAAATATTTTTACAATTCTGGTACCTAACATTTAAAAACAAATATCGTTTTTTCACGCGTTACTGCTACAACATCTGATGGAAAATCGTATATGGGATGTAAAATTAAGGGTGCTCGCTCACGCAAAATTTCGCACTCCAGTGTCAGGTATTTTCTTACACAGATATGTTACGACCATAACACAAATTTGTTTGCATTTATCATAGCATAGCATTTTTCTAATATTGTTTAAGCATTTTACGTTTGCTACAAGCACTAAGGCGCGGTCAAATTTAAATAATAGTCACGCGGAATGTGTGCGCATGCGACTGACGGTGACAGAGGTTCCCCGTGCGAAGGCCGGCGGGCATCTGGGCCGCGCGTGCGAGGTTGGATGATTGAACAGCCTTAAGCGTAAATCACACTATCACATCACATTAATATTATAAATGCGAAAGTTTGTGTGTGTGTGTGTGTGTGTGTGTGTGTTTGTTACTCTTTCATGTTGAAACGGCTGAACGGATTTGGATGAAATTAAGAACAGATATAGGTTATACCCTAACTTAACACATAGGCTACTTTTTATCCCGGAAAAAAGCATGTCGTTAAGCCGAATAACACGCGGGCGAAGCCGCGGGCAAAAGCTAGTGGGATGTAAAATGAAGGGCGCTCGTCCAGAAAGTTGGAAGTTTTGTCCAAACACTCACAAAATCTACGGAAGTCGGTGACGGACGAATGAATTATACTACGCAACTGCTTGTGACCACTCCTCCCCCCGGTACGGCTACTGGTGACGTCATACCGTAACGCACGCCAGCATCGCCGGGTGCCGCATCGTCGGTCGCATGGTGGTCGCCAATAAGAACGGCTTGTTGGTTCCATCCTCCACGACTGACACAGAACTGCAGCACATACGCAACAGCCTCCCCGACAACGTGAAGGTGCAGCGTGTCGAGGAGCGACTCAGTGCTCTCGGCAACGTCATCGCATGCAACAACTATGTGGCGCTCGTACATCCCGACCTGGACCGGGACACTGAGGAGATACTGGCGGACACACTTGATGTTGAAGTGTTTAGACAAACAGTGGCCGGTAATGTGTTAGTTGGGTCATACGCGGTGTTGAGCAATCGCGGAGGCCTGGTGCACCCTAAAACCACAATACAGGATCAGGATGAGCTCTCATCTCTTCTGCAAGTGCCGCTGGTCGCTGGCACTGTAAACCGCGGCAGCGATGTGGTTGCTGCTGGAATGGTGGTTAATGACTGGTGCGCTTTCTGTGGCATGGACACTACATCAACAGAGATCTCAGTTATTGAGAGTGTATTCAAACTAAATGATGCTCAGCCGACAGCCATCACATCCACCATGAGGGCATCCCTCATCGAGAGCATGTCATAACAGACACACTAATGTTAACATTGTCTTGATTGTCTGTTTGTGCAGATTCTGATGTGATAATTTTGTTGTTTGATAAGTTCTGCTGTTCACTGGGACCTCTCCAACCAATGATACCAATAATGTCTAATATTTCTGTGACCAGTAATTTTCCTGTATAAAATAATACATAAGTAAATAAACTGTGTTATATGTTACAGTGAATGTGTTTTCCTCATGATTCTCAGTTCAATTTCTGCAGTTATTTATTTTGAAAGATAATAAAAATTTGATAACTTTGTCAAACAATGAAAACAACAAGTTTTAATTATTAGAATACACTTTATTGTAAACATGAACATAAACAGTCTTCCTTATCTACAATTGCCACAGCAGTTCCCCTGGAAGTACCATCATCATATCACTTGTGGTCATCAAGCAGCATAAATAAAAAACTTTAAATTTATTAGGAACAAAATGTCATAATGCTACATTAATTTTACACAAAGTTAATTAATAATAAAAAACAGTCCCAATTATTATGATTGGCCCTACACTACATAAATAGCAAACTAGCTACTTCTGTTTCTAAATGAAGCCATCAAAGTAAAAATGCTGTAATCTACAAACCTAATGTGCTATTTCTCACATTCGCTACATGTCATAAATAAAACATGCTCTCAGCCAGCTGATGGCATTTCCATAATTCCAATTAGAATTTTTAGACGACCTATTCTACAAAGTTGTTGATTGAAAATTTAATTTTCATACAATAGTCTACAAACAATATTTACAGAATAATACAAGTTTACTGACAGGTCAATTATAAAAATAAAGCATTCAAGAAAATGCATTTTGGGGCATTTAACCTAAAGCTCTATGAAGTTAATCTGTTAACTAAACTGTAATAATACAATTTCATCATTACAGTTAAGTATAAAAGGGCTGCACAGGTAGTGTGTGCATCTCTTCCAGTCGACTCTGGGCATATGTGGCGTTGCACCATACTCACTATAGAGGCTGATTCATTTTCTTTTTGTAAGATAACGCAATAGGAGACTTGTGCTTCAATTTTGGGCACCATTGTACAAGATCCCGAGTATTATTTAAAAAGGATATGGCACACTTAAATCACTGGATCACAAAACACGTAAAAAATTTGAAAATGTAGATAGATATGTGATACAGAAATGCAGTTACAAGCTAAGTGGGTGATACCATGTGATCAGTGAGATGAACATCAGACTTTGTACAGAATAATACATTTTTAATTGAATCATTGGACGAACAAGTATTTCAATACAGACCGCGCCAAACTTCTGGTCCCATACATTATAGGGGGCCAAAAGTTTGGCGCGACCTGTACTCGTAAACCTGTAAAGCCTACTTAGCTGTGATAGTTTTCCTTTTAAATTCATTATAGTATATACTACTTCTGTGATTTTTTTCTATAAACAACCGTTTAGCCAGCGGGGGGGGGAGGGACGCTCCACTCTTAACTAAAATTTTCACTTTAAAGCTTAATATTTTGCCAACGGATCCCTAAATCTAAAAATGGTTTTCACACACCCACAATGTTTTTAAACGGCCTATCCAACGATACCCTACACTATGGGATAAACGAGAAAAAAAAATTCATCCCCAGTTTAATAATAATAATAAAAATTCTTTATTGCACTAAAAATATTGTACACGAGGCGAACTTAATGCTATTTAGCATTGTCTTCCAGTTAACCTTTGGTGGTGTGGATCATTATTGGGTAGTGCCGGTAAATGTGTCGGTCGTAGACAAAAGCTAAAATCTATAGGGACGGGGGCATTAAAATATTCCAATTATCTACATAATCTAAATAATAATAAACATCATTTACTTACTATGAAAATAAATAATAAAAATAAATAAATAATACTTATAATGAGTGATATGCAATTAGGAGACAGGTTCAAAATTCATACGAAGACTGAGAAGGCAGGTTATTTATTTTGTAAATCTAAAAAGTGCTGATGGACTCTATTTTTAAAGATGGACTCTCTCGAATGGCGAGCGGTAAACTATTCCAAATACGTATTGCGGAAACTGTAAAAGAATTTGTAAACATGTTTGTTTTATGTGTCGGGGTACGCAAAAGTAAATGGGTCTCTGTACGATGGAGGCGGCCAAGAGAATCAAGGGAAACGAATCTTTCTTTCAGGTAAGCGGGGGAGAGGGGATCATTGAGGACGTTCCAAAGAAGCGTTAGAATGTGAGCGTTACGGCGATTAGTTTACGTGTAAGAGAGCATTAAAAAAATCTTTTTCAAGATTTTATTTTACCATTTAGTTGGCGTGATTAACATCCATGCCAAATTACAGCTTTCTAGTACTAATAGTCTCTGCGCTAAGCCGCGGGCAGACGGACATGGCGAAACTATACGGGTTCCTTGTCAGACTACGGAACCTAAAAAGAAGTTATTTATATCATTACAATTTCCATAATTGTTATGTAAGAGGTCGTCCTATAAGTATGTTTTGAGGTTATGATATTGCTGCAGCTGCAGAAGAACATTGCATCATTATTAATCCAGTATTCCACCCATCTCTTAACAAAATGGAAAGTAGGGATAAAGATAAAACCACACGTTCTGTATACCTTGCTCCACTTCTGGTAAGTAATGCAAATTAAGTTTTTTAAACTTAAACTGTACACTAACTAATCTGGCATAGAATATAGGATATTTTACTCAATATCTCCCCTTTAGTCACCCAACAAAAGCATAAACTTTGAGTAAACTGGTCAGAACACAACATTATTAAATCTTATTTTTCCTCTTCTCCCTTTATAATAAATTAAGTTTCATTATTGCAATGGATTAGGCACATTTCAATAGCTCCAGTCTCTACCAAGTTCTCTTAGTGCAACTAAAAGAGAACAAACCTCTTTACAATGCCTTACAAGCATTTTTTTACATAGAGTTTTCCACGAGTTTCTACACGAATTAGACGTTCCAAATTCAAATACTTTAATAAAAAGGAAATAGCTGCAATATTTCACCCTTTGAAATGCAGATGAATAATAAATCTTTTATATAAAAGGAATTTTAACCGTTAATATTACTCGTATTCGAAAATACAATTGTGAAAAATGTAGGGTCAAATGAAGCAAAAAAACAATATTTTAAATTAAAAAAAAATATATATCAGGTGCGTCATTTCGTTGCGAAATGAAAAATATTTCAGTAATTATTCTGTTCGTACTCAGAAATAATTCTTTGTAATAACTAGCCTAAGTCAGGGGCTTCGCTTGGTAAAGATGATCTTCATAGTAATCCGTACAAAGGTTAGACAATCAACAATAAAAAACGCATATTTGGAAGAGATTCGGTGGAGAAAGTTTTTGTATTTTAGAGAGGTAGCGCTAGTAATTAGCTTTGACGTATTTTTGTTGACGCTTTTCATATCCATTAGCACTTATATTTACTTAGTTACAAATTTGTCCTGCAGAGTGATAAAAATTATGGGTGTGCCCCTCACACAAAAACCTGTTAAAGTTTCCAAAAAAACAACAAAATAAAAAATATACATTTTTATTATAAAGATTGAAATTAATTCAACGCACCATTTATTTATTAAATAAAATCTATACATTGCATGAAGCGATCATAGATTCTCGGAAAAAAATCGAAGCAACGACGAAACTCGACCAGTCCCCGGATTCTGTATCGTAAAATCAGTTTCCAACCGATTACCTATCGACGAAAACATACTTAAACTATCGAATTCCGCTTAACTAACCAACCATCGTTTGTAATTTGACAATTATTAATAATAAATAAATTAAATTAATTATAATTATAATAATAGATGATTAATTAATTATATATTTTTATATATATTAATCAATATTATTTAATATAGTTAATGAAATTAAATTATTTAATAATATAGTAAATAAAAGGTAATTAATATGTATAACATTATATAAAGCAAGGGCTGAGTAAAATTGACGAAAAAAAAGGCACTCACATTGAATTTCAAAAATAAATGTATCCTTTCCAGGCCTCGTGACATCTACCACACATGTTACACTCTCAGTGGGCTATCTGTGGCCCAACATGGCAGTGGTTTTGGTGAACCTTTTGTCATAGGAACTCCTGCTAATGAGCTTAACAGAATTCATCCCTTACATAATATTGCTCCACATTTCGCTTATAATGCACTTCATTACTTCATAAGACATCCACCTCCTGTTAAAGATAAAAACTAGTAGTAAACTTAAAAATGCTGACCCTATTTGTATAAGTAGTAACATGATTTCCAAGTGCATGTATAACATTATTTAAAATTTAGTACATCTTCTCTTCTCTCAATGTTTTTTTCTCTGAGCCTTATGTGCACCTGTGTAATTTTAATTTTCAATTCATGAAACTTTCTTGCTTTCTGTGTACTATATTTATTATGTCTGACATGTGTATATGAATAGGATTTATACAATAAAAATGTTAATTAAATGTCTGTAAAATTGATTTAATTTATATAATTTAGTAACAGAGAAAATTTTTGTTTCTTTTTTGTGAATTCCGTTAAAACTATGTGCGTCGCCTCGCTTCACTCGGCTCCTAATTATGTACTTAAGTGTCAACCTAACCACTCCTCCTGGCTTCGCTCGTTGTCGCAACCTATTTTTAGGAAAAATATTAATCTAAGGAGAAAATTAAAAGTAGGTATAAAAAAGCTCTTAACATTAAATTTAAAAAAAAATTGATTCCATGAAAATCATTTTTTTTGGCAAATTTTTTTAAGTGTCGGATCCCTTGCACCTCCTTTGCTACACTCCAACCAGGGTTTCGGCACCGCGCTCACCAACCCGCCTGCCCAGCGTGTCTGAGTATGGGCAATTCTTCCAGGAAGACTACCAAGAGTGGCGAAATCTTGGAAAGGCCTATGTCCAGCAGTGGACAAAACAGGCTGTGGATGGATGGAGTGTAAAGATCATAAATTTGTAACATTACTTTTTTTTTCTTGTGGACAATGACCTATTGTTGTGTTGTGTTGTGTTTGAATGACATGACTATTACGTCATCAAAGCTATTTATTCAGTTCCTGAATATTTTTATGTATATATTTTGTATTTCAAGGAGAAAAAGATATATACTTTTATATGAACCTAAAAAATTCTATTCCTTTCAAAAAAATCGACAATTAGGTGCTGTTATGGTATTCTGGACCATTCGAATCTACAACAAAAAAGAATTTACACATTTGGAATCCTGAAACTACTTTCGAAAACTACTTGAGGGTATCCCAATATTTTTGAAACCTTTTTCTAGACTTGTCCCTTAGAGAAACGCGACTGAAAAACTTTCACTCGATATAAATAATTATTGAAATTGAGTCTTTAAACACACTTTTTTTCCTCGTTTGACGAATAGGAATCATATAGGTACAGAAATCAAACATATTTTATTAGATTGGTTTTAACCACATGTAGATATTGGCTGAAGGAAATTTTGCTAGTAGTTGTTTTAGTTTTTTAAGTATGAGCTGTTTTTTTTCTCTTTTGCCCAGAATCCGTCCCTCTCGCGCTGCGTGTTTGTCCGCTTGGAGAGACAGTGACCTTTTTTTTGTTTTTGTAAGAAAAGTTAAGTAAATACCATCATTATAGTGGTAGTGGTAAAGCTGCTGCTAGCCGATGTGTTGAGTCAAAAAAATGAGTCAAAATAAGACTATGGAAAGTCATCATCATCATCATAAATACTTTATTGCACAAAAAATAAGTACAAAAAGGCGGACTTAATGCATAAAGCATTTTCTACCAGTCAACCCACAGATGGTACAAGATAAATAGGTAGGTGGGCGTGCAAGAAGAGTAAAAACTTAAAAATTACAAATTAAATGAAGATACCACTCTAAATTAATAACTATAGGTAACAATACCTAAAAAGAATATATGTTAATACATAAATAAATACAAGTTTTAATAAGTATATTGTAAATAAATACATAAATAAATACATACCATGACTGCAAAAAATAATAAGAATTAAAGAAGTTCATATTTGTGTGTTTTTGGAGAGGTAGTGTCTGTGCACAGAATACTTAAAGGAGTTACGAGAGGGGGCTTTTCTGACATCGTCGGGAAGTTCGTTCCAGAGACGAACAGCAACTACACTAAAAGAATTGGGTACAAATCCGTAATACAAATACAAAAACTCGGCAACTGGCTTAAACCAAAGACATTGCATAGTAACAATATTGTGCACTGTCCAATTTTTGCTCAACTAAACTAGATTTTTTTTAAGGTTGGAATTATTATGATACCATTTTCAAGCGAAAAACGAGCCGAGCGAGATAGCTGTCGCTACTCGTGTATCCTTGACTAGCAAGTTGCCAGTGTATATAACGCCTCAGCCAGACTATGTTCCTCGCGTTGCTCCTTGCTTTGTTCATCGCGCTGCCGTGATGTTTCCCTAGCCAGCCACACGCTGCTCTACTCGCCACACTCTTTGCCACACTCCTCGCTATGAGCCGCGTTCCAGCTTTCGCCTTCACGCGGTAAACATCGACGACAAAATGGATGCCGACATAGCAGCTGCGTGCACTCTATGAATTCATAGTATAGGAAATTATTTACACTGTACGTCTGGTAAATTAATATAATATGAATTATACTTGCTTTACATTAATACGAATAGCGAAAACTCCAAACATAACGTACCTTGTTAGTAAACTCCAACGCAAAATGTTTATTTTTAAAATAAATATGTACATAAAGTTTACGTTTTACAGTTCATATCTAATCTTTATAAAAACAATATTAAATGATATGTAACAAATAAAATACGGGAAAGGTATAAAAAAATATATATAATAAAGTTATCCCTACATATTCTTAAAATAGAGAAATATAGAATAAGAATATTATTATACATATTGTAAGTAATAAATAAGTTGATATATAAACTAAATAGACCATAAATAAATATTATGCTTAACCAAATTATATACTAGTGTAAGTAAAAAATTCAAATATTGTAGATACTTACCTACATATTGTAATGAATAAAATTAGATGATAGATAAATAAACTATAAATTGATAAAATGCCTAAATCCCGTAAGTTTTAATAGGTACCTAGCATTTTGTTACAATCGTGACTTGTGTTTCAATTTATGGTTTTTATTTTTGGGGTTCCAAATTGCTGGGTCAGCACCTTACAGGTCAGTGAATTTTAGTAAGTACATATATTTTAATTTCACCATTCGTCGGCCGACATCGATGGCGGCATGACTGAAAACATACAAAAACCTCGCATGGTAAGAGCGCTCGAAGCGCACTGACATGACAACAGCGATGGTGGCTATTGCAGAGGTATTATTGTTCCACGATTAGATTGGGATTCAAAAGTACCGTTTGCATAATAGTACAAATGAATTGATTACTTAGGTACTTAATACCATCAAGTGAAATAATTATTAAATTTTTGCGTTTTATGTACTTATTGATGTTTATAAAAGTTTATAGATCAATAATATATGACAAATCCGTCACTATTTGGCATTGATGATGAAGTTGATGAACCCATTAGTGATTGATCATCAAAATAAATGGCGAGCTGACAATTCTTTTTTTTTTTAATAGATATCTTTTTATTTCGATTCCACGAATTATTAAGTATACAAATATACTGCTTTATAGTCGACATTTTGAAAAATGTAAGTGATTGTCTTAAGCCACCGGTGATATTGTGGGGACATTCATTAGGATCAGCAATAGTTGCGAACCTTGTGTGCAACATCAATGATATTTGCCACAACATGCTTGATAAAAGGAAGTGCCTTCCACGCCCTGATGCTTTGGTTCTTGAGGCGCCTTTCAACAACCTGATTGATCAGATAAACCACCATCCGTATTCGAAGCTAGTGAACTGGTTACCACACTACAAATCTGCCTTCGTCAAACCAATGGCTACGTCTTTAGAGTTCTCCTTCAAAACCGACGAAAATCTGCTAAAGGTACCACAAATACCTATATTGATACTTCATTCTGTAAAGGATGAATTTGTGCCTTATTATTTAGCTTATAAGCTCCACAAAGCAATAAAGGACTCCCGTAGGAGAGGGGGTGGAGCGCCATTGGTGTTCCACACTTTTGAGAAGAGATGCAAAATAGGACCCAACAACATATGTCAAGCTCCAGAGACGAAGGAGGTTGTCACTGACTTTCTAGATCTTATAGGAGAAAGAAAGACAGAAATTGATAGAATAGTTCAACAAAAGCTCAGCTTATCTCACAAAAAGCTCACCTCAAATACAACAGAAAAAGTCATACAAAGTGATCAAATCGCAAGTTCTATTTTTGTTCTGTCAGGCCCATGGTTCAAGGTAATCTTCCAGTCTCCTTTATCATGTATGAAGGTGGAGAACTACACTGGAACCCCGAGAATAATATGGAAAATCATCGATGACTTCGCATTTTAAAAATATGTAGGACTTTTGTGCAGGGTGTTATGGAAGCGTACCAATCAAACAGACCACGTCTACGTTGACGAAACTCTTACTTTGTGTACACTTCACAGACTCCGAAATCCATAGGCTTCGGGCCAATTAACTAAACTAAATGATCTTTCAGGACCCAACAACAAGGAGTTCATTGAACCAAAAGTGCAGGGTCTGTGGAAGATAGCTGCAGCAGCCAACTTCACTGTCGATGAACTCGCCTCGCTCAAGGTAATGTAATTATCATTACAATACAATTTTGTATGAGCTTGACGCCGACGCTTGCAGCGCAGAGCGAATTCGCTTGGGGCGTCGTTGCCTGTGGCCCTCGCAAAAACGGACCGAGATACGGGCGTATTTTAGGACAGTGTCTTCCGCGAAACGGCTGTTAACGCGCAGCGTTCTAAAATAGACCTTCCCCCTACAAGATAAAGTCTTTAAGTTACAGTTTTATCTTCTCTGAAGATTTGCGCGAGGTTTTTTCTTCAGAGGGTTGAATAGGATGATCGATTGATCAGTAGAGAATGTGGTTTTATTTAAAGGTCGCGATCTATTTACAGCCTGTAGACCTAAAACTACGATTTGGCCTCAACATTTTCTTATACAGTCGATTTTGGTTGTAATGTAGTGATCACGAAAAATTATTAAAACATTCATTTAAAAGATTGGCACCTGATGAAGACGTTTTTATTTATTTATTTTCAGATTCTTAACCTACTAACAGTTCTTATACTAAATCGTGAGCTAAGTTAACTAACACAATTAACCATATATACAATAAATGTAAAAATATAAAAAGGCTACTTAAAAAAAACTACGAATATATGATATACATTAAATATATCTAGGTCGAATTTGAACTCAGTTTTTCTCTATCACGTCGTATTATTTGTTGACTACCTATTAATACAACCAAATTTAAACATTTTATATTTTTTATTACTTTTAGTGGGGTTCCACATTTAAAATAAATGCTTTTTTGCCTCAATCTTTAATAATCTTACACTACAATATAGCTCTCTTGGACAGTAAGGTAAAAATAAGTATTTATGAGACAATTTATTTTATTTTATTACTGAAAACAATTACACCCGTTTTTTCGTAGAAAAAACTTTGCATTTGCATCAAATATATAGACAGAAACAAGCTGTTAAAAATATTTTTTACTTGAACATTAAGCTTCAATCAAAAAATCTGTTATTTAAACCATAAAAATATTAATTTCAGAGTTGTAGACCTAAAAGAACGTAGGCGTTAAACACATTAGTGTAAATCTTTTCAAAAGTAATGAAATGCGAAAATGTTGAGTATTTTAAGTTAATTTTACAAAAGCTATGAGCTGATAGAGACAATCTGAGTTCAGGTTTATATTGAGCACACCTATTCTTATAAGAATAACCAACAATCGTTCAGGCACCAAAAACCATGTCGGGCTGAGTTATGAATGGAAGTCGAACTTTTAGAAGTGGGGGTTGATAATTGAATAATTGGCTTTTCTATAATGGAATTATTATTATTAAAAAGTACAATTTGTTTGTTTGTATGTATGAGGTAATCTCTCGAACTACTGAAAAGATAACAGAAAACTATTTTAGTGGTATAAATATTATATGATATGTAGACTTATATAATTATTATTATATTACATTACACTTGGACGTCATAAAGATTTTATAGTCAATTATTTGCATGTATAATGTTACCGGCCAGACCCGATTTCAGGACCAACTAGTTTTTCCTAGGATAAACTAGTTTTTCCTAGGACAAACTAGTTTTTCCTAGGACAAACTAGTTTTTTCTAGGCCAAACTAGTTCATATACCTATAGGTCATATTATGGTAAGATCATATTTTTGTTAAAACTTAAGACGTCGCCTCGCTCCGCTCCGCTTCACTCGGCTCCTGAATTTATATTTACAAGCAACCTTACACGCTTCGCTTGTCGTCGCACCTACTTTGGCCTAGGAAAACCCAGTTTGTCCTAAAAATCAGGTTTGGCCAGTAACATATATAAGGTGACATTAATTTATACAGCTTAACTCATACTGGAGGCTTGAAAAGTGATCAGTAAGACGGATTGATAACACTGTTTGCTAATTTCGCAAAGAGTCTTCAGTGAGAATTTGGCTGCATAAATTAAAGTCACCTTATATAATGATATAAGGCTTATAACCGTAGAATATTTAGCTTTGAAAACTTGCCGAGTTCTACATTTTCAGTACCCAGAACCCTGAAACGTACAACTTGGCCTTTTTCAGATTTTTGTATTTGATGAGATCTACTAACAGTAGTGAACGCAAGCGTAAAGACGCGAAACTCAACGTTTTAACTTGTGCGTGACTTTAGTAATTTGCTTGTCATTCGTATAGCGCAAGATGAACTCATACTTCAATCATTAAGACCCCTGTACATATTATCGTTTATTTTGGTGTGACACCTTTCCTAAAATCGGTTACTTACATCAGAAATTGAGATCTGTGCCTTTTACCACCACCCTGTTTTAAAAACCTAAATATGCCCTTCTTCCGCCTACATAAATACTAACCGATTACCTGAGGAAGCGCGGTAAAAAGCGTTTTATTGTTCCACTAGATATTTCTTTACCTACCGCAAGCCCTAAGGCGTAATGCTACATATTATATTGTGATTGGTAAGAGATTGTCCGTTAAGCCACAAAATTCTGTTATTACTGTGTTTTGAAATGAATAACCGTTTGCTTGATTTAAACAAAGGATTTTATCTACCCCCATACTACATAAGGTAATTACAACATCAAAAACGGGTTTTTACCTACATTGTTTTTCCGATGTCAAAAACCGGTGTTATCTTTATCATATGCTATTCATGATTGGATTGGGATTCAAAAGTAACGTTTGCATAATAGTACAAATGAATTGATTAAGTTAGATACGTATGTAATAATACAATTTTTGCGTTTTATGTACTAACTGATGATTATAAAAGTTTACTGATCAAAAAAATTGCTCCTCCAAAATTTCATTTTATTTTTATTTATTTTTCAATCCGATATCATATAAATATGAAATGATCGCTGAATTAGTTGTCTGAACTGTTTTCTGAATCTATTTTCAACTGTTTTATAAATGAAAAAAGTTTTATATGACAAATCTGCCACTATTTGGCATTGATGATGAAGTTGATGAATCCATGAGTGATTGATCATCAAAATATATGGCGGGCTTACAATTTTTTTAAGAATTTAATTTTATGAAATATTATTTTTTATTATTATTATTTTAATATTATATATATTATTATTGACACATTATAATTTCGCAGTACTCAATTACAAAATATTTTACGCAGTCATGAGCGTGTATCATGAGCAAAACTCAGGCTGTTTGCTAAGAAAAAATTTAACTGCAACGCAGTTCAACGTAGATTATTTTAATGTGTTTACGGCCCCAACCTAGACATCGTAGACAAATTCTAAAACGCAAATTGTGATGTTTTTTTGTTTACTGCTGACAAAAATAATACTCATTATAATTGATGATTTGTTAGTCCAATTATGTCTGATACGGAACCGGTTAATATAGAAACAATGATTGAAGCCTAAGTAAACACAAAAAAACATATTTGTAGTATAAAGGTACAAGAATATGTGTATAATTTGTTTATTCGAAAGTAAAAAATATATAAATATTTTTGTCTTAAACTTTTATACAATATATATTTTAAATTATGTATATAGAAGTTAAAAAACACATTGAAACAATATTTGGAGGTATATTTTGGCCATTCGAATGGTCGGCATTGACGACAAAAAAAAATTGATTAGTCCGGCAGTTAGATTATCAGAAAATATTGGACACATATTTTTTTCTTTTTTCAATTAAACAAAAAATTATGAAGATATAGCCCGCTGAAGTTCCGCGTGACGTCACATCTAGGTACAATTTTACTTAGAAGTGACGTCATTTTCTCCCACTGCCAAACTTTGATGCGCTTTAACTCTGTCATTTTTTGTTTGATTGACAAAAGAAAAAATATGTGTCCAATAATTTTTGATAATCTAAATGACGGACTAAATAGAATAATATTTTGTTTACCCTGTCTACAAGCCTTTATATAAGTTGAAATTAAATTTGTTAACTTATCAATCACTTATCAGATAGGAGATTCACTTTGATTTTACAAAAATACTTCTGAAGTTAAGCGAAACGGCAGTATATAATCAGTAGGAAATCTATGAACAAACGTCTGATTAAACGCACACAAAAAAGCGCTTCCTTTTCCATTTTTATTTCACAAAAACTTCTAGTATATAGTATTGTTGGTAGGGCCAGGTAGGTGGTAGCGCTGATGCCGGGCTCGACTGTGGAGGTACCGTCATCGTAACTGCCAGGACGAAGAGCGATCGATTGTATACAACGTAGAAAATATTGTTTTCGCCTGATGCAAAATAAGGTGTTTAATCTTGCCTATGCCATGTTCTTAAAAGAGATTGTGGATAACATTTAACGAATTTTTGCTTACACGCTATCGGGGCCCCTGTAGCCCGGGGCCCCGTATCATTGATACGGCAGATACGGCGGTAGCTACGCCCCTGGTAATCTCAATTTCATACAAATTGGCTCATATGAAACCTATACCATATTTTACTCTACTTTCAGTTGACATAGAAACTTGAAATTCCCTTTATAAGTAGGTATAAGACCGCACAGGTATAGGGAAAAATCGAAAAGTTAGACCCTTGATACATGAATAAGTTTATTTCATCGCTAATGCTCTGAAAGTAAATAAATAACTCGAAATGCGGGAAGTAAATTTATATATTATTTGTTAAGAAAAATTGTGACTTGCGTAAGTATAAAGGTAAATATGTAAAGTTTGTGCAAATTATTTTTTCATTTCATATTAAGTATAGGTAATAAATAATAAATAATTTGCACAAACTTTTTTTTTCTTTTTGAATGTGATCAGGGGCAGTTAATGGTTATGATCTACCCTAGAATTATTTTCACTTATTATATAACGAAATTAATAGGAAAACTATTACAGCAAAGTAGGCTTTATTACATGATAACGACTAACTTTTTTTCATACATTTCTTAAATTTGCAATTTTATTTACGGAACCCTCACGCGGGAGTCTTACCCGCACTTGAACGTTTTTTTATATGAGCTCCGCCGCGCCGTGTCGCCAGCTCTGCAGATACAAAGTTCGAGACGATTTTACTCAGATCTGAGATCTCATTCAATGCTGTTTGAAGTAATCTTTTTATAGGGCTTGCTACGAAAAAAAAAATTTCGTCAAATATTATTTAGGAACGCAGCGTAATATCAAGGTTACCATAGCAACGTAAAATTAACAGCCAACAGTTTTCGAAGGATGTCGCTAGATGGCAGTTACCTGCGTTAACTTGGGGACTTGGAGCCCTGCGCCGATTTACGTAAAATGAAGTACAAAATAAATTGTGATGCGGGATTGGTGTAGAATGTTTTTTTATGGAAAATGTAAATCATTTTTACTTCACCACTATTTACGCTACACTGGCGGCTGCCTAACAAAACGCAATTCGGGATTATTTTGTGTTTTAACGTCATAAAAACGAAATAATAAATTCACTTAATATTAATTATAATTAAACATTATCATTATAATAATAATAATATACAATTGTATATTACTTACAGTATAATTAATTGATTATTGTAATATTTTATAATTAATAATCAATATCATAATATATATTAATATTTATATATACATATAAATTGTAATAAAATTCCAAACCAAAGGATGCATGTATCATAGTTTATAATTTGATAATTTAATCACAAAAAAATAGTTTGGATGAAGCCGTACGATTAAGGATAGTAAAACCATTTATGTGAATGCTCAGCTCTGGTCCATTTCCGTATTTGGTCGAAATTGTTGATTCACAAGACGGAAAACTTTAGGGGAGGGTTTAAATTTGCAGCATCAAAGATATGGAATGACTTACCACCACCATTGCATAAATACATGACTACCTGTTCCTTTAAATTTAAATTCAAATCAATTCTACTGAAAAAACGAATCTCACTGACTGAATATAGGTATCATAGAAAAAAAAAAGTGATTGTTGATCCTTTGATGCTGGCAAAGGTGGACCATATAATGTTCCTCAAGCAAACCATCGTAAACAACAAATTATCGTGTATATCTAATACGTCATATCATAAGACATTTAATGTCAGGAAGAAGGTTCATTGCTCGTTCTCTCTAAAGGACGCAAAATGTCATGAAGTATGATAGCTAAATGCAACTGTGTGCAATATTTCATGCCGAGTAAGTTGTTCAATGATTTGTATTGAAGACCAAAGAAATATGTTCCTATTAGAACCTTGTTTTTCTACGTACAGAAAATCGGTCTACTCTTGTGTGCGGCAAAGCTGACGCCGATTGCTACTCGAGTGAAACAACATCGGGTAAGATAAACAATCCATTTCATTTAAAATTTCGCAAAAATATTTAACATACAGGCACGGTTTTTTTACTACTTCATTCTTAGTATAGATAAATATATAAGGATTGTAGTGGGACATTTTGAAACATAATATAAACACTCCTTTTCATCCAAACGTAAGCGTTGAAAGATAATATTTGTTAAAGTATTTTCCGCTTTGTGCCCGTTGCAAACAATACTGTGAAAGGCACGTACTGCCGGACACACAGCCTCCAAGTTTCGAACAAATATTCACTATATGCAAATGCACTCGATTCGGATTAGGAATCCGTTGTTAGGGGCTTTTTAGACTAGACATAAGATATTCAAAACCTCATGCACGGGTTCATTCGCGGTCTGACGCATATTGCATTCAAAATACAACGTAGTGGCTACGAAGCGGGAAAACTACGGGGTCGTAGCACCTGCTACGACGTTGCACTTGCTACGACGTAGCAAAAAAAGGAAGGAAACGCAAAGACGATTTGTTCACACATATTATTTATAAAGTGGGTTTTAATTCTAAATACCAACATGCATGTATGTTTATATACTTGCATATGAAAAAGGTTAGCTTACTTTAATAACAATAGAAATTCGTAACAGAAACGCAATTCGCAGCGATTCCCGATAAACCTCCAACACAGCAAAAGGAATCTCACTCATAGGTCAACGCTTTGCGAACCATTTGACTGCTAAGTCATTAAGCCTCACCAACATTGTGCCCGTATTCCGGCGAAAATCCACCCGGAGATCGATGCTATCGTCCATCCTTACTGACTGCTCGCGCGATGGACTGCCCGCGGTCAGAACCGGCCAGCCAAAAAGCCCATTTGTCCTAATAGCCAACCTCACATTCAAATAGTAGCGTACCTAGTACATAGTACAAAAATGCTATATACAGATAAAACCATATACGTAGAAGCAAGTTTCAATATGTTCTCTGAACCTACGGTATGTACGAAGTATTCTTAGATGCAAACTTTTAAGATGGTAACACCCTCAACAAAAATCAATTAGTTGTTGAGTACTGGGCAAGCTCCCGGTTTGTTTGGGTATAAAATTAAATATTGCCACGTTAAAACGTATCGTATGTGTTTAAAATGCAGATGGTTAAAGGTATTTGTTCGTACAAAATGGAAGACCACTCGGGTTTTTCTGATCATCACTGTTTTACTATATTTTGCAGAGTTTATTTGTAAAAGTTGATAACGAAAGATTGTTTTTTTTTATATGGCCATTGGTTTGCTTTCTGCCAATGAAAGAAAGTCTTGTTTATTATTTGATTAGCGATAATAACTGTCACAAATTATGTAATTTGAATAGTATCTACAAAATAATCTGCTAAGGGCAGCATCAACCAACCAAATTAAATAGGTTCAGCCAATGGTAATTCAGCACTTACCAACAAAATTTAAAGATTCAGCCAATGACGTCTTTCTCTTACCCGTACATGTGAAGATATGTGCATCGCGGATGAACTTTTTGTTTTTCCATCTGTTTTTGAAGATCGAACTTCGGGATCGCGATAATTAGAAAGACCGAGAACGTGGGTTGTTTTGGACGATCGTGATTTAGATGGCAGACGTAGAGTGTAATTAGAGCATTGATTTTGTAATTTATAAGTCTGTTTAAGCTCGGTAAGAACTACTTCACAAACTGGGAACTAATCAAAGAATAGGTGATACTATTTATAGTTTGGTCCAAAATATCCAAGAATCAAATCGAAGACATTAGACCCAATATTTGGTAGGAAGTTCCAAACAGCTCAGAGATTACTTAAGAAAATGGAAAATTGTGCTACCTCAAAGTTGTTGGTGAGTATGCGCTTTTACAAGTCTCTCCTACAATGATCACCGCTCCTGGTACCTGCACACTAACACATTAAGGATGTGTACGAGATGGACCGCAGCTGAAACTATGTGCTCTAGGAAGGACTACCTACATGTTTTTAAGGAGCAAAATAAGTATTTTATTAAAATCTTTGTTTGCTACCTCTTCTCAAGTAGGAACTTGTTAGCTGATGAAAAAAATCCGAACATGCTACGGCGCTTAGCACGCCTCGCTATCTTTGAGCAGAATACATCATATATCCTAGGCTTTATATCGTTTGTTTTCCTATTTATAGTTCTCCGTTTCTCATTCACTTTGTATTCGTATGCTCAAACTGACTCGCGATAGAATATTGATGACGCAGCAACATTGTAAAATCATCTGATGGACACACGTGATAGGTCAATACCTATCTTTCTTCTAGGAAACAAGAATGACTGTTTTTTTTTTGTAACTTCATTGTTTAATTTATTTCATAAAACTTTGGCAGTTGTTTTTATTACTTTTTATGTACTACCATAGCGATCAAATGCACATAAAATATCATGGTTACCGTAACTAGCAAGCAAACTTCGTTATGTGTCTCTTGCACGCGATTATTGAATATGATTTCAACTTGTTTTTGGGGTTACATAAAACGTGTTCAATAAAATATTTTACCTCTACTTCCCTTTATTTTATACACGAATTTCATACCACATGCGATTTGTTTGATAGTACAAAGATCGTGGGCGAGAGATACATTCTCATAGAATGCCAAGAAAGCTTAAGTCAGCCTTACATGCAGGTATTTGTTCATAAATGTATCAGCAAATAAAAATAAAAATAAACTAACTATAGTACAAAAGTCTGAGACACGTCTTAAATACACTTGAGGACAAGTGGCCCAATATTAGTGAGTATCTATGTGGTGGCCATATCATATTGGTCATTTCATGAAAATTATCGACTACACCCTGGGACTCCGTTGACCCAATCCATTTTTAGCGTCGATAAATGAGTGAGGGTTTCAGTGGAGTCAGGTCCCCATGACATTTGATCTGTCATTTTCAGGATCCTTTCTTCCAGCATTATCCTCGTCAATTTCGCGACAACTACAATTGGGTCATCTGGTGGGGTGGTGAATACTGGTTTACCTATACGCGTTGACTCGTCCCTGTTGAGTTCCACGAAAAACCCTTTATCCAGATTAGAGGAGACATGTTCAGTTAAAAAATGGACTGCGTCATTGGTTGACTTTTGTGTGGTTTGACATTTAACGATAGAGTGAAAAATATCGACATACGGGATCGTTGCGGCCTTAAGAAGATGTAGTGACTAAAAAAGAAAAAGAAATGCTTCGGCGGTTTTTACATAAAGAGAGAGGATGAATGAAGGTAAAGTGACAAAAGAAATGTATGGTGCGCAAGTGGAAGATAAAGCTTGAACCACCGTAAAAAGACATCCATCCGTCTATCCATCCAGCATCTTGTGTTCGCCACTGCTGGACATAACCCTTTCCTAAATTTCTCCAGTCTTAGCGGTCTTCCGTCCTCCTCATCCAGCCGCCACCTACAATGTCCATCAACATTCTAAAGGAGGGTAAACCGAAAAGTACACGAAATAGAAAAGCTCGTGTGACTATATTAGTAGATGTGGATGAGGCGTAAGACATGTCCAAGTATCCCCAACTAAATCTGTAATATCTAAGCTTTGAGGGGCGAGCAGGAGGCTCAAGATAATTTTATATTTATCTTTCAATACCAAAATATTGTATTACAGGACTTCGTGCAGCTAATTCTGCGTGAACCGCTGAGGAAGGCTATCAAAAATAAGAAAGATCTGATTTGCAGGTACGAACTCGTTACATTAAGGGTGTATAATACCTCACTTCGCTTCGCATGATCCCGTTTTATACCAACAAATACTGCAAAAATCACTCTGAAATTAATATGTGATAAAGTTGAGGACTAATGCTATGTCCATGCTGTTGTGAAAACTTGATTCCATTAAATTTTCTTGATAGAAAAAAATTACAAAGTTACCTCCAAACCTTACAATAAACCGATAGCATTCAATGAATACTTGAAATTAGATCTGAAACTTTGCATAATATAACTGATATTAGTATAAAGCAGCTGCAGACTGTTCCATAAAAATGAAAAAACCATCAGTGTAGCCGCGATTTCAAAATAACTGTTGTTTTTGCGTGCGCGGCATCTGATTAGAGTAAGATAGACTGTAGCTAATAAGCAAGTCAAACGCGTTCTGCTACCAACAAATGTATGGAAAAGAACCCTGTCCGGCCAAACTAAATATACGGGATTCTATATAGGGCCCATAGTATATCAGAAACACCATATACCTGGCACGAAATTAGTATGCAGACAGAGTCCTCACCCAGATTAATAAATAATACGAACTCACAGTAGTTCTGCTGAGACTTCCCAGACGCCGGCTGCCCTCGCAGATCTCAACTGATGCTCGAGTGCGCCAAGCTGTCCTGCCTTTCTTCCACGTTAATCCCGACGACCAAATCTAGGAAGGGATTGAAAGGGCAGATGGGATAGAAACGGGAATTTGGCCACAGGCGTACACGTGGCGTGTCAAAGGTTAGGCCGATCTTGCTTACTGCCCCGTGCATGTAAAGTCTAATCGACGCTTTCTTCACTTCACTGTTCAGCACTTTTGTATTGTCCAATTAAATACTGTCCCGAAACACATAAATTAGCCCTGGAACGAATCCGATTCTCCAGGCGCTGTTCCCGGTCTGAACGCAGTGAACGCGGAAACCCCACTTTTTTAATGACAGCTCCAAAAGTCAAAATGAATAGAATGTTGCCAGGGTGCGTTTTCACATTTTGAACCAAACAATCCCCCGCTCCGGACTGATACTCCTATCAGACCGTTAGCTTAATCAACCGGGAGCCGGGAGAGAGTCGCTATGACTCGTCGCCAGATCGAACTTCCGACCAGCACCTCAGAGACGAGAGGAGTCTCATCCTCACCAAATATCCGCTCTATAATGCAACCGGCAATACAATAGAGGACGGCTTCCACTTTAAAAAACATTGAGATGAGTTCCTTGAAACATAAATATTCTTCCCGATAACGCGGCGGAGGTGGGTCCTGATCGATCGCACGGCGGTATCAAAAAATACTACCTTCCAAGTGAGGATCAAATTGGGGAATCGAACCGCCAAGTTATCCCTCCTTGGGCAAACATTCAACTTATAACCTAACACAATAGTTTTCAAAAAATATTTAAACATTTCCAAAAATACATTAACATTTCTTAAATAATTGGGGGTACCTAGGTAAGTTGTGCCATTGTCAAAGTGGATCCAAAAAATGTAGACCCCTACGCGATACAAATCGATCCAACGCGGCAACGAAAGCCTCCTTAGACAACGAAAGTACTAACTCTAAGCGGACGGCCTTAATGGACAAGCACACAAACACTCACAGGTACGCCTTAACACAAATCTATCGTTGTGAAGGGCGATTGCTCCGACCAAACACGGGCATCTTTTCTGTGGCGACTCCTTTATAATCAACCATAGCAGAAGGCAGATCTCTCTTCTGCGGCTGCATCAGTGAGACTCGCAGCCCAGAACAAAATACGCATGAGAACAGCAAATTGCGAATTATCGTCGAGCAGACACAATCCAAAACTCCCGCGGTAAAATCGCTAAACTGCGTGACCACCCGCGTGCACGTCACAAATATATCGGACACCACAAGCTTCACCAACGGATACTCAAACAGCTCGAACAACTCGAATAGCTAGTACAGCTTGAACAGCTCAAACAGCTCGTACGGCTTAAATAGCTTGTAGAGCTCGAAAAGCTTGTACAGCTTGCGCAGTTCGTGCAGCTTCAAAAAAAATCGTAAAGCTCCAAACGCCAGCTGCACCGAACCTGCCGCTTGTGACCTGGGCCGGCCGCGCCGCACACCACCGTGTCTCACCCGCCGCCACGGGTGTAACCCGCGTGTGTGCCCGCGCCGCGTGTCCCCGCACCCGTGTGTGCGTCGCCGCGCACGTCGCGCGTCTCGCGTCCGTCGCGCGTCGCCGCGCCCCCACGTCGCGCCGCACCCGTTGCGCCGCGCCCGTCGCGCGTGAACGCGCAATCAATCTCCCTGATCCCCGATTCAAATTACAGGAGAGAAAACAATAAACGGTAACCGGGTTACATAACTATCAAAGATGCTGCATTGACGACCTTCGACCCGTCCGGAAAACAGTCCTCGAAGTCTGGTCTCAAGACAGCATATTTATTTATTTTAATATAATATCATAGAATGGTGGATACTGTCGGCAGTGAAAGGGGACCTAGCACCTCCACCCTACATATTAACTTAGCAAATAGTCATTATACCTATTTTGGCCTCTGTTTTCAGGAAGGCCTTTAACCTTAACTGAAACTCCACGGGGGGCCTCCCAGAGACTATTGCGATGGGCAGCGTCCTCCGTTCCCTGGCAGAGAGGCAGCTATACACCGACTGCCCGGTCTCTCCAGCCAAGGACGAGCCCATTGCCCTAGACAATATGGCGAGTGAATATACAACGCCATCCTAAAGGGTCTGTAGCTCGCAGCCCTACCATCCCAAAGCGGGCGATACTCCAACCGTCGATAATCGTGATACGGTGGGGAGAATCGCTGTCGCACCGCCCCGCTACACTGTCCTACAGTGGGCACAGGCACTGATGTGAAAGATGGGGCCCACTCAGATTTGAAGTGGGGCCCCCGCCCGTTGCCTCCCCCCCCCGGGGGGGGTCCCTGGTCAGGCCCGCTAATGCGGAAACATGGGGCCCACTTCCAAAATCCTGAGTGCGGCCCTGGACCCGTTGGCCCCCACCCATCAAGGGGCCCCCTACCCGGGCCCGCAGTACGGCCCTGTACCGCAGGTGCGTGCTCCCTTATATTATTCATAGTACACGGGGCATGACTCACCCCTGCATCCGGTGACATGCCCCTCGTAATACTCTCTCTCCACTCCGACGGGTGCGCGCCTCGTCCCGGACGAGGGCCCCTCGACGGATGTGGACGCTGTGTGGACGATGAAAACGCCCCCCCGCCCGTAGCGGGACGCTGCCGCCGCGATGGGTACACAATACTCCCATCCGAAGCACGTAGCCACTGCGGTGTCATACCAAGCACGTCTGACCTGTTTACACACAACAAGAAATTATGTGAACAGCCACATTCGCTACACATATTATGTTGCCCAAAACAGTCGCGTGCGTAATGTTTTCCTAAACAACAAAAACATAATTTATTACGTTTCACAAAACGCCGTCGCTCAATAACCGGCAACGTAATAAAATCACGGCACTGCAACAATGTATGTTCCAAGTGCCCGCACCACCTACATTTCGGGCTACTCGCGTCAGCGGCGGCCGTAAACAAGCAAGCCGCAACGCGTTCTTTTATTCGTTGCCTTTCTTGCGACAGTTCGCTTCCCGCTGTGTCGGAAGATCCACTCACATTTCCGCTAGGGGGTGCCACTAAATCCATACTGGTGGATCTGCCTAAATTGTCACCAGAGGGCGCCACTAGCTCAACAATGGTGGACCCATTCAAATTCCCAACCAAGGGTGCCATCGATTCAGTGCTGGAAGACTCCCCGAACAAAGTATTCAATTCAAGTGCGGGCACCCTACTATGAACTTGACTTACATGACCCGGACTGTCGTCTCTTAATCGTACACGCAACCTGTGTGAGCTCGTCATGTATGTCCATTATTTGGTCCATATCATTAAAAAATCCAGCCATTACCTCGGGTGGCAGGTCCTCGTCAGTTAGCTGCGTCAAGGCTGTTTCGGCTGTCTCGAAGCGAGGCTCCATCCCTTCGTTACATTGGACGATGACAGCATCTCGGTCTTTCCGAGACAGCAAACCCCTGACGCCAACAAACCATCTCAACTGACTCGCCAGTACCTTCCTCGGAGACAGTCTCGCCATCGCGTTGGAACCGGGAATTCAGAAACAATAACCAATTAAGACGAGTTCGACAATATCACAACTTGGCACCCCTATACAAGTGTACACAATTCTACAAATTATAAAATAAGCCAGTTTTATTATATTGTGACCAAAATATCTTTATATAACGCAAACAACAGAGTTATAAAACTAACCAACTTGTGTTAATATAAATGACCTGTTTAAATGTCTTGCACCAACAAGCATGTACACTACTATATTGCTATATACTATTATTCACAAACATACATATGTATATCCATACAATATAAACAATCCATGGTAATATGTTACTCAAACATTACCATCTAAAAGAACTAATCGAGCCAAGTAAATAACAAATCGATTCAGCCTAAATAATTCTATTATCCTGAACAAGACAAACCCTGGTTTTCTATTTCTCAAAGAATTCAAATGTAAATTACCCACATATTTGTAATCACAATAATAATTTACATATCCTAGCTGTAATGAATCTAATATTTTATCTATTCACAAATATAAAACCTAGCCGTATATCTACTAACAAATAAATCTTTTATTATCGCAAAGATGTGCCGTTCAAAGCTTCAATTTCCGCGATAGAAAACTAGATGGCACAGCTTGCATCTACATCGCGGTATCGTTTGCTTGCATAGCCGTGCTAGTACCTACGGCCTACAACGAACAATACTCTGTTGCTTAACAAATTATGAGAACAGAAAAGAGCCACACCGGGTTCAACAATCCATAAAACCAGGGTAAATTCACAACAAATTATTCTACTTTTGGTCACAAACTAATCAGCAACTACCTAACTAAACCAAAGTATGATTCACAAATTATCTTATAAGACCAACGGAGCTACTATATCGGTTCGGCTTATATAAACAGAATATCTTGGTCCGGGGTTGTTTAATATCCGATACTAAACAACTTAACCGCGCTCTGCTACCAGAAAATGTAGCTAATAAGCAAGTCAAACGCGTTCTGCTACCAACAAATGTATGGAAAAGAACCCTGTCCGGCCAAACTAAATATACGGGATTCTATATAGGGCCCATAGTATATCAGAAACACCATATACCTGGCACGAAATTAGTATGCAGACAGAGTCCTCACCCAGATTAATAAATAATACGAACTCACAGTAGTTCTGCTGAGACTTCCCAGACGCCGGCTGCCCTCGCAGATCTCAACTGATGCTCGAGTGCGCCAAGCTGTCCTGCCTTTCTTCCACGTTAATCCCGACGACCAAATCTAGGAAGGGATTGAAAGGGCAGATGGGATAGAAACGGGAATTTGGCCACAGGCGTACACGTGGCGTGTCAAAGGTTAGGCCGATCTTGCTTACTGCCCCGTGCATGTAAAGTCTAATCGACGCTTTCTTCACTTCACTGTTCAGCACTTTTGTATTGTCCAATTAAATACTGTCCCGAAACACATAAATTAGCCCTGGAACAAATCCGATTCTCCAGGCGCTGTTCCCGATCTGAACGCAGTGAACGCGGAAACCCCACTTTTTTAATGACAGCTCCAGAAGTCAAAATGAATAGAATGTTGCCAGGGTGCGTTTTCACATTTTGAACCAAACATAGACTGTTTGATAAACCCCCCTCTCGACAGGTACAATTTAGTTCTTCGCTTGCTGGGCCCATCTATATTGAATAAAATCTAAACCCTACCAGAGAGGGGCTTACAAAACAATGAGACTTATATACTAAATCCAGTTATATGGGTAAACGATTCAAACACTCACATTTGTGTATAATGTTCACGTTCTCGTCCTGGACGTGACCTCGGCGCTCGATCAAGGTCACGACTCAACCTTGGTTCAGAGGAAAGCACAGGTCCCCTGGACGTGCTCTTCCTTTCTTCTGGCGTTGATTGTCGTCGCCCTCAGCACAGAGATTTCTGACAAATAACCAGCCCAGCCAGCATGTCAGCCAGATTCGTATCCTATACTCAAACACCTAACCGTAGGCTAGCCTCCCAGAGAAAACACTTCTCAGCAAGTGGTGAATATTGCTTAGCAGTTTAAAACGGCGATTCATTGTGTAATTATGCTTGCGAATTATAATTGGACGTTAGGGTTTCGTAGCCAAAGTGTAAAATAGGAACCATTATGGTAAAACTTCGTTTTCCATTGATCTGTCCTTTTTGTATGACTTGAAGTTCAGAGAAAAATATGAGTTATGTCATAATCACACAATATTACATTAAAAATAAATAGGATATTCTATAAATTTCCTAAAATCTATCAAAACGTACAAAAAGATTTATTAATTACTGTTTCAAAAACTATTGAACAAATATTACAAAAAAAACTTGCTTGTTGTAAAAAATATAAGCCTACTAATATAAATGGCGCTTTTCATTTATAAACTACGTAATTTACTGATCATACTGTTTATTTTTTCAAAGAAATAACCGAGGGCAAATGACAAAAAATAAAGTTTATTCCCCATACAACTTTGAAAACCTACCGCTAAATTTGGATGGGCAAGCGATTTGTTTTTGGAAGTTGTTCAGTATGATCTAAACGATTTTCAAAACATTCTTTCAAACAATATACATTTTGCTTTTCCTAATTAAATTTAAAACATAACATACTTATATCAACAACTTGATAAGAGGTCTCTGAGAGAATAAAACATTTACATGTCATTGGCGTCTTACGGATTGTGAAGAATAATACACTCCATAGATACATAATAGTTACTCGTTTATTTTTTCAGTGTTATGATTTAAATAAGTACACGTTACATAACTACAGAGTTTTGAGTAATTCCGCAACTTATTAAACAGACTGACTGAGAGGCAACGCACAGTCGAACTAAGCCACTGAAGACAGAAAACATTCTTTAATTTTCAGAATAAAACAAACAAACATAAAAAAATATCGCATGACTTCGGCCAAGGAGGTAGAGAACACGCCACCACTGAAGTCCTGCGGCAAAGTCTTTATTATCTTTGGAATATGAACCAAAATGGCTTAATCAATCGGACTTCGGTGGTGGCGTGATTTCAATGACAATGCCAATTATTTTTGGACTGACTCAAAGCCTGAAGGATTTGCCTTCGAAATTGAGGCCATTTCCGTTGGAGACAAGTTTACGATTTACGATGCTAACCATGAACCTCAAGGAACTCTGGAAATTGTTCAGCAGCTGGTAAAAAATAAAAATATATTTATTAGTTTTTGTTTTGTTTCAAAACCAGAACATACCAAACAATATTTTTGTGTTTGCAGAAAAACCAAGTGGAGTTGGATCAGAAAATTTATGAAGACGGTTCTATTGAAAAGAAAGTGAAAATCAGCACACTTGGCAAAGTTGAGAGAAGTAAATAGTAAATTAAATACACAGAATCAGAACATTGACCTCTCATAATGAGAGGTCAATAAATCAGAATTGCGTTTGAAGCCCATTTTCTTCATAATTGACTAACAGATATTATCAAAATCAAACAAAAGAACTAGTTATTATTATGTACTATGTTATTATTATGTGATTCTCCTTCACCATTTTAGCAGTAGCTCGCGTGTAAGTAAAAAACATATCAGCTACCGTTCACCAATCACGAAAGGAAAGGGCGTGGCGCGTAACACGGCGGCCAATTGACGAGAAGCATTCAAAAAACGAACATCCACGTTTTACCGTCGAGAAGAACGCGTGAGTCGCGTGGGTGGGACTTTCTATCGCCCGAGGGTATTTTCTCGTGGGACGCGATGAAGCCAAGGTTTAGTTTCTTATTTAATGCGAGCTCGATGCGATGAAATCTCATAAGCTCGTAACTGTATTTACGATATGATATTTTTGACCCTGACTTTACAGTCTTCACAGTGGGTTTAAGAGAAAGAAAAAATGGCAATGACGTCGTTGGTAGTCTCAATGTCATATCTTAAGATTACAATCCGAGAAAGCCCAGTGAACGCAATAAAGAACATTAAATTCACATAAACGTCTCTCCAACTGTGAGCCACCAAGGCTGTTGCGAAAAAAGCAGCGTCAAACGGAGAAACCCTCCGCTCATAAACAAAACCAACGTCTAAATAGATCTAACTTCCTAAACACACAATCTCATCGTTTTCGGGCCTAAAATGGTCAGGTAATTCGTCACCTGTGGCGCTTTCCGGCAAATACAGGGCAAACAGTCGAGCAATATGTGGGCAAATAACACCGGCGCAAAGTGTCCTAAAAATATTCAAATGAATGGATGTAGATGTGACGTGAAGTTTTTTTTATGAATGAAAACATTTTCGAAATAAAAACAATATCAAGACAAAAGCTAATAAATATAGGAAGATGAATAAATCGAAGAAGATTACTGTACCAAATTTTGTGAGGCAAAAAGCGACAAAAGATACGTAATAGAAAATATCAACAAAGAAAAAACAGAGGAAATGCCATTGAAAACTGACAAGACAAAGGTTTCAGAAAATCCCAAAGATCAATCGCTTATCACTTGACAAATAATGACGTTGTCCTTCCAAACAGTTAAGCTAAATTAATATTTATTATCAGTATAATAATAATAATTATTGAATATATTAATATAAATTATTATAATATACAATTATGTAAAATATTTATAATTATAATATATTTAAAATTATATTATATTTAAATTAAAATTATTTAATATATTATATTTTAATAATATATATTATATTATTTATTAAAATATAATATAATTATAATTTGTATAATTGTATATTAATAATAATATTTAACAATAATTATAAGTTTAATTATGATTTATATATCATATATTATATTATTATATAAAGATAAGTATAATTAAGTTGAGATCTGATTGTGTATCGTTACCATCGAGCTGCAAAAACGCATACATAAAGGTATAATGGCAAGTTATGAGCATCGAGACTTAAAAGCAAGCATCGACAAATTAATGTAAAAAACATCAGTAAAATAAATAATGTTATTTGGATTGATGTTTAAAATGAATAAACAGAACTATTCAGTGATATGTTCTTTGTCAAGGTAGCCCAATTACTTTTGGTGGTTTGGATGCCCCTTGACTTGAATGTCTAATCAGTCAAGCAAAGGATCGGATTAACTATTTACCTCGTCATCACTCATCTGTGACAGCTCATGTGCTAAGAAGTTAGTAGCAACCAGGGGGCCGCTGACTCCGTCCAGCAGACTGCGACCTTCCTCCACTCCTCGCGTTAGGATTTGAGCTTGTAGCTCTTCTTGTGCTTCACTTAGAGCTGAAAATTTAAAACCATGGTTTTTGCTTTGATTTATTTATAATTTAAAAAAATATATCGGTATTGCAAAATAATAAAAGGATTAAATTAACTTATTACACAATATTTTATTAAATTCTTTAATTAATGATTTAATTGTATCTTTAAAAACATTTGTGTTTAAAATACATACATAGATCGCTCCATTGGAGGATAACAATTTTGTTACTTACAAACTACATAGACAAAGCTAATGTTTGCCTGTTTTTTCCAGCTTTTATCCTTGTTAACTTAATCTTTAGTAAAAGGCTTCCAATAAAATTTAATTATACGTCAATATTTATAAAAATAATACATAGCAACTTACAAAATACATTTATCACAATGTGGGGCGGACGAAATCGGCATACTTCAAACAAGTAATAGGGCTCCAACAGCTTTCTGAGGCGTCCGCCTACCATGAAGTTTGTTTGTAAAGAGATGCATATCTCCGGAACTAAAACAATCATAATTTCGTAGTTCACGATTTATGCCGATCGGGTAAAGAGGAGCGGAAATAGCCGAACATGTGGGCGTTAATATACTGAGGGTAAATAGGGTGTTAATACTGAACCTACTGTTCACACTGAAATACTTTTTGGGATTCCGAACCTCGAGACAAAAAGACGGAACCCCTAAGAGGATCAGTTTGTTGTTTGTCCGTCTGTCAAGACACTATTTCTCGGGCCTCTTTAGAGATTCACGTTGAAACTAACAATTCCTACAGAAGACAAAGGCCCATGATTCTTTTAAAAAATGAAGCTTCTAAACTCCAAAAAAGTTATTTTGCACGCCTGGGAGGACGTCAAGGCTATGTTCAATGGCGGCACCAGGAAGCGGATGCTATCTGCTGCCAGGTGAGAGGAGATCACGTGGACTCACCTGGACTGTAAAGCAAAAAATATATATTCCATTCAAAAATTGTAAGATATGAAACTGTGAAAAACATTTGTGTCTAGAGGGCACAGATCGAGCTTTATGTTTCATCATAACCGATTTTGAAGTAATTCTATTCAGTTTATTTAAGATTTATGTTGTCAACTCTATGTAATTTAAATAATACAATTTAAGATTATTAAAATACCGTTAAAATGCGAAGATAGATGAATATTATTCTATTTTAGCATGCCTTTTGATGATCTAATTGTTTAGTGACCAAGGTCATCGATGTAGTCTCTAAGATTAGCAAGCTGAAGGGGCAGTGGGCTGGTTACATCTGCAGAGAGACTGACAACCGACAAAAGTTCTCACGTCATGCAAAAAGTAAATCAAGTGAAAAGGTGTGAGAGCACTAATTTGCTTGTCGGTATCTGTTAATTTTTACATATTATCATAGACTAAATAATACAAATATTATTCATTCAGAATGAACTGGTTATGCAAAAATGTTATAATTGTTAATATACTAAAATCCATACATCCATCCATCAGCCTGTTTCGTCCACTGCTGGACATAGGCCTTTCCAGGATTTTGCCATTCTTGGCGGTCCTCCTGGAAGAAATGCCCATACTCACACACGCTGGGCAAGATACGATCTCTAAGACTGATTATGTTCCTAATTAAAAATAACTACGAAAACACTCTAGTAGAAAGTTATGATAATAGATTTTACATAGGCGTAATTAAAACTCAGTAGTTTAATTTTGCCAAAACCACTGTGTTGCAATTTTGTAGTTATTTGTTGGTTGCTTAAAAACAGCGTTATTTTTTATTGTTTATTCCAAAGATTATTAAACAACCCTTTGATTTACACACTGTCTTTTTCTTTTTTATTATAATAATATGATAGAAATCAGTTTCAACCTTAAGTAGGCGTAATTCGACAGACTTACCTTAATAAGTAATGACAACAATGCAATAGACGGTTAGTCAAAGTGCAACCATCTCATGATAGTAAGATAGACACGGGGTTATACAAAACAGTTCGGTGCGCTAGCGTCCTTTATTTATTAGAGCAATATGTATAGTCATAAAAGCAAAATTTATCATCCGTTCTACATAAATTGACCCTTAAATGGTGTTATTTTCCTGTTTACGGTGCAGGACGCAATAACAGATGCATACTGCAATGTGACTGATACACAGTTCACGAGTAAAAACAATGTGAAGGACTTCAAACATAAAATATAGGGTATCTTAAGCACCTATTCTACTTGCACGAATTAGAAGTTGTAGATTGGTAAGTAGTTGGAGTCAGCGATTCAAAAGATTTTAATCATTGTGACAGGAGCTAATTAAATGGAACGAGAAGTGACTTGTACTCCAAGTCTAAACAGGGTATAAATTGAATCTTTGAGGTCAGTTGGAGAAATTGAGTGCGGTGCCTTGACCACTCATTCAGGATTCAGGTCTGGTTCATTCGTGACAATACAATCCCACTCAGATTATCAACTTTCAACAGTGTAAAAGATGTTTGTTCGACGATAACTCGAGTATCGTTGATCGGAATGTCATGAAATTTGGCAGGCGAGTAAATAAGGCAAAAGGAATTTTTAAGTTCAAACATGAGCCAAATCGGTCAAGCGCGAGTTCACAGTTCGGGGCGGACTACTAGTATTTATATTTATAAATGTTTAAAAAAACACTATAATAAGTAATACAATAAAATATGTAACGTGACATAAAATAATGCGCAGCCGGTAGTGTATATAACAGACGTGAGCAGGAGCGGGAAATTGATTAAGGCATGTATTTAAATGATTTTTTATGAACAAAGCTTAGCCTTTTGGTTAATGGTATTTCAGGGTGGTCATAAAAAAAAAAAACCACGAAGATTATGTATGCCGGTCGCGCCACAAGGACTTGTCCGGTTTTTTTTAAACCTTATTCGGTGACATTTTAAAAACTCTACCTGGTGCGTGGGAATCGGAGCTAACTTCACACGTCTCCGGTACTGGATCGAGCTAAAATTACTAACTTGATAATGACCAGCAGAATTAACCAGCATTCTGTTAATTTACTAAGCCGCATGACCGATTGCATCCAAAATTAATTCGACACGATCGAACCGCTAAAGAACAGATATAGGTCGCATATAACCTGACTGGAATTGCGCATATATTTGACAGGACTCTAAGCATGCCACGTTTGATAGGTGGTAGAGCTGGCGCCGAAGTCGACTGTGGAGGTACCACCATCTTACTCACAAACCCTCGAAGTTATTCATGAGAGAGTAAGAAGACAGCTTTCAGACAAAATAGATATAATGCCTAAATCCGCCCATTCGATTAATCTTGCTAAGAAGAAGGGCAAGAAACTTCGCAAGATCATGTCTTTTTATCAGTATTTTTTTTCTGAATATGGTCATTAGTTCTCCATATATCCACAAGTTACTGTTAAGATTGTAGTTCTTGACTTATTATTTATTATTATATTAGTACTAGCCCCGACGATTTAGAATAACCTCCAACAAGCGGTTTTGGAAATGCAACGCTGTGATTGGCTGATTTATCACCTAGGTATCACTTAGATCTTTATTCAAAACAGGCCCTAGATTATTGATGCAGGCAGTTCCAAATTAATATTTGTCGATTTTCCTTTAGAAGAAAATACCGAATTGTCTGATCAAGATATGCGTTTTGAAATGAACTCGGAGGGACAATTGGAAGAGGAGAAAGGCTTTATGCCACCGCCTAGGCTTATGATGCCATTTGTGCCTTGGGCGAATAATCCTGACCGCGGTGAGTCTATATTACTGCTGATTTCTACCTGATCTGCTCTTCATACTACGTAAATATAAGGTGACGTTTTTATACCGGGTGTAAAAGCAAAGACAAGAATCCTTTAAGGATGTGTTAGTATGATCGGTAAAGATATTATTTTAAATACTGGGATCGCTCAATAAAGTACCAGTACCTCATAATAAGACGATTTTCTTTACTCAAAATACTTCAAATCGATTTTTATTTGATTGATCTTTGATTATCCAAACTACTTTTTATTAATTACTAAATTAAACGAACCAATAACCCCAGAGCTTGAGAGTACAAAGATTTTTTTTAATTTTTCTCGTCATTTCACCAATAACAAAACAAAAAGTATAACAAACGTCAAAACAAATAGCACGTAAAGCAACCGCAACGAAAACGATAATAAAAAACCGTATCCAAATCCTTTGAGTGGTTCTCGAGTTAAAACCGTTTATTCAATCTGTGCCCAGTTTTCGGCTTGGGAGTTATTTTATAAACATTCTTTACGGCCTTTGTGTTGACCAGGATCATAACGATGATAATAAAAAGAAACCTCATCCAAATCCGTTGTGTGGTTCTAGAGTTAACACACATACAGACCAAAATTATATAAATTGTGGTTCTGACCTCTGTTAAATGCAAATAATAATAACCCATTTCATTTAAAATTGCGCGAAAATATTCAATCAGTATATAGACACGACTTTTTTACAATAGATATATAAGGTCCTACAATTCAAAGTGAAAAAAATTTAACAGATGATAGCAATAAGTGAAACAAATTTATTCATACACAAGTTATAATATAACTACTATCTTTATTTATATTTTCATTCCTCTCTCTTTATTCATTGTTATAGAATATAAGCCTGCGAACTGTTTTCTTTAGACAGTTATTGATTCTCGATAATAATTGATTTACAATATAATCCGGCACGATCATGCCCACCGAGTCCCACCGCTTTACTCGTTAAAAGAATTAATTTGATGCTGATTATTTTCCAGAATATCTATTATGTTGTATTACAATAAAACGTAATAATTGTCTGTGAAAAGCGGGTGTATCAAGTAACCGACCGATCTGAACAAGTTTTTTAAACTTTCAATCTGATGTCAACAAAAGCGTATGTATATACATATAGTTTTTTTAATAATTTCATATTTTCTGAATAATTTAATAAGTTGCCAATAGGCTATGCCATTCTTATTTATGCGCGTTCATGGACGGACACAGAGGGTTCGCTGTGAGGCTTTTAATTCGTCAAATGGACTATTGATATAGAGATACGAACAAAAAAAATCGGCACGTGCGAGTCTGACTCGCTCACAAAGGGTTCCGTACCACTACACAATATAAGTATGAAACCCTAAAACATTTAAATAAGAAAAATGTCGATGCAAAAAGAGGTTTTATAGGATAAAGATTTAGGATTTACGTGTTCAGTTGAAATACAAGAAGTTTAAGTTTATTAAACTATATATCTGCTAGCAATACGGATCTTAAATTCTTAACTCATCGTGATAAAGTTGAAATTTGATACAACAGAATATAAGTAATCACCGGATTTATTTTGATAGCTGGCTATTTTCAATTGCGTATAGCAGACTTGAGGCAAGATTACTCGTGTATGAAGATGTTTGTCGATGATTTGCTGTCTTCCACAGAGTCACAGAGGCCAAGGTTCCACACCGAACAATGAGAATCGATACAGATAGCGGTCAGCAGGCGCCCAGGAGCTGCCAGCTGGTGCTGCATGCAATTTCCTGTGGTGTCCGCCGCCGAACGGGACTATCTGACATCGCACCTCAACACCTCCATATCCGGTGCGAGGTTTGCTTTGTGGCTTTCAACGGTTTTTGTTTTAATATGCTGAGTCAACTACTTATCTGATCAATGTAAAACTTGGACACGTGTTTTTTCAGACCTTTGTCTGAAATTACTGCTTTAACAAGAAAACATTGTTTATTTTCCGATGTCTGGTGGAAAAACTCCTACATCAAATACTTTTTCGTAAAATCCAGAAAAACCTCTAAAATTCACTGATTTTGCGTGCCGCCAGCGCGCGAAGCGAGCATTCTAATGTAGACTTTCTGATAACATACTGAAGTTCAAAATCGCTCAGTAAGATTATCGTGCACCAGGCCTTAACTTAAGACTCCGATTTCCATGCATTATCTTAATCGCTCAACTAAAGGTTATACGGGTTTTGCTAAAGATCATAGAAAATAATAAATTGCAAAAAGTTATTTTTTTTATAAATGAGTTATTAGATTTTATAATTAAGGATTAATGCTTCATGCTGTGTGCATGTTTAAATCTAATTAAACTAAAATAAAAAAAGTTTAAATCAAGGAAAAGCTGTGATCGATTTAATTTTGTTAGCCACAGGAACAACTTTCAGACTATACACCATGAAATAGGGCTCAAAATCGTTTATCACTCAACTGGTTGTTCAAATTGCTTGCGTCAGTCACAGACAAGCTAGACGTCGTCAATCTTGATCAAGATTTTCCACTTTTCTTTTCTTTCTTCGAGTCTTTCTACTTTTTGGTCTGAGAGTAAAAAACGTTTGTTTTCTTGGAATGTTTGAATCGTACACTCAGAAAACGCCTTGGTAAAAGTATATCACTTTGAAGCAAGAAACTAAACTTTGTTAAAACAATTGATTATACATGGCCAAGATAGTAACAAATAACTTAAGTTAACGGTTAACGGCTATATTTGGCTTTGTGTCTCGGTTGTCATAAACACTTAGGTGTGTTATGTACGGCTTATTTAAATTAACCTTTTTTAAAAGGCTGCTGTCGCAATTTGTGAGTTTGTTCAAGGTTGTAGTTAAGTTTTAAAAACTTTTTTAATGCGCTTCATTCCAGCTCGGCTAGTCATTGTTACCGTATAGAAGATCTTTTAAAATTCTGATTTTATAAGCTCAAAGAGCTTTTGAATTTTAAAGTTTTCCTGACGATATTTCTGTATGGTATTTTTTATGAAAAGGATAAAATACAGCTGGGGGAGTAGCACTGACATTCAAAAAATATTCTTGCTCCAAAAAAGATGTATAAGGATACTTGGTGGATGACTCATGCAGGAAAATGTTTGTAGATTTGCAAATTCACACCATCACTGCACTTTATGCATTGAGCTGTGTAATTTGGTCAAAAGATATCCTGACAAATTTCCATGTAGAAAGGCCACTAGTAAGAGGCTTATTGAAAAATATAAATATGACCTAGCTATTCCATCGTCTAGAACTATAAACGTGTTTAATAGCCTACCTGGTGAAATTAAATCACTCACAGGTAGAGGACATGGTATAAGATTTTACAATAAGCTTCCAGAGGAGGTCCTTAGTTTGCCTGAAAATAAGTTTAAACTATACATTAAGCAGGGACTACTTAAAAAAGCTTATTATAAAATCAATGATTATCTGGACGATAATGAAGCATGGTGTAATAAATAATAATAGTCTTTATCAAAATTGTAAATCATAATTAGCAAATTTTAATACGAAATGTTTGATTCCTCTAAAGGCTAATCGCCCTTTATAGTTAATTAATATCTAAACTGACTTTGCTGTAAAAGGTAATAGACAATGTAAGACGGATTGACTAAAGTCATTTTTTTTTTCTCTTGGACATAATTCCTATGGTTTTATATTTGCCTTTACTTAAGTAGGTATAAGAAAATTGTATAGATTGAGTTTATGTTACAAATGAAAAAAAAAACATGTTTGCTAAGTTTCTTGCCCTTCTTCTTAGCAATACTGATCGAGTGGTGCGGATGGTTAGGCATTATGTATATACCTATATAATATTTTTATTCCTATAGTTCTTTATTTGATGCAGGTGTATAACTTTATTACATGTTAGTAGCCCAACCTTAATATTTTTTTGATGTATTTCCCGTATTTATTTATCAACTTGTTTGTTCGTTGCATTATTTATATATAATATTTTTATTCCTAGATTTCTCTATTTTATGTAGGTGTATAATTAAATTTTTACATTTCTGTACCCCAACCTAAATATTTTTTGTATGTATTTCCCTTATTAGTATATACATATTATTATTTTTTTATTCTAAAGATATTTATTATAAAGATTAACTTTGACTTGTAGAAAGTATACTTTATGTATCTATTTTACAAAATAAATATTTTGATTTGATTTGATTTGAGTGTCAGAAAATTACAAGCCAAAAAATTAAAATTGTGTCTTGAAATTGCATAAATTGGCTAGTTCTGGTACTTGAGGAAGTAAAGTTACATAAGAGAATAATTTTTTTCTGCTGAGATTTACATTTTTATATTTGTACAAAAAAACAATTTTAACAAAAAAAAATGCAAAAATAATTAAGTCAACAAACATTACATCCATCTATAGGTATACATACATACGCAACGAATTGAGAACCAATTTCATAAGGCAATTGAAAAACAATAAAATACTTCGCGCCAATCGAAAGCCAAAGCCAACACTTAAACGATTTCCAGACTGAAGATCGCTGAAGTTCATCTCTGTGTCGCGGGAGGACTCACAAATATTCGATTCAATCGTCTCCGCATCGAGCGAGTGTAAGCGAACTATTTCCGTTACGACACTACCGGGGGACACAGAACGCGAGACTATTTATTTTCTAAGGCACAACTACTTTGAGTGTAAATAAAGAAAATAAAGTAATAATATAAATCCTCCCATGGATAGGTCGGAAATAACTTTAATTAGAAACATTTAATGCATAAACTTTGTAATGAAATAAATATTTTGTATAAACAACAGCTTGTTTATCATTGTCAGTAGGACTATGTATGTAATATGTATGTTCATATTTCTGCTACTGCTCTGCTTGTGCGAAATATGATATTTTTTAAATTGTTCTACATAATAATAGTTTGGGCAGTAATGAAGGCAAGCATAAAGTTAGCTGTCACGTCGAAACCTAACCTAACCAAACCTAACCGACAAAACTCCGAAAGTGCGAAATGGCGACGCCATCTGTGACTAACATCACTCCTGCCTTATATTAGTGGTTCGAACTATAGGATACTTATTTCTTGAAAAACTTTGTTTTCCCATCGAAAGAAAAAAAAATCGTTTCGCCTTTTTAGTAACTTTTTTTTAATATCAAGCGCGATGGTGGCCTAGCGCAATCCATCGTGAATTTTTTTTAAAAGTCGAGATTTATTTGGGTACACCCGGTTGAAAAGAGGCTCCTTTCGCTACTATAATAATACATAGGTAACACTAAAAGTTTCCGGAACTGGCCACTTACATAAACAATATTTAAAAATTTATTGCAACATTTGAAAATAGAACTCTTTGGCTGTAGAATGCAGTTTGTTTCATCTGACTGTCTTTTGTTTTTACCTTGTGGCGCCATTTAAAAAATTGTGTGTCTGCATCAACATGAATTTAACTCGGGAAAATTTTCGTAGTATGATTTTCTACGATTTTAAGTGTAATTTGACAGCTCAACAGAGCATCGCTCGGCTTGAAACAGCTTTTGGCAATGAAGCATCATGCAAGACGACTGTTTATAGATGGTTTGCAGAATTCAATCGTGGTCGTATCAATCTCAGTGACGAATCTCGCGATGGTCGGCCGTCCACCGCTGTGACCAACAAAAACATCGATGCTGTGCGCCGTATGATTGTAACAGACAGGCATGTGACCTACCATGAAATTTGCGCATCCTTAGAAATAGGCATGAGTCAAATACAATCAATCCTACACAAACATTTGGGTGTGAGAAAGCTGTGCTCGCGGTGGATCCCACACAACTTGACCGAGGCTCAAAAAACGGACCGCGTCACTTGGTGCAGTGCCATGCTTACCAGATTCAACGAAGGTGCGTCAAATTTGGTGTGGAACATAGTAACAGGTGACGAAACATGGATTTATTGCTACCATCCCAAAACAAAGCAGCAATCGAGCGTATGGGTCTTTCAAGATGAGCCGAAACCAACCAAAGTGGCGCGCGTGAAAAGTGCATCTAAGCGGATGATTGCTTCTTTTTTTAATAAAACTGGACACGTGGCTACTGTTGCTTTAGAGAATCATCGTACCGTGAATAGTGACTGGTACACGACCATTTGTTTCAATTCAAATTCAAATTCAAATTTATTTATTTTTCAACAAAAAGATACAAACCATAAAGCAACTGGCTCCCAAAAAGTTAAAACTGAGATTCAGGAGCCAGTTTCTCCTCTTATTTACAAAATTAAATGTTTGTGTTAGCGTAATAATTATTTACTAAATTTACACAAATGTGTAAATTGTATACATTTTAGGTTTAATTTACTTTTCTATCTTATTATTATTATTATTTTTTTAAATTTCAAGTATAAAACTATTAGACGATAGATTGTCATATTTTATATTCTAAAATCTATCTTATATTCTAGAGAATAACAAACAAAAGAAGAAAGGAGAGTGTATGAGTGTGAGGGTGAGTATAGTATGTGTGAGTAGCGTTTGTGTGTAGTGTATAAACGTAGGGTGAGGATGAATGTGTAGTGTGTGTGAAGACGTGTATTTGTGTATTTAAACTAATAATATAATATAATATATGAATCTCGCCATATCTACTTTTTCATGTAGAAGACTAGTGGGTAGAGCAAATCTTCGGTCTCCTGGTATGTTAAATTTTGGATCCAGTCCTTGATGGCAATTTTACATCGTCGTTGAGGAAGAGGGTAAATATGGATTTCTCTGTTTATCTTGTTGTAGAGGCGTCCACACAAGCTCGGATAGTGGCGATTTGCTAATGCTGTTTTAAACAAAGGAATTTTGCAGACAAGGTCATTGCGGCGCTTTTCTGTTATCAAGTTCGGATCATAGGCTAGAGAAGCATGTTTTCGCAGAACAACCTGAAGTACAAAGAGCTGTCTTACGGTTAGAACTTTGCATTCTTGATATAAAAGTGTCGTCGGGTATCGAAAAGGTTTAGAATGCATCACTTTAAGAATAGCCCTCTGCGCTCTCTCGATACTGAGAAATGATGATACACCAGCACCTCCCCATGCAGCAATGCCGTATGTTAAGATGGATTGGGCTAGGGCATGATAAACCATTAGAAGTGTTTTTTGGTCAGCACACGATCTAAGGTTCTTGAATATGTAAACAAGTTTCCTGACACGAGGTTTTAAGTATTCAAGGTGATGTTTCCAACTTAGGGTATTATCAATTAAAACACCTAGATATTTAACGCAAATGGATCTTTTTAGATTGGAACATTGACAGTTTTGTTCCCAGCCGGAGCGATTGCAGCTATGGGCTGTGAGATGGTACGAGTCAAGAGGAGGCTGATTCAAAGCTCTAGCACTGAATGTAATGAATTGGGATTTGTCAATATTTAGTGTAAGCTGATTGGCGGAAAACCATCTCATAACTCTGCCAATCGCGTGTTCGGCATGCTCATGTGCATCTTTCCAAGTTTTACCTTGAACGAGAAGGGCAGTGTCATCGGCGTAAGATATAATTTTACAATTTGGAATTTGGAATTTACACAAATTATTTATATAAATTAGGAACAGGGTTTGATTTGATAGGTAGTCACAAAAAATATCATGAGCAAGGCCTCTGACTCCTATTTGATGTAATCGGTCGAGAAGTAGAGGAACAGAGACAGTGTCGAAGGCCTTAGAGAGGTCAAGAAAAATACCTATAGTCTTTATTTTTTTGTCCACATATTCAGTCACAGTGTTTGTAAGATTAAGTAATGCATCTTCCGTAAATTTACCAGTTTGAAATCCGTATTGGTTCTTTGATATTAAGTTATTATTATGCAGAAACTGAACTAGTCGTGAATTAAGTACTTTTTCAAGGATTTTGGATAAAGTAGTTAGGACGGATATAGGCCTGTAGTTGTTGACACTGCCTCTGTCCCCCGCCTTAAACACCGGATGCACAATCGCCTTTTTAAATACGTTGGGAAAAAATGAATTAAATACGCCGGAAGTTATTGACGAACTCCGTAAAAATAACCGTAAACGCCGTATCATCCTGCACCACGACAATGCTAGTTCTCACACGGCCAGACAGACAAACGACTTTTTGAAGACGAAAAATGTAGAACTCATGAGTCATCCTGCATACAGTCCCGACCTGGCACCTTGTGACTTTTTTCTGTTCCCAAAAATTAAGAACCAATTACGCGGTCAACGATTTTCATCACCAGAAGAGGCTGTCGAGGAGTATGAAAAACACGTTTCAGAAGTCACCACAGGGGAGTGGCACAAGTTTTCAAAACTGGTTTGATCGAATGAAAAAGTGCATAGACGCCAAGGGAGATTATTTTGAAAAACAATAAATTAATTTTGTACCTTTAATAGTATTTTTTCATATTCATTCCGGAAACTTATAGTGCGTCCACGTACATGTTCTATAATAGTCCTACACTTTTTTCGGGCCAGTTCCATTCGCCAAGTGTCTGGAGTGTAACGTGCGATAAAGAACTTCGTTCTTAAAAGAACATTATCAAGTTTTCAAAATCAAAATCAAAATATTTATTTTGTAAAAGTATACTCTCTACAAGTCAAATTTTATCTTACAATATATATCTTTGGAACATAAAAAAATATATAATAATACGGGAAAAACATACAAAAAATCTTTATACACCCAAGTGCAAAAGAAAATATTAGGTTTTAGAAAGAATGTATATCATTATTGCAAAAATACAATAAATTATTTATCTTTAAATCGAAACAATAATCACAGTTCAATAAAAGCTGCATACTTTCCCTTATCAGATATCTAATCTTTGAACCCACTGAATTCTACATGAGAACAGCTCGTAAAGTATTATCTTTTAATAGAAGTTTATTTGCCAGAGAATACGAGACTAGTTCAGTTTTACAGATAACTATTTCGATTCTACCAGTCTGATCACACAGAGAACTATGTTCAATACTTCTGAATTTCACTAAGTAAGAAGCCGTCATTGTTTCAAAAACAAAGCCACAATATATGAAGGGTGTTCTTCTCAGATAAATTTAATTTTAGATAGCTGGTTTCCGTGTTAGATCTAGAATAATTTCAGCTGTATTTAAGGCTATCTCTCGACCACATTGGACTCGGGGCTGGACTTGCGTTTGTAAGGAACACGAAAAGGATAATTTATGAATTTCACAAAAAGGGGCATTGAACCTTGTCCCTGATCACTTACCGAGTCTTCAGTAAGAATTTGGCTACATAAATTAAAGTCACCTCATATATTTTTTTGTGTTTTGCAAAATGTGTCATTAAATCTTGGTTAAACCAAGTCTGTATGCAGGTAAATAAAATATTGTTAATATTATGATCGATAAAACAAGTGTTAGATACAGCTGAAGGTGCGAGAGTAAAACCCACTCATAAGTTAATCCTGGCGTTTCCCTTTAACCCTTTGCTTGCGTTGCTGTCAAAAAAATAACAACATAAAATAAATCCGCGCTCTGGATGATGGATGACATTTTTTTGTTTAAGGTTTGGCGGGATTTCATTTCAATCAAAATAAATAATCTGAATAAAAATAATCTTTTAGTTGCATTGTAATACTTAGGTGATAATATATATTAACAGTTAAACCTACTTAATATTTTGTACCATGGTAATTACCATTGTCAGCTAATATGAGACTGTTATTTCAAAATGTTTATAACCTAAAACGTAGGGCAAACATAAGTTTGTGTACCAGTAAATTCCAAAATTTGTTGATAATTAGGTATAAAAGTGATACTATGAAGTTTCTAATGTTGCTGAGAAGAATGACGCCGCAAAGAATATTGCCGCACAATTATCACGAGGGACTTCGACTAGAGTAAGTTTCCGTGTTGTAAACTCATATCTCTACTTACTTCCTTAAGTAATGTAATCTGTCTATACATAGTATTATCAATAGATTATATTAATGCAATATAATATATATTATTATAAATATTGATATTAATATCATTAAATATAAATATTATTAAAGATTAAAATTGACTATAATATATATTCATTATTCTTGAAAAATTATTATATAATCATATATAATCTATATAATAAATAATCATATATTTTATTTTTTATTTAAGCTAATTAAATGTACGTTAATATTGCTTAAAGTCCTCGAAAGTAACAATAGGCCTCTTAACGCTAATAATGCCTTCAGATGCATTCAAATCCTACAGCATGTAATTGTCATTTTAATTTGGCCTCTGTTCTTTGTAACTTCAATAGAATAAGGTCCATTTTCGTTTGCGAGTTATTTGAGACTCGATCGTTGAGTTATTGAATATCGAGATCGATCTAAAGATAACAGAATCGAATTGCGACATTCTCCGGAAAGTGTTCGCTTTTATTTCGATACGATTCATGCAGCTGTGTCGCGATTTTTCTATTGACAAAAACGTGGGTACGCAAGATCCAGGAGATACTTAACACTTATCCCTTGAAGCTATCGCTAAATCTTCTTAATTTTCTATAATCTGGTTGATAAAAAAATGGACAAACGCTGATATACGTAATTTAAACATACAGAGAAATGTCTAAAACATAAATCGTTGTATGTATCTAGAGGGGGGTGTTAGAGCTGTTTCCCAGTATGGACTCTGAAATGCAAGTCAGAGTCTACATTTAGTCCAAATCCACATCCAGTCTATTATTTCAGCGGAAATACTAATAAAATCAATTTAAAAAAAACATATTTTTTCCGAGTCGAGTCTAATTTTTAAATAGGATAGGAAAGCACTATCGCCGAACTTCGAGCACTAATATAAACCACACAGTCCAAACACAAACGTGCACCTCCTGGATTTCAACCGGTGACCTCCGGATTAAAGTCGAGACGTTCAACCCACAAGAACATAGAGGCGCCCAAAAAAATTAACTAAAGAAAACTAAAAAGATAAATTCCTTCATCCTATTGTTAACAATTCCGACAAAACATCAGAAACAAAAGTAATTATTAAGGCAAAGAGACACAATGACGCAGAGGCGACAAAAACAGTTGACCCCTGTTCATCATATGGTCATTATTCAACTTATGTCTGTTTTTATGTAAATTCTCAAACAAATATTTTTCGGATTTCGTTCATTGAACCTTGGTCCTGACCACTTACCGAGTCTCCAGTATGAATTTGACTACATAAACGAAAATAGCCTTATTTGCCAGAAGTATTATGGCTCATCCTCTATCACGCACGTCGAGACGTAAAAATCGCCGATGAAAAGAAGGTGGTGAATCTGTTGACCGTTCTATCGAGAATACACCCTTGGAAACACCTGTCACACCTCGGGATATAATAGACCGTGACGATATGTTTTGCGTATCTGTTGATTTTGATTTGTGTCTGTAACTAATCATAAATATTTTGTTATTTTAACACAACTTTTTATTTATTTATTTGGTCCAAATTTTCAATCTAACGAAGTAAAACTATCGACAAACATAGTAAAATTAAATACAACAAAAAAGAACTCCATTAGCAAAGACCAGGCCAACAGAAGTACAAAGTAGTAGAATATAGGATTGTACGGAGTCGTTCGTGCGTGCTCTTCGAACATCTGCTTTGAATACAAAATTTTGCACTTACTAAGAAATAAATATTATTCAAGATAATTTTATTACTTTGTTTGGTTAATAAACAGTTTCCTTTAATATCAGTACTAAGCTAAAATAACCTTTTAAAATAAGGAAACTAAAACCTTTCTGCCATGAGGGTTACAAGCATGCCGTTTAAAACACACACATAATATTATTGACTACCAACTTAACTTTACATTTACTATCTACTCAACTGTTATGTATCGTAGGGGTCTAATTAAAAGGGTCCTTTATTTCTTCTTAAATAATTTCAAACTTTTTATTTGGTCTGAGACTTTAGATAATTTTGCGATTTTGAACGGAAATTCAAGTATCTAGTCCAATAGAAGTACCCTATAATTTTGAGCCAATTTGTAAGAAATTTATTACGTTAAGGGCAATAACTTTTTCCGCTTTAAGTTAGAAGCCTGATTTAGTATTACAACAGCACTATGACTTCTGTTTGAGGTATTAGTTTCCATTTAATATCCGTAAGGGACTTTACAGATGGACAGACCGACAAACAAACCCTAAAAATTAGCGTTTTTATTTTCGCGAAAACAAAAGTTCATTTTACTCATGTGTTTTTCACTCAATTTATACCTGGTAAGTATATGTTATTTGGCCGCTAGCGGTCTCTAAATGTGCAGATTATAAAACTGCGAACAAAGCGCGTTCAGCTTGACTGTGGCGCGAACAGATACTTTTACGCTCTACAGTGAACTCAATTTGCCACCATTTCAAAACTTTTTAAATTTTCGGGTTTTAAATTTTAATTTCTTATTTTAAATTTTTCTGACCAGAAACATTATGAAGAAGAAGACAAAAAGATTGTGCCTCATGTTGTGCCGGCTCCGGCACTACAGATAGCAAGTTAATGAAATACGTGCAGGATTTTTGCGTATATTCATGAATTCTTCATCTTGTTAAATAAGACACTTGTACTTGTCCACAGGATTATATTTTCACTTAATACGCCCGACCGGTTTCGCTTATAAGCATTGTCTAGGGCTTTATTACATAAAAAATAACTTAAATAATATTTACATGTTTAATACGTGCGATAAAATCACAACCATCAACATTTCATGAATTCTGATAAAACTACGCGGGTCCCCTCGCTTTGCTCGGCTTCGATATCTCTGCCTTTCCCGAAATGGGACAAAATCTTGAGAAAAAAAACTTTTGGGTTTTGTTTACGGTATGACAAAAGCCAGTGCGAATTAAAGAAGAGTGATAAAACCATATCAAATAAAAAATATAGAATATTAGAAACGCTTTATAAAATTTGCGACCGTAAAATATATTGTGAACTAGCTTTTGCCCGCGGCTCCGCCTGCGTGTTATTCGGTTTAACGACATGATTTTTTCCGAGATAAAATGTAGCCTATGTGTTAAGTCAGGGTATAAGCTATATCTATTCAAAATTTCATCCAAATCCGTTAAGCCGTTTCAGCATGAAAGAGTAACAAACATACACACACACACACAAACTTTTGCATTTATACTAAAAAATTTCCATGTTTTAAAAGTTTTGTTTTACTTCAAATAAACGGACCTTTGTTTTCAAGCCTGAAGGAGTGGTTTACCCTCAGAGGCGACATGGAAAAAGGTAAAGCTTGTTTCGTAGGCCATCTGCGCGGGAGCCCGCTTATTCGGACTGCCATGTTTTGTTTTAACAGTAATAAAAATAAAAAGTTTTAATGATAAATGCTCATCTATACTAATAATTATGTAGTAAAAAAGACGTGTCAGTACATTGAATATTTCCGCAAAATGTTAAATGAAATTTATTTTTATTATTGTATTTCGAAGCTAAAAGGTTTTTTGAGGTCTCAGACATACGTTTTGTGCCTCTAAAGGTTTTGAACAAGTGGGCGGTAAGAAAAGGAAACTAGAGATTTATGTTATCCATCGCATATAGTCGCTTGAAAAGGAGATAAGCTACAAACATGTAACTTTACAGGTAAGTCAATTAAAGTCAAATTTTGTATAAAATGACATTATTTTTTCCTCCAATATTTGATGTTGTCTATCTTTATTAGAAAATCGCATTATACCTCAATTTAAAATTATTTTTAATCCAAGATAGACAAAAAGTTGTAGAGACCCAGCTCATTTGACATAGAAAAACCCTGATGTCTTTGCATTTTCGACCTAAGACGCTTATTTTCTGCCTTTCAAGTGTTCATGACAAATATTTTTAAGGGGCATCATTTTTCTTTATTATTTCTTGCCATAATGCCCCTTATCTACATCCCAACCAGTCTTGTAAGTTAATATTGTACATTTAGTTAATACACCTGTTTGTATTGATGTACACGAAAACTTAACTAACCTCCATTACAGTGAACTCATGATTGATCAGAAGAGCCAACACGAAGCATGGGATCAACAGGAACTCAATCCTGAACGTGTCGTGGTTGTGGTCATACGTAGCTTTGAACTTCACGTACATCAAATAAACAGTAGCATAGGAAGCTACAATGAACACCAACTTCATAACAGTGTTGTCTGCCGCTGCCACACAAGCACTCTTTGTGCTCTCTAGTGATGTGAATAATTTAGTATTCTTAAGGCGGAACGTTTCGAGCTCGGTGCGAAATGCACAACTTACGTTTGTTTTTCTTATTATTGCATAAAAAGTACTAAATAAATGTGATTTATGACATTTCGCGACCATTTTTTAATGTCAATTAAGCTTTTCTACCAAAATTTTATAATTTTATGCATTACGTTGTAAATGAATGTCCACACAAACTTAAAACAGGCTTCTAAGTTTGTATGCCTGTTCATTTAAAACGTAATGCATAAAATGACGCAATTTTGCTAAAACCCGTAATAATTATTCAACAATAGTCGCAAAATAAGATGAAACTATTTTATTTCATACATTTTATTTTAAAATAAGACAAACAAACTTATGTTATGCACTTTGCACTGAGCTTGAAACGTTCCCCCTTAAACCAACCACTAACGAGAATTTAGACTATAAAATGAGATGATATTATGAGTTCGTTAAGGCTTATCGTGTCCTGTAAAGAACGAGGTTTCCTGGTCAATACGTTTAAACGCATTAAATCTATAATCTATGTACTTAACCTTGTTTCGATTAGCCTGCTATCCTACTTCCTACTAATATTATAAATGCGAAAGTTTGTGCGTGTTGTGTGTGTGTGTGTGTTTGTTACTCTTTCACGCTGAAACGGCTGGACGGATTTGGATGAAATTTAGAATTGATATAGCTTACACCCTAACTTAACACATAGGCTACTTTTTATCCCGGAAAAAAGCATGTCGTTGAACCGAATAACACGCGGGCGGAGCCGTTATATATTAATTGTTGTTATAGCGGCAACAGAATTACATCATCTGTGAAAATTTCAACTCTCTTAACTATCACGGTGACAGACGGACAGACAGACGGACGGAAAGCGGAGCCTTAGTAACAGGGTCCCGTTGGTTACCCTTTGGGTACGGAACCCTAAAAAACTTAAGTATTTTTGAACGTGCTGATTGTAAATTGGGCAGTTTCATTATAATTAGCAGTTACTTCATCCAACAAGCAATGTGTGTATGTACGTTTATTATTCTGGTCGGTTTTTTATTATAAAAATGCTTAACAGCAGCCCATACCACATTGTAATAAAAAATTATAATAAAATACCCGCAGAAATAATATCGGAAGTTATTTTCTTTAAAAAGTTAAGACTATTTCTAGTAAAAAAATGCTACTACTCGGTGAAGGATTTCTTAACAGAATAACTTGTGATAATCTGCTCTTTTTAATTTTTATTCTATATTTGTCCACTTTTAATTTATCATTAAAATATCATAGTCATGTTGTAGATTTATGTTAAACTAAAATGTTATGCCTATGTATATTGTTTCAATAGTTAAGTTTTTATGTTAGCTTTAAGTTTTGTTTCAAATTTGCAACGCCTATAATAGGCATCTAAGTTATAAGCGCCAAAAAAACATAAGATCTGTACACACTTAGATTGCAATAAACGTTTGAGTTTTTCCAAATTATGTTCACAATTAAAAACAAAGGTGACCTCGCGTGACATTATCTCATAACGTCGTTGTTAAGATAAGCTTATAAAATCCGTTTCAATAACTTCTAGATCTAATTTATTGCTAACAAAATCAGAGCTTCCAATTTTTTCTAAAATGTATTCAAGAAGTAACGACGTAAAAATTTAAAATTACATTTGACCTCGTTTGACCTATGTTAGTTATCCAGCTAAGAATGTAAACAAGCTATCCAATATTAAGTGTTAAAAAAAATAAGGTAAAAAAACCACGAAACTTTTTGTAAGGAAATAAAGAAACAGTTTGAAACGATATTTAGGTGAATAATTTTTAAATAATAGGAGTTTCAAGAAAAACACATATAACAGTCATTTCCAATTTCAATAATTAATGCGAGAAAATTTTAAAAAGCACGTACTCTTACGTATCGTGAAAAAAAACACTCAAAGCGCATAATGAAAATGAATAAGATTAGTATAATATGTACAAATTACTAATTGGCAGCTTTACACGCTGCATAAAACTGTACTATTATGAAAATCGTTATAAAAAAGCCCGTCAAGTGCGAGTAAGACTCGTGACCTGAGGGTTCCGTACCGTTTTACCAAATATAGTCTGGAATAATATGTAAACTTATCATGATGTAAAAAATGTATGAAAGAAAATGCAAAAATAAGTTTGTTAAAAATATTCCACTTGGAATTGGAAACTAAGAGAACCGGAGATTGATCATATTTTGGACAATAATATATCAGACTCGATGACATTTTGTAGACGGATAAAGAAGCTACTCGTAATAAAGTCGATACTGAAGGCTTTAATTTTAGTTTTAGTGCTGTAAGAACTTGAAATTTTCCAAAGTAAAAAAGCTTCTGTTGTTAACACTATAGAACTATTTTGTAATGAAGAAAATTTAGTTTTCAGAGCACTAAAACTAAAATTAAAGCCTTCAGGTTCGGCTTTAATATCTGAGTTTGTGGTAGTAAGTTTCCTGTCAAATAATTTAATTTGAGAATTACACGTATTTAATTCAAAAACTCATATTCTTGATGCAAAAAAAAACAATAAATTATTTTTATAAAATTTCTTTATAAAAAAAAAATTACTGGTTCTATACTCTACACCCGATAGAATGGTCTCCGCGAGGTTTCTTAAGTAACGAGATAAAGGTTCTTCCTGAAAACGGGAATGGCCTCCGCTCCCCTCCCGCGCCCCGCTGCCGCCGGCTGTCGCTTCATGGCGTGGAAGGAAACAATTGCTTATAAACATGATATGCCTTTTCGTAAATACCTGGCTTTGACCAGTCACTAAAAGTGATTTTATTTACTATATTTATACGTAAAAACACGAAAAAATTATAAATTTACAATTTTCGATATATTTCTACGTTAAAATCTTCACTGACGATATTTTTTTTCTTCGTATCAAATAATAAGTTCAGCTTTTTATTCTATAGTATCTTTCAGCTAAGAAGTCCCGGCTGACACATCTAAAGAAAGTAAGGGTGTATGTTCATTGTTAATTACCGACATGCATGATACAACTACGAGTATGGTTTTTCAGTTCCAAAGAATACTTTTAAAGTCTTAATCCAATACAGTATAAAACTAATGAAAAAAAGAAAACAAGTACAATCTTCACACCACAGCGCTTCTAAACTGTGAAATCGGGGGTATGTCTATTAGCGGGTCCTGAATCTCAGTTTTGTTTCAAGTGAGTCGTGATTCAAGTAAGTTTGGGAACCACTGGCTTAGGCAAGTTATGATGTATTGTACAACGACTTTAAGGGTCCATGCCACCTAAACGTGCCCCACCGTATTGCTGTTTCATAACAGAAAATATTTGTTTAATGAGAAATAAATAATCACACAAGTTGTCAAAGAGTTGTATTACAACCTAATTAATTTGATTTTTGCATAGAATTCATAGCAAGCTAGAAAAAAAAATCTAAAGTTGCTGAAAATCACGTAAAACTGCTCTTCGCGTATTTCTCATTGGCGATTTCTCAGATAATTTTGGAAACTGAAATTCTGGCTCCCGTAAGTTAAAAGTGTACAGAATGGTGTAATTGATTTATTTTTGCCAAAAAATAATTGCTACTTGGTGTATTTATCCATGAAACATCACCAACTTTTGCGTGCGATTTCCCCATACAAATTACTATGGAGGGCGGCATCGAAACGTGATTCTTTAGAGCGCGCGATGTTTTGGTTGTCGAAAATTTTATAATTATAATAAAATAATACAATCTATTAAATTATTACAATAATTGTTATAAATGATATAAATATTTACTTCTATATTATATAAGAAATATTATATTTAATAATATTAGTTATTATAATTGTTATTATAGTATATATAATTAATAATCTACTTTTTGTAAAATATTTCAAGCTTGAAACTTCTTCACAATTGCCTCTAGTTCAGACATCGGTTCTATATTGCGCTTTGATTTGTCTGGAAGCAGCAATACGATTTTGCCATCGGATGTCCAACACTTGTGTATGCCGAAGTGCTTACGAGCAGACATAAATGTGTCGTACCGACCCTTCGTTAGAAACTCGGAGATTTTTATCCCGCTGCCTTTAAGAACAGATTTGGAACTCCAAACAGTATTTCGTAAGGAAAAGTTTGTGAAGCACACAAAGGTCTGGCTTTCTCTTTATTGTTGCCAAGACGATGACACATAGCGATATCAGTTGTGATTGGCCCTGGCAATTTCATTGTGTCAGATAATAGTTTTGAAATACTGACTGATGGATTTTCTTCTGTTTCAGCTATCCCATGGAATAAAAGAACTTTTCTCCTGGATACCATCTCATGTCTATCTACGCCAAGCGACAGCAGCTAAATCTGTGACTTCATCATTGACAAAGACTTCCATACAAATGCATTAAACTGTGCGAACTCACCCGGCAGCGAAGACAAGTCACAAGGTGTAGATTTGGCATCCTGCAGATCCTTGTCATAGTTGCCCATCCTATCCAGGAACATAGCAGCTAAGTTTTGCATGTTTTTTGACAGTCGAGTGTAGGGATCCATTTGTGAAATTAAAGTGATGTTCCAGTGAAGTGATCAGAGTGATTTTTAATTGTCCAGGTGAATTAGGAGTCCAGTATAAAAATGCACTGTTTATAACATTAAAATTATACTTGGAAGTAATAAAAATAAATATTTTTTTATAAAATTATATTTTTATGTGTGTACCATATAACTACCCATATATGTCATCATATTTACCCTCGACATAAAATCACCATGTCGGGAAACAATAATGGAAACTCTGGAGAAGCCGCTCGTCGAGTCGCTGAGGAATGTTGGGAAGAGCAAAAGGCAGAGTGGAAAAGATAAGACAGGGAGCATGAAGAGAGGAAGCGTAACCGGGAAGAGCAGCGGCAACTTAAGGAACACCTGTGGCGGTATGCAGCAGCTTTGTGCCAGCAGGCATCGTGGCGTGGAAAACATAACAAGCCAAAGTAATGCATCCTATTTGTATATGTGATAATTTATAACATTCAGCTGGCTAGCGACTAAGGCTCCAAGGATCGGCTGTTAGATTTATGGGCAGCACACTTTTAGTTCAAAAGTATCGGCAATCACCATTACTAATACCTGCTGTTCGCGTTTCGTATAATTTTATTTATTATATACAAAACAATTATATACATTATTAATTATACATTATATATAGACATTTTTTTACTTTTTTTTTTCATTTATTTGTTTACTTGTAGCAACTTTTTCACACCAGCCCAAATGAAAATCCAAAAAAAACGCAAAAATCACTCATATATGATGTACCCTAGAATTATTTTCACTTATTATTGTAGGACCTTATATAATCTGGTTCTGTGCCGTCACATTATCTGGTGATCGTGAAGATGTTAGCAAACTTATTTGCCTCTTGTTATTTTCAACTGAAATATTATTTGATAAATACTTATTTGTCGGTCACGTGGACCAATATTTCAAACTTGTTATTTCTAAGTAGTAATAAGCTAACAAAGCCACTAACAGCACCATTTGGTCACGTAATCAATGAGTAAACACATTTCTTCAAGTAATTTTTTCAAGTAATCTAGCTGAATTATTATTCTAATTTATTACTAAGAAAATTAAGAGCTAAATCATAGAATTCATAACAATCTACTTAGCATTCTCTTTGTTAAACCGAATAACACGCGGGCGGAGCCGCGGGCAAAATCTAGTATATATGTGTAAAAGCTGAATATCTTCTTCCAACTTATTTTCTCAACTTATCAAAAATTGTTTAAAAAAACTATAATAGATATTCTTTCTATATTTTAAACACTTGAGGGTATATCTATAGCAAGGAGACAATAAGATTAACAAAAAAAAGTTTGCTGTTTTATGTTTTTTTTTTGTTTTTTAGAGCTTTATCCTGGAGATTATGATTACCATAACTTGCATTTTTCAACTTTGTCAACCCTTTTTTACCATTTATATGTATGTCGTGCCCTGTGGTTAAATCAGCCTCTTGATTGGTTGGCTAAGTTGTTAACTAAATGACAGCATCTAATTAAACGGCTAAAGGATTCTTAGCCCAAAAGCTGAACGCTGAACGACGCGACACTTAGCGTTTTGGTTAAATGATATTATGATATTGTTAGCGTGACCAAGCGACCTTAAGATGGGTGGAAGTTAATTACAAAGCGTTACTAAACTTAACTTAATGGAAATTCGTAGATAATTCTTTTCGTGTTCCTTACAAACGCAAACCCAGCTCCGAGTTAATTACTATGGAATGTCCAGATTTTTTTTGGGAAATTACCAAAAAGTGTTATCGATCCGTGTTCAGAGTTTGGCTGGATAAATTAAAGTCACCGTATATTTATTTAAGGTTTAATTTAAGTAGTCCAATCTTTTATTGAATATTAATAAAAATACAGGAACTTAATTTTAAGTTAAAAAACTTTGAAGTGTAGACGTCCTAATTTAAAAACAAAAATATAGATGCCATAGCAACAAAGATTTTTTTAAATATTTTTATTATTTGCTGTAACACGTTTACGTCTTGTAAACTAAATTTTTTACATAACCCCATAAAAAAAATCTAACTGGGTTAGATCTGGGGATTTTCGCGGCCATCTTATTTGAAGAAAGTGTTCATTGAGATAGTCCCTTGTTCTGTGACAGTTATGAGCCCGGAGCCCCATCTTGCTGAAAAGTAAGGTTTTGTCGTACTGACATAAACAGCCGTATCTTTTTTCACGTTAACTTAGAAGTTCGATTTTTCACAGCTTTAAGAAACTGTAGACCTGAGTCTTAACTGAGATAAAGGGTCTTGACAGATAGACGGACAACAAAGTAATCCTATAAGGGCTCCGTTTTTTTCGCTTGCGGTATGCAGCCCTAAAAAAGAATCGTATATGTGAGATTTTTAATAGTAACACAACAGTGTTTTAATACATAGCTATGTGCAGTTTCATACACTACTTCATCTAAACTCATGCAATAGTTACCTACTTATATTTCAATCCATGAAATGTTGGTAGAATTTGTGGTAAGCTTTCCTTGATTTTGTTGTTATAAAATTGTTCGTCATTTTCATGAAATACTTTACTTTGTAATAATATGTTATTAATGTATGTATTTATTTATATTAATTATAATTAGTAATGTTTAATAATATATAATAAATTAATTATTAGTATAAATATAAATTTAATTTATATTAATATTATATAATAATATATTATATCATATGTAATTAATATATCATTATCATATTATTAATAATTAATATTAATAATTAATTATATTAATTAATTTATATATTATATTATATAATATAATACGTAAATTCATTATATAATTAATGATCTTAAAACATGGACTTTCATGAAAAGGTGAATGCCCAAACCTAGAAAAGAACACCGTTTCAATTTGAGATTTTTATACGTACTACAAATAAAATGTAAATCTAAGAATCTGTTTTCACATTCCACATTCTGTTAGCCTTGGAAGAGAGTAGCATCAATAATTGTGAATCAAGGTACCAGCTATCTTCGGTACCCCTTTTAACCAATGCCAACTGCCAAACTTATTCGATTTCTAGGGCTATTTGAACTTCATAGCTTTTTATATCTAAATTGAGGTGTCATTACTTGAAGGCTTTAAACGAGTGAAATCAAAAACGAAAAATCGCATAGAAAATAGCCAAAGAGATGATGATGATCAAATATATTCGAAAACGCTTTCGATACTGTATCCGACATTAACATACCTATAAGTATTTCATGAATATTGTCGTACAAACGCGGCAGGAGTCTTGAATACGAAAGTGGCGTAGGGTTTTGCCTAAGAGCTGTTCTCTTACTCTCCCCCGAATAACTTCGGAAAGGTTTGCGAGTAAGATGGTGGTACCTCCACAGTCGAGCTCAGCATCAGCTCCACCACCTATAATAAATAACCGAGAAACTGCATCTATTTAAGGTGGGTAGTAACGCCAATTTAGCAACTCAATATGTTGTCTGTATAAACATCGAAGGAAACGAGATTGAAATAACGTTCATTTCTTAACAGCGCACATGGTAAAGATGCTCTTAAGACGTTCGCTGCGATAGCGCAAAATAGAACAATACTTTTCACATGGACGTAAATTGACGTAATTGTTCGATTAAAAAATTCTATTCAATATTAAAATTCGACAAAACTTGCTTAGTTGCAGAATAATTACTTAATATTTTTTAGATTATGATATGAGTAATGAATTAATGATATAATATGGGTCTGGATGGATCGATGGATGGATGGGTCTGGAATCCTGGAAAGGCCTATGTCTAGCAGTGGACGAAACGGGCTGGTGAGCCGTGTGGAGACATTCTGTCTAGAAACGATTTGAAACACGATCGATAAGCGAGTACGCACGTGTATCATACTACGTTTTTCAATGCATAGTGTGAGTAAATACATAGAGCGTAATTAAAGAAACAAACAAACAAAAAATACTTACCCCAAATGAATTTTAGGCGGGCATTCTTTTGCTTTGCACGTAAGTTGCGCTGATTTAACGGAAATAAGCTGCTTTCAGTTTGACGCATTTCAAGGCTGCTTTCAGTCACACACAACATTAATTTGACTCCACCAGTTTATTTCAATAATGTAAACAACAATGGCTGCCCGAATTGTCTATTATTTGTTTGATATGAATGTTTTTAACAAGGAAAACCGATTGATAAAATTGTATTTTTCAAACAATGCACAGTGTATATATCTTGCTATTTCATTATTTTTCTAGTGATAGACAGAGAAAGAGTCTAAAATGACAGTTCTTCAACCTCCTCTTCACCCCACCGCATGTGAGACACTTAACGCTAAGCATTTTTGACCAAATGAATCTTATTTAAAAGTCCCAAGAGCCATTTTATTTTGCTCGATAAGTGATAGTTCGTTGCTTTGTGTTTTAAGCCATGCAACTTTGTTTACTTGAAGTATATTTACTATAATAAAACCTCAGTGTTAATAAAGCCGATTTTGAAGGTTTTGTTTTAGTTTGACATACATAAAATTAAACTTGAGTATGGTTAAAACGAGGAGCCATTTTCAAGTCACCATTTTATATACGTCAAACTAAAATTTTAGTTTGACAACCATAATTTACTCAACTTAGTGATTTTGACTTGTTTTGACCGTGGTAAGGCCCCAGATAATCTACACAAGGGTAGTGGTCATGACGTTCACCGTTGTGGCCTGAAGTTAGCTGGCAACCTCGCTTTTCCCTACGTTTTGTTTTCAAATTCAAATTCAAATTATTTATTTCGTTATTTATCACTTATATTATCACATAATACAGATGACAGGTTTTTTTGAGATCTTGTGATACCCCTTATGGGCACAGCAAAACAATGACAACGAGGGGAGGACATACATTGTTTAACATTACTTAACAGTATTAATACGCTTACAATATTTAAACTTTACAAAATAAAATAAAAATCACATTTAACTCAATAGTATTCTTATCTTTGGATAGAAATTATCCGTAAATCTACTTACAAATACTTACTTATTACACATAATTATGTAGACAGAGAGTATTTATTTATGAATTTTGGTTATTAAAATTATTGTAATCTATCATATGAGTAGGCATTCATTCAAAGAATAGTAGCATTTCATATTTAATAATATTTTTGATTGTTTTGTAAACGTGGCGTCTTTTGTTTCATTTTTATTATTTCGGGTGGAGGGTTATAGATCTTTAAAGACATGGCTAGAGGACCTGCAGATGAGGTAAGCTTAAGTACATGGAAAAGTGAGAATTTGGTTTTGTATGAAATGCTGTTTACAAGTTTGCGGTTAATTTATATTTACTATAATTCTTAATAACTTTTTTGAGCTGTGAAGGTATTCGTTGCATCCACACTATTAGATGACGATGATGTACAAGATGACGCCGTAGCTGAGCCATGCGTATGCATATGCATAATAGGTGACAAGTGCTGTTTTCAGGTCGGTTGTCTTTTTTACTTCATAAAGAGCATATGGGAATCTTGCCAATTTTAATCTGATTTTTTAAATATGTTCTTTCAAATTTAAGTGTGTGTCTATATCTAGACCTAGTAATGAGAATTCACGAACTGTTTTATGTGAGTTCTTATTAAATTTGAAGTTAATATCCGTGGGAGTTTTCTGATGTAGATGAAATGTTTCAAATTGTGGTAAAATGTCATTATTTTGGTTTTGTCAAAGTTTATTTCTCTAAAAAATAGCAGTATCCAACCTTTTATAGATTCACCGCACCTTTTTCAGATATGTTTATCTCTTTCGTTGTGCGATAGACATATTGCTCCTTAACATATGTTATATACTTTTGTTATTTGTTATGTAATGGTATGTTTTGAAGTAGATACTTCTTTGTTTGTATCTTCTATAGGGGGGCATGTTCATAACTTAACTGTCTATACATATACAACGTGAAATTTAAGTCATCTTGTTAACGAAAACTGGTAATACTACTCTTCAATAATGAATAACTTTTGCTATGGAACCAACAGCAGATATTTTTTCACGATTTCAGGGTTGGCTTCATAGTGACGCGATCCTATATGATGGCCGCACCGATTCATCGATGTATTTTCAATTATGTAGTGTCAGTCCCGTTCCGATCCACGCATCAAGTAGCAAAAAGACATTATTCTTTTCTGAATCTTTTTTTGTTTAATTTAACGAATACACTGTGATTATTGTTTCGATTTATAGATAAATAATTTATTGTATTTTTGCAATAATTATATACATTCTTTCTAAAACCTAATATTTTCTTTTGCACCTGGGTATATGTAGTATGGTGTGAGTAGTATAGGTGAAACGGAAAATTACGAACTGTCACCCATATCATGATAATTCGGACAGCCTACAGCTTTTTATAATTAAGAGTATGGCATAGGCTAGGAAAAAATGTTATTACCCGTCCAACACAAAAAGACCAATGTCAAATACTTTATTCGCTTTTCATAGAGGCGATTATCGGTTAGCTAATCGACCTAATTGTCTAGGACGCGTAATACTAATAATTACGCGCGAAACAGCAGATCGTAGAGTTTTTAGCTAATACTGGAAGTAACAAGTATAAGTCCGAAACAAGCCCCCCCCCCCCCTCCCCCCGAATGTAAGAAAAAGTATTCACTTTGATAAAACTATATTTTGAGTGCCTGTCTGATATACCAACCAGTTAAATATTAAACTAAAACGCTGACTAAAATCATAAAATGTCAAGGTTGCTTTATTAGGCTCACCAACATGATATATTTATACAGTGGGTATTATAGCTAAATAATAAAATAATATAATATGTAAGAGCTGGATGCAAATTGAGTGCGGGCTGTCGCATCGCGTGCTCCAGAGCTCGTGACCCTGGCTGCAGCAGCGGCTGACTGCGGGCATCCTAATTACATGCACCGTTTTAGGGTTCCGTACCCGGAGGATGCCAACGGAACCCTATTACTAAACCTCCGGTGTCTGTCTGTCTGTCACATTTCAATTTTCACAGAATACGTGTTACTGTAGCTTCTATCACGAACAATATAAAATATTCATAAAATTGAAATTTAAGTGTGGTTTCCATACAAGAAACCTCGAAAAAGTTGCATTATTTTAACGTTATTTGTTTAGGTCCTACTAGACGTCATTAAACACGAGTTTTAAATTTACAAATTATAGTACATACTCTAAAGTAAAATAAAAAAAATATAAAAAGTTGGGTTCCGCACGCGGACGCTGCTAAATTTTTTGCCAGGCGCTACCATTTTAGCCATGACTATATACTATGTAGAGTATCAAAAAGAGTATATATATATATATATATAGTGATTTTATGTCGAATCAAGTGTATATATATATATACACTTGATTCGACATAAAATCACTATTTTCCTTCACTTGAGTAAAGCAGGTACTTCTTCGTCTTTCTCTTCCTCTTTTCCCCTCGACCTTTCTTCTTTGTTATTATTCAAGAAACGTAGAAATTAAATGCATACTTTATTTCTGCAACATAGTTACATAAATACACTTATCGCAGGTTAGGATTTATTAAATAATAAAAAAGCAGGAACAATAAAATATTATTAAATTATGTTTAGCAGCGCAGCGGCCATGCACGGTGGACTGTTGGACTATGGCGTCGTAGTTTAACAGGGAAATTCATTATTTACTGTATTTTTGGAGGTGATAAGTTTTATTTTGCTCTGAAATGCCTGACAGCAGACCGATGAAAATTTGACTCCACCTGACAAAACAGCGAAGAAAATAAAGAAGATTTTACAAAAAAAAACAAAATGCTTGCGAGAAACACTAAGATAATAAAACCGGCCAAGTGCGAGTTGGACTCGTGCACGAAGGGTTCCGTACCATTAACTATAAAAACGGCAAAAAAATCATATAGACGCATCCCTTAAATATTAATTTTACTTTAATTTTTTAGTCACGCGCCCAGGTGTCACCGCTCTTGGAGCGGGGCGGTGGAGGCAGAGCGTCTGGTGTGCCCAACAGAGGACCCGACGAAGTGTCACCGGCCTCAGGGCAACCGTGTCCAGCCAGTAGGCCGGAGGACTGCTTGACTCCATCTCGCAGGTTTGCGTGTACTTTTTTATCACGTGAACGCGAACGGGTTTCAATAACCATTATTTTGTTTCTTTTGCCGAATGGACCAGATTTTAGTGACTTCGATAGCTTTAAATAATAAAATAAAAGTCTGATTGCTAGTAAAAAGAGAAACAATATAATATCAATCAAAAGTCAACAGGACGTATCAAAATACATAGATAATATAAAAATAAAACAAAGAGTAACATTCATACATTCAACATTCTCATTTTTAATTTAGTTTTCGGAGCTTTTATTTCTAGCCTTATTATAGTATTTACCTCGGAAGGTAATTCATAAACATTCTAATTTATGTGCATTTACTTTTGAGGTGAACGTTTTTGTGAATATTTTTATCTATTCTTTCAGAAAGAGTCGTTTCTTAGGGTTCTTCGCCCAAAAGGCAATACGCAGCCCTATCAATGTCGCTCTGCTGTCTGTCTATCAGTCCTTCCGTAGGTCACGGGTCTCTAGCTTGCAGACGGTATAAGTTACAGATCGGAAATCTAGAAATGTTCTGTAAAATGTTGACTTCCGAATATGAAATTAATTAAGCGGGGTCCCATAAATGATAAAAGAGCCGAAAAAAATTCTTCGCCGGTTTCCTACTCGTCTTGTTAAATCATAGAGACACAATACATTTAATAAAAAAGACTTAAGATTTCAATCAGTATTTGCTTCAAGAATTTGCCTTCTCCTTTTCTCTAAGATAACTTGTACGATCTGATTAGAGGGCATTCGCTCTGCGCTGCAAGCATCGACGTTCAAGCGATTTCTAAAACTCGGGCTAAAAATGTATGGAGTTGGACTGATAAAATGGGTTTTTACTAAATTACCCGACTTGGATTTACATGGATCTCACAACTTTTTACGGTAGAAGAACTAAGTTGCGAGACTTTTGATTGAAAAACACTTGTATTTATTATTTTAATTATCAAAGGTTTTGAATAATGCGATAACAGCGAAAACGGTAAGGGAGATAATATAAATAAGTGGACAAGTACAAGTGTTTTTCAATCAAAAATGTATCAAAAGTTCCACCAAGTGCCAACAATCACGAGCATCAACTCCATAAGTTGAGAGACTTGTTTTTTTTTACAAGTTTTGTTTTTGATGGCAATTAGTTTTTTCTACAACACATGTAAGTATAAGTTCATCGACGGAGTTCAATTCAAATAGAGATACAATAATATATTATTTTGACTAGTGTAAAAAAACTCCATGAAATCATGGATTGTAGCAAAAATGATTTCACGAAAATATTAAGCTAATGAATTTAACTCGGAGTCCGTTAGCATAAAGCAATGATTTAATGTTAGTAAAAAGGTTTAACTCGGAACGTAAATTGAGGGTTGTTATGTAAAATGAACACATAAATTTCTGTATTTGAACGTTTCGAGCTCGGTGCAAAATGCACACCTTAAGTTTGTATTTCTTATTATTGAATAAAAAATAGGTACGTCTCTGCCCGTTAGGACGCCGATAAATCGGATGGTGTAATTGCGGCTACAGAATAGGACATTATTGCAAAGGCAGCGAAATAGGCAATTGCAGGTCGAGTATGAGTTTGAAGCCGACTTCAATGATACGAGACAGGCAATTGCCATTTCGGCCGCGGCAAATATAGTGCTTTTCTTAAAAAAATGCAAGGAAATAAAAAAGGCCCTTTTACATATTAAATGTATTTAATTAATATTAAAAAGTGATATTGCTCATGTCTATTTGTTTTAGACTCGGGTTTTAGTGCGGATTTTTTTATTGTTTTATTTGATATTTTTAACAGATTTTACATACAATAGCAAGATCTTGAAGAAGCATTTTTGTGAAATAGCAAAGTCTGTGTTAAAGGTTGAATGTTTTTTTTTAAATAATAAATTGCTCAATTTCCATTGGCTTCGGATAATGTATCCCATGGCAAGTTTTCCAGTCATTTCAGTCTGTTGGATCATAATTTTGGTTGTGTAAGTGCAGGGATTTAAAAGACCCTTTGGATCAAATATTTGATTTTTCAGATATGACAGTGGATTATGCCGAAAATGTCGATGGTGATATACTTCCATCAAAACTATACGAGCAAGACGTTGTAGTTGGAATACGTTTTTGCCAAGGAATATTTACAAGAAATCACACTTTAGTTGTTCGTTGGGCTAGCTAGCTAGCTAGTTAGCTGTTCGGTATAAATATTTATTTTGAGAATGCGGGTAAGTATTGATGCGAAGCTAGAAAAGATATGCAGAACTACAGAATTGAATTTGGTTTAATAGCAATGAATTTAGATAAAAAGAAACAAACAACTATTTTTACAAAGAATAAGTTAATTACTTTACGAAATAAAAACAAAGCAAAAAGCGCGGGATCGCGTTTACGAGCGGAACGTGCGATGCGCGTGATAGCCGGTAAGCGAGAGGTGTGTCGGCTCCACGCGGCCCGACTTGGAATTCCGGTGAGGAGCGGCTCGCGGGTGAAGGAACGAGGCGCCTCCGCCGCTGCGAGCTTGATCACGCCTTGGCTGCATGCTCACCATGTCGTGTGGTACAAGTGAGAGGCGAGTTGATATTCTTGAAATCCGCTCCGCTACAACACCATAAAAGGTTACTTCGTTCCCTGCGCTTTTGTGTGTACAGAAGCAGAGTTTAATGAGAATAATCAGAATAATGTGAAGTGTTCCGTTCAGATTCGGGAGACTGGCGCAATGATCATTAATACGAAGACCAATAAGTTGCTGGGCGTTACAACTTGGGGCGCTTTACACCAAAATCAAGATCATAACCAGCTGAATGGTTTCAAACTTCCAGTCGGCTTCGCTGTCCCGAACTCAGAGAACTTTTTCAATGATTTAGAGTGTGCGCAGAAAGTAGCTAAAGCTGAAAACGATAAGCACGTCCGAGGATACTACCAAGAAGTTTGCAGCCCGAGTAAGGAAACGTTACGTATGTTCGAGGCAAGTCTTAATAAGTAAATTTAATGAAAATGTTATTTTGTGCTAAAAATAAAACTTTGACTGTTATTGGAAATATGTCATTTATTATATGTAATATCAGTGAAGTGATAATTGACCTACTGATCATACTGACCATAATTGGATTTACTAAAAGGAATATGTATAATATGTAAGTATGATTAAGTATTTATCTATTTCATTGAATTTATTAATTCATTTAACAATATCCCTGTTTAAAATGTACCCCCTAGCTATTAAAAAATACACGTTTTATTACTTTTGTCACGATTAATAATAAAAAAATATAAGTGACAGAGACGACACTCTAGGACAACTTATTATATAATGTATAAAAGTTATTACTGCGGGGAAGGATGGAAATTGCTGAGGATGGTGAACTGTGCTCCAGCGGAGAGACATATGAAAGGCTGCATAAAAAATCCGTGGTTGTATTAAATTCAGTTAAATCATGGGTTAGATGTTTTTTTTCGTAGGTCTTCTTTCTATTAAATCCTCTAATTTGCCCGTAATATGTAGATATATTCCTATCAAATTATGTTTTATAATCAACGTTCTGTTGATGCTTGACATAGGGTACTTGATATAGCAATTAAGGCCACGGGTGCTCGACGCTCGTTTATACAATTTTATGAATGTCTATGCAGCGCGGCGGGCACTTGTTGAGTTTCGTTTAATATAGTACCATACGTTTTGTCTTCACAGTGTCCCGTCGACGCGTCCGGGACGCTTATTCAAGTCCCTTAAGGTTACATGTAAAAGTATATTTTCTGGTTGCTGCAACTACGCAAACGGGCACAATTCATAATTAAAAGTTGAAAAAGTTGAGACATATAATACAAGTACAAAAATTTACCCGCGATACGCGACATGTATATATTATTTTCACCATAAATATACTTCACTGGATACAACTAGATACTTGTCAATCAGCGATGCCAACCGTACGATTTAAATCGTATTTATTTATAGGATTAGGTTTTTGAAATCAGTTTTCTTATTAGCTTTTTGTGCTTTATACTTTTAAAAAAACCTGAATTGTTTAGATTTTCTGTAGGTATAACTTGTTTTGCTTTTTGATTTACATCTGGTAATCCTGGTTGTTACTTCCTCTCAATTATACCAAATTATAAAAGTTTTGGTGTAGCCGAGAGTACCTGTACAGTCCAGTGACTGACTGATAAAAAGGAAAACTATACAAACTGTTTTGGCAAAGGCCTCGTCCAACTCCTTCCAATGTTCTGTGTCCCATGCCACTCTTCTCCAGTATGGAACGGCTGTCAATTTAAGCTTTTCTTCCCAGCATCGTTAACCTCTAGTTATTTTTCCTTCATGTGCGTACCAGTCTGTGATCTTTTAACTTGATTTCTCTGGGCTATTTCTGCCGGTCAATCCTTGAAAGGATATTAGGGCGTCTGGTTTTATTCCTCAGTAGGTCTACCATGAGTTTTTCTTACTATACACATTACCGTCTCTGTAAAATATTTTGTATGAGAAATGCTGGTTCCTGTAGTTAAAATTGAAAATCAGAGCAAAACTTTTGATTCCATCATAAATTTCAAGAGATATAAGTCGGTTTCTGCTGAAAACGTTTACGGTAGGTATTAAAATTTCCCAGCATGATTAAATTTTTTGGTCCCGTACAACATTCAGATTGGATCTTATGCTACTGAAATACTCCTATAACGGATTTATATTCATAAAAAAATTTTGCAGTCTTAAGAACGTTGACAATAGTGGTTAAATAACGTTACTCACGTATTATTATTGTTGTCTGTATGTCAAACTGTTTCAACGATATTATATCGGAAATTTGGAAGGAATTTAATAAATTTGGCTAATGGCTTGGGTTCCTTTTGATTTTTTGTTAAGAAAATCCATGGTTTTGGCTATAAAAAGTCTGGTTTTCACTCCTTTTCGTTAAACTGTAAACGATAGATACTATGAATAAAATAAAATAATTGATTAAGTTATTTATTTATTTTATTTGTCCGCTCTTTTCTTAAAGTTATATTTTTGTACTTTTGTTTGTTTTAGTTCGACTGAATTGTTAAAAGTTAAATAACTTCATGGCCCGACATAACTATAAATTTTAAACAAGATTCGTTCCATAATATTTTTGTTAAGTCGACAACAAAGGATATCCATTATTTTAGCTCAAATTAAAACGAGTTTTAACGCCTGTAAACAACAAACTGTTCCTTGTCAAAAGTCGCACCAAAATTGTGTTCACAATAACAAATTATTACAAGATATTTTATTACAATTTCCTGAGTCCGGGACTGGTGAGACGGAGAACAACCATACATTCTTCCAAATTGAACTTTGTTAAAGTAAATTTTGTATACTTATTAAACTGTTTCCATATTTTTTAGGCTATCAAATTCATAAAACACCATTGGGCAACGACTTTTAAGGAAAAACATTTCTTTAGTATAATATAGTTAAGTATTAATATTTTGAGGTAAAAAATCCGAGCATTGAAATAAACCATGAAGAAGTAGACAAGAGTTACAAAAGCACGTAGGATGATTTTGGACAGCGAACTACGTTATTTTCAACATGTTAATTTAAAGATAAGAAATGATCTTTATAGAATTAAGGTCTTTACAATATAAGACCTGAGTGAAAAGGTTCACATATTGGTGTCAGAAGCCCTTGTATTGTCTTTATTTAATTTTGGTGACGTGGTCTATGGACCAAAATTGTTTCGTAAGACAGAGCAAGCCATCCAGCGTGTTCAAAACGCATGCGCACGCTTTTGTTTTGATGTACCAAAACTTCGTCACGTGACATCTTGTCTAAATAATAAAAATATACTTAAAATGTCAGCACGCAGGAAACTACATCTTGCTGGTTAAGTGTATAAGGTTGTCCACAAAAAAAGGCCATTATATTTATATTCTAAGTTTGAATGGGCAAGAGAATTCTATGAATACTAGCAGTGGCGTGTGACTTTTTCAGGTGAAACTCAAAAATTAAGGCATCTTATTTTGTTCTTGGAATTGAAGGTTATAAACCAAAATTGTGTCTTTAAAGGTAACTTATAACATAAAAGTGAATTGTGTTTTTTTTAATACAATCATCAGGCGGTTCAGGCGAATAAAAAACATAAATTACTTATATATAAAACGATTAGGTGGTAGAGCTAATGCCGGGCTCGACTGTGGAGGTACCACCATCTTACTCGCAAATCCTCCCGAAGTTATTCGGGGGAGAGTAAGAGAACAGCTCTCAGGCAAAACCAGGCGGCCTACCATTGCCTGGGACCAATGGATGGCGGTATATCCATCCCCAATTGCCGGGCCTTATATAAAATAGACTGGTGACGGGCAGCGGCGTCACTGGTGCAAGAGTTCCGGCACCGCGCTCACCAACCAGCCCAGCGTGTGAGAGTATGGGCATTTCTTCCTGGAGGACCGCCAAGAGTGGCGAAATCCTGGAAAGGCCTATGTCCAGCAGTGGACGAAACAGGCTGATGGATGGATGGATATAAAATGAAAAAACAATTCATGGTTCTTTCTGTCAATAAATGTCATTTGTTTTCCATTCGCCTGATGACGACCCCATTGAAGGGTCAAAATATAGCGCATTTTACTGTATTTTTTTTGTTGCTTTTATTAAAGAAAAACACCATTTACTACAAATTAAAAGCCAATATCTGATTTTTCTAAAATAGGTATATTTATAAAATAAAATCCATTTTATGATATCTATTCTGTCTGTTTATGGTAATAAAAAATATTGATATTGACGAAAACAATGTACCCAATGAGACTCAATAAGCGCATAAGTAATAAAACTTGTATTAATAACGGTACATGAAAATAAATACGGATAAAATAAAACATATTAAGGTTATTGAACTCGAGGATATCATAAATATGAAAGTAATAGCGCGGAACAACCGGAGTACTGAAGGTACGTAAAATATAACATAGAAAAATTTGTCTACGAATTCTTTTATGTAACTTTTTGACAGATAATGCCGCTACCCCGTCTGGTATCAGTTTTCCTCGAGAATTGTTTAGATATAATTGAGCTTGTGATGCACTGTAATCTATATAATTTTTATACTAAAATATAGTCAAAAGGTCGTGTCTGTACATTGAATATTTAAGCAAAATGTTGAATGAAATGGGTTATTAGTATTAATGAGGCCAAAACTACATTTTCTTTTATTTTTCACTGTCTGTGAACTGTGTCTGTGTTTTACCTCAAGGACCACTCAACGAATTAGGATGCGGTTTTTTACTTTCATAATAGTGACCCTAACCAACACCAGTGGCGGCTGGTGCCTCAGAGAACCGGTGGTGCACTGCATGGTTTTATTAAATGATCAAATAAAATGGAAACAAATTTTATTTATATTCCATCCAAATCGCTTCTCCGCCGAAAATAACACAGGAAAGCAAAAAAAAGCATTTAGTCTCTCACATCCACATAACCATTTCTTTTTAACATACATTTCACTTTTGAACGTTCTCGTGAACGATTTATTTTTTGTTTTGCATTCCTGTTTTGTATTATGAATAGGCCGGGTTTTCATAAGTCCTGTTGGTTTTAAAAAGTCAATATTATAATTTACACTTATTATTATCACTCTTTCTAATCTTTAGTTTACTTTTTTAGATAATTGTAGCAATTAAATAAACAATTACTCCTCCGCAAGCGCGCGCAAAAAGTGACAAACTGACGACAAGTGCATCGTGCGTAGGTCAAGGCCTCGGGGTAACGCGAGTGAACTACTCGTTTCGTTTCGTATTCTTTCGGCAATTTCCGGTCGCGTGCGGCGCACGAATCTATCCTAAAACTGCCATACATTTTGTACTTCGCATCTTCTGTCTCACGCGCCGGGCTGTTTACACCGTGTTTCATAGAAGTTGTATGAGCTCGCTGCGTGCGCTTTCCCAGCACACGGGCGCACGGGGCGGGACCGATTTTGTTCAAGCAAAAATAAGATTTAATTCCTTTGCGGTAGAAATCTATACATTTTTATTTACCTCGTAATAACAAAACATGTATATATGTACTATAATCAGATATTTAATTTCCGCATATGGCAGTATGGATGGATGGGTAATGATAGGTATAGGACATTATTGTGTAAGTTTAATTTAAATGGTAGTGCGGCGCACGGGCGCACTTAAGGTGCAGCCGCCACTGGCCAGGCTATAAAGTTGTTCATAAAATAACACCCAAACACTATGTATTTATTAATTGGCCATTTATTGTTATTAGTGTTGAAATGAAGGAGTTACACCTTACAGTATAAATTATTCTGATCATTGGTATGACTGTTCGTTCAGTTATTCGTGTTTGCTCCTGCCAGGTCTCGCGTGAACCGTCTGGTGAACCTGCCGGCTCACAGGAACCTGTTCGCGTCCTGCTCCGACGACGGCACCGTGCGTCTCTGGGACGCCGCCAAGATGGAGGGGCACGCTTATATCAACAAGTCTGTACATATACTATTTGTGTTCATAATGTTTATATTGAATAGTGGATTTGAGGTTTTACCAGACTAAATTTTCATGTCAGCGATTTCTTGGACTCGCTCACCTAGGGTTATTTAATGACTATATTTTTATGATTTAATTTCAAATGTTCAGTTTTTGGATTTTTTCCTTATACTTGTAGTATAAAACGGTATTACTTGCCAAATTTCATAGTTCTATGTCAACGGAAAATACCCTATAAATTCTGATTCCCTTGAGAGTGCCTTGTAAACTGTTACTTTTTAAAAGTTGTAGTCAACTAGATAATCATCATCATTATCATTATCTTATTATTATAAATGCAAAAGTGAATTTATAATTCGTTTGTTTGTTTGTTACGTTTTCACGCTGAAACTTCTGTAAAAGGCAGGCGGCGAGCAACATGTCGTTTGCAATAGAATCCAACAATCATGTAAACAAACCAAATTGTCACGATTACTCCGTAATCACATACATTTGACGATCAATTATGAACATAGTCTGATTTCAACGAACGCACCATTGTTTTCACATTATCTTCAACACGATTTAACTTGTATTTATAAGTTAAATTTGTTAAAACATTTGCAACGTAAAAATTTCGAAGTATTTGACAAGCTGTCATCTTAGTTTTTTACTCATCGAACTCTATAAGTCATTGAAAAGTTAGTGTTGTTCGTAATCTGAAGTTATCTTTTATTTTTAATTTAATAAATTATTTTAATTTAATATTATTTGAATACAATAAAAATTTTTTTTCAAGAGCTTAATATAATTAACCAAAACGGATTGTATCCTAAGCCATAAAAATAATGGTTAGTTTTTAAAAATTGACAGGTGGCCATTTTGTTAGAATTGTCATTCACAGTCATTCACTATTCTGTGGGTTCGCTGTGCATTAGTGTTTTCTGTTTCCGTTTTCTGTTTCCGATTTCTACGACTTTGCATTCTCATTTTGGACTTTTGTTTTGCTTTACGATTTGGCTGGACATATTTTTCTTGGAACGACGACCTTTGCACGGCATCACGGACTTTGATATAGCATACGATTGGTATTTTTTCTCAAGGAGTAATCAGGAGGTAAGAATGATTTAGATCTATTACCTACAACGGAAATCTATTAGACGCACTTTAATATTGTATTGCCCTCGTAACTAATTATTTGAATAGATCACAATTACTGAAATGTATGTGTGTAAAATTATATTTGTTTTTAAGGTTATAATGAGCGAGCCGCAGCCAGGTTCGTCGGGGACTGCTCCGCCGCCGCCGGTCAAAAAACCAAAATTGGCTGTTAAAAAACGCTGTTAAAATTACGAACTGTCACCCATATCATGCTATCTCGAACATACTTTAGTGCTTACCAGCAAGTAGTGAAACAGGCCTTAAAAATAATGTTATAATTACGGTCACCAGCGACACTTCTGATAGTGATGATGACGAAGACGAAGATTTAAATTTGTTTTAATAAACACTTTTTTTATATAAAATCAGTTTTATTTTATAGTCTATGGCTTATATATTTAATCTATTTAGTCAGTTTTATTTTAGTACCTATCCTACTATGGGCCATAGTCTATGACTTAAAATTAAAATAATTAGAAAAATAAATTTAATTAAAATTAAATTAGAACACTATGACATCACTATGGACATAAACAATACGCTGTCAATGTCAGTCCGCCATATTTGTTTACATGATTGTTGGATTCTATTGCAAACGACTTTTAGAATATTTTAGCCCGGAAATATGCACGAGGGATCTGAAAAATTATGCCCCCTGTCAATTTTAAAGTATCTCACTTTTGACATCTGTCAGTTTTGACATCACTAAAACACAACCGTCAATTTTATTATATCCGTTAGTTTTAGCATCTGGAACTTTGGACATCACATCACATCCATTAGTTTTGAAAGATAAACGGTAACCACGCAGGCGAAGCCACGGGCAATAGCTAGCAGTAAAATAATGTTGCCATTAAAAGTGTGTTTTTTAAATGAAACTTGGATTTATGAGACTGAATAGGGAACAGTTGGTTAGTGATCTATGTATCTATATATATGTAGATAGATAAATAAAATAAACAAGGTCAGGTTAAATATAGTCAATTAATTTTATTCTTTACATTTAAGAATAAATGCATGTGATTCATCAAGTCTCTCTATTTTAAATAAATATTTAATTAAAACTGGGAAATAAAGCGTTTCATTAGACCTTCCTTTGGGCCTCGATTTTTATCCATCGAGAGCAAATAAAAGCTTCGATAAAGAGTAATTGTAGCGATTTAGGTTGTTGATGGCGACAATAGTTCATCACGTCAGCGGACGTGCATCTAAACTAAGTAATTTGGCGCTGCGTCGTCGTACGACGTACGTAGCTCGTTGTCGTCCGGTGGGGGGACCTATTTCGGGGAAGTAGTCGAGATGACGATTACAGACTTCCAACATTTTTTAATACACAAGGGACTGAATTTTGACCACTACCGCACCTGATGGAGTTCATGAGACTTACGATGAAGCGCGCTAGCCCAGAAAGCGTGAGAGTGTTTGCCAAATAAAATGGCCGAAGTTGTTCCATGAAAATTGCGTAAACCTATCTACATACCCTTTCCACGCAGGTACTTTTTATACCGTGGTAATCGATAAGCGTACGTAAGCCGTAAAATTTTACTGGAAACATGTATGAAACTTACTAGGATGTCCTCTCTTATAGCCGGCATCCCGTTGTTAGGAGCATTGCGTCCTCCTCCTCTCATCATGATGGCTAGGGCTGATTAGCTAGTTTTTATGTTAACTGGGCTCAATCTTATAACTGTAATTTTTTATATTTCGTGAACAGACTGAACAGCAAAGTAGCAAACAAACAAGTGCACGCTGGTTCTCGAGTTAAAAGCGTTTATTCAATCTTTGCCCCGTTTTTGGCTTGGGCGTTATTTTATGAACATACCTTTAGCATATGTGTGGACCATGGTCACTATGATGATAATATAAAAACCGCATCCAAATCCGTTAAGTGGTTCTCAAGTAAAAGAGGAACATACATAAATATGTTAGTTGGACATCAATCAAACACGAGCGATAGATCGAGACTGGTTTAATGTCATACCCACATTCATATATATCGACAATTCCCCTTTGAAAATAAATGAAAATAGTTTACCATGCTGACAAATGATAAAACACAAGATTTCTTTTCAACTAAAAAGAAAGTAATGAATACATTAATTAACAATGGTTTCTATTTTAACAAGGATCATTAAAATAACTAATAATGTAATAATTTAATTTGCTACCTATTTACATTCCAAGTAAATTTTATTCAAAGCTAAATAAAATACCATGCAGTGATAATAACTTATACATTTCAAGCTCATTTAGTACTATATATGTAAGGAATAATTATTTCATTGCATATACAAAATTTAAAACATGCATCACAATATTTACAAGAAAAACACATTACACAAATAATTATTCTTTGAATTATACTCATGGGAAATCGTTTTCACTCAGCTGTTCACGTACCACCAAGCACGGAGTACCTCCATCGATCAGGCGGTCGAATTTCCCTGCCAGAACGGGTTCTATGAGTATTGGCTACATCAGCATTTGACATACCGGAGCTGACGCTGACGGAGGGATGGGAGGGGTCGCGCGGGCGCGGGGAGCCTGTAACAGTATCGGCCGGCGCATGATGATGATGATGAGTCTCAACGTCATCATATCTATAGCTATAACTACGAGCGCTTCTATCTACAGCTGAGTTGTCGCAACGTCGCGTTGAATCTACAATAATATGCTTTCTGTTGCGGCGGATACTCCCGCTGGAACATAACATAACTAAATATGAACGTGGGCCTACGATAGCTTTAATAACACCATTAATCCATTGCTCATTTAACCATACCTTTACTTTTTGACCTATCATTAGTTCAGGTAATGGTCTAGACGTTTTATCATAGTAAAATTTTTGTTTTATTTACCGTCTTTATAATTTGTCAGTGACATTGTTTTGAATTTTGGGTTTTAATAATTTGGGTACACACGGAAGAATGCTACGTAGCTTTCTATTGTTTAGCAGCTCGGCTGGTGATGCCAATTCTTCGTTTATAGGCGTATTTAAGTATTCTAATAGGGCCATTCTAAAATCTGTTCCGTCGAACGTGGTCTTCTTCAACATATTTTTAATGGTTTGAATTGTGCGCTCCAGTAGACCGTTTGACTGAGCATATCTGGGGGAAGATGTTACATAGTGGAAACCCCATTCATTCGCAAAATCTTTAAAGAATCGAGAAGCAAACTCTGGCCCATTATCAGAGAAACAAACTTCCGGAATCCCTTGCGTGCTAAATATTATTTTAAGATGTTTTACTATATTTTCTGACGTCAGCGACTTAACCTTAGCAATTTCTACAAACTTGCTATAATAGTCTACAACCAAAATAAATGATTGACCCTGAAAATGAAATATATCAACACCTATTTTATACCACGCCCTAGTCGGCACTTCGTGTTGTAATAGCGGTTCTCTTGTATTTTGTTTCCTATGCGTCAAACATGCTTGACAATGTGTTAACAAGTCATGTAATTGAGTATTCATGTTAGGCCAGAACATGGTTTCGCGAGCTCTCAGTTTACATTTTTCTATACCTAAATGGCCAATGTGAAGTTTTTTAATCATATCCCTACGCATACATTTTGGAATTATGACGCGAATACCCCTCCAAATCATGCCAAAAGACAGTGTTAATTCGTCTCTAAATTCCCAAAAAGGTTTAACACTGTCAATTAGATCATTTTTATGCAATGGCCAACCTTTTTTTATAACTTTTAACAAAGCTTGCATCTCATCATCAGATTTAGTGTACTTCTGTATTTCAAGAAAGTGAGTGTCCATTAAAGGATTACTTTCTGTTAATGCACAGACCTGCGCATTCACATCTAAAAAATCACGTGTTTCCGTGTTTGCAGTTGTAATATCCACAGCACGTGACAAAGCATCTGCTATATATAGATACTTTCCGGGTTTGTACACCAATTTAAACATATATGGCTGTTATCTGAGCAACATTCTTTGTAAACGTGGTGGTGCGTCTACCAATGGTTTATTTATGATACTCACCAGCGGTTTATGATCAGTTTCTATGGTTATATCGTGGCGACCATATATAAACATGTAAAATTTCTCGCAAGCAAATACCAAAGCGTATAGCTCCTTTTCAATCTGAGCGTAGGCTTGCTCTGTTTTTGTGAGAGACTTAGATGCATAGCAAACTGGTAGGTTATTTTGCAATAAACAACTTCCCAAACCATTTTTGCTGGCATCAACTGAAATTGTGACCGGTTCATCTATGCTGTAATATCGCAAAACAGGAGGATTTACAAGGTAAGATTTAAGCATTTGGAAGCATTTTTCGTGTTGCTGTTCCCAGTGCCACTCGGTATTTTTTTTTAACAGTTCGCGTAATATATTCGTTTTTTCTGATAACTGAGGAATAAAGTTACCTACATATGTAACTAAACCGAAAAATCTTTCAACGTCTTTGGAGTTTTGTGGTCTTGGCATATTTTTAATTGCTGATGTATGTGAATCATCTGGACTTACACCATGCTGTGAGATTTTATGACCGAGATATTTTATTTCTTTTAAACCGATCTTAGTCTTCTTTCTGTTTAATTTTATATTTATTTCTCGACATCTCTGTAAAACACGTCTCAGTATCTCATCATGCTTTTCCCGCGTATCGGCATAAATCAGCAAATCATCAACGAAAAGGGTTAGTCCTTCTATATCATCAAAGTGTTTTCTATCAATTTAATTTTTATTTGGTCTTTTAAAGCTAGGGGCAGTTTTCGCGGCGCATGTACTACTGGACGTGCATCATCTTGTAAACGCATAGTGTATTCACCCGGAAGGCATCCTATACCTTTAAAAACGTCGTCGAATTCATCTAAAATTTTATAGCTATCATTTTTACTCTCAAGAGACATTACTCGCATGATGAAATTCAAAGTTTCACACAAATTCCGGCCTAATATTGGAGGAGAATCAACATCGGCAACAATGAATTTTAAAACGTATGTATTATTTTTATATTTTGCTTTCAAGTAACATTTTCCTATTATCGGTATAGTAGAACCTGTAGTACTTACTACAGTAAGAATAGAATAAAAGTTAACGCAGCTAAATGTGTCCAAATAAGTTTTTCCAGAAAGCTAAATCCTGTCCTACATTCTTACAATATTAGCGGTAATACCATACACCGAGTAGATGTGGTCAAAGATCTTGGTGTGAGCCTTGACTCAAAATTAACATTTGAGCACCATATTAACGCAACTGTGAGCAGGGCTTATAAAAGCTTGGGTTTCGTAATGCGGGTATGTGGTGAATTCAGAGACCTTTCTTGTCTTAAGCGAGTGTATTTTGCGTATGTTAGAAGTTTACTGGAATTCGGATCTTCTGTGTGGTCACCACATCACATAACTTATAAACAGCGTATCGAAAAAATACAGGAGATTTTCTTAAAGCATCTTAATTTTAAAGCCAGATTACCAAAAATGAAATACGAAGACTCTTGTCTACACCATCGTATTTCATCGCTTGAGGATCGCCGGCTTTTGCTCGACATGTCTTTGCTATATGACATTGTTACTGGTCGTATTAACAGCATGAGCATGGTGTCTAACTTCTCCCTTAACGCCACCTCTTATCGCACTCGGCACTCCGCAAGACTCTTTTATCATGTTCTAGTTGTTCGCACAAACTATGCCCAATCATCCCCTCTCATTCGTCTAGCTAACGAATACAATAAGCGTTTCTTTAATATCGATCCATATGGAAACTCTAGAACGTCATTTCGAAATAAAATAATCAATGAATTACTTTGCCCTGATGAATAACCGTAATTATTATGATTTTGCTGAACAACCTCTCATTTTTTTTTCTCTTACATACCCTCCCTCACACACACTCTCATACATACTCATCCCTTACATTAACACATACACAACACAAACACCCCGTCGAACAATTGAACAAATTGAACAATTTAAACTAAAATAGAGTACGGTAGGCAGATGAGTTGCCCTGTAAGCATTTAAATTTTATTTTAGATTCTGTTTCTGAGGAATGAATTTAGTTAAGTTTTTTTTGTTTTTGTTATTTTATTAAACAGTTGGGGAAATTTGTTATTGGCCTTAGTCATAGTCTTGAAATAATGTTTAGTTTTACTTTTAACGCTGTTAATTTCCTAAATAAATAAATAAATAAATAACTCTGTAATTTGAGTGATGTGGACGTTAATTGGCTTTCAGATATATTCAATTTTTTTAAAGTATTTCGGTTTAACACATTTACGTCAGCTCCGGTATCGATATTCAATGTAATAGTCCGACCACATATTTCTAAATCTACTTGCCAACAATTTTGAGGCCTATTTATATGAAATATTACCTGATCAGTGGAGTCCTCTTGTACAACCGCATAAACTCGACACATTCTAGCGTAGTGATTCATTTTCTTACAACTATCACACTGTTTAACAAGGTACTAACAGTTCGCCAACTCTACATTTTGCGAGCCTCACTCACTCAACACCAGAAAACAATTACATCCATGCAGTACCCTTCATTGTTGAGTAGAAGAATTTACAGAGCTGTCGTCCCATCTGTAAAAACCGCTTTCGCTGGGCATTTCAGCAATGTTAGTTTTCCTTTTATTTATAACGCCATTTGCAAACTTACAGGCATTAAATCATCGTCAGTTAAGGAAACTAAGAGGACTGTAACAATTTATCTCTCCACATTGGATTACGACGCTACCGAAGCATTACTTCAACACCCCACATAGAGAGCCCATTAATTAATTAATTAATTAATTATTTAACTATTTAATTATTTATTTATTAATTATTATTATCATTTATTTCCTTAATTATATCTATTTTATATAACACATATCTATTCTATCTATTAAACTAGTTTATTTATAAGTATACCTATGTACATTTATACATATTTTATACACACCTATACACACATTATAGTTTAATAATATAAATTTTAGTAGACATAATAATTTTCACTGTTTAAACAAGAAAATCTATCAAAACCCTTATAATAAGCTTGTAATCCTATTTCTGGATCCCGCGTGACAAGCTTGACTTAGTTTGGGGTCCACTGTAAAACGCAGACACTTATTTTCTCTCTTTGTTTGTTAGCCTAAGGATTTTATCTTGTTTTATAACATGTTTTAGTGTAAGTTTTTTCAAGTAAATAAAGAATTTGTATTGTATTGTATTGTATTGTTTACCGAATGCGGGACACTCATACATTCTGTGTACTGCACCACATTTAGAACATCCCGGTTTAGACTGCGAAGAGGTACTCGGGGCTCGTCCCGACCGCTCAGGGTCCACCTTGTCTCGAGAATGGGCGCTCACTTGCGCTGATCTACCGCCACGGTTGCCGCGACGCCGGCGCCGGTCCCGGGATGCCTCACCGCGTCGGTTCATATAATACACCTCGGCTTCTTCTGCATCTTCATCGATGTACTTCTCTATTTCATGTACGTGGTGATCTACAGTCATTTGCTTAATATTTCCCGCATGCATCCTGGAAATTTCTCCTAACTTACTTATCTCCAAAGCCTTCTGTAAAGTTAGATCACTTTCTCTGAGCAATCGTTCTCTGAGACCTCCATCTATTATGCCACATATCAGTTTATCACGGACAAGGTCATCCATCAGGTCTTTAAACTCACAGTTCGCTGCCATCTTGTTTAACTCAAAAACATATTGTGCCACTGACTCGAATTCCCGTTGTTCACGTGTAAAAAATTTATGCCTCTCAACTGTTAAGTTCTTTTTTGGCAAAAAGAAGTCATCAAAACCTTTTAACAATTCTTCAACCGTTTTGTAAGTCCCAGAAAACTGCTCGTAAACATCTCGACACTTTTCTCCGATGATATGCAACAAAATATTAATTTGCGTCACAGGATCTTTTTGAGACAATTCACATGCCCCGTAGTATATTCTAAAAGATCTCTTCCATCTTTCCCAATCCTTACTAAGATTGCCGGTGGTTACATTGTCCAAAGTACTATCATATTTAAATGGTTCCGGTGGTTTCAACAACGACTCCATTTTGAGGGAATCCCTTTTTCAAAGAAACACAACACTTCACTTTTATAGGTATTAGATATGTATCCTGTTTTATATTATTTTATTTGTGTATCTCTTCACCATTTATCGTATTTATATTCTTATAACTATAATTTTGTCAGGTGTAAGAAATAAAAATGTACACTCACAATCACTTGGTTTATTTTTTAGAAATATAAATTACAACACTCCTCGATTGAAACTCTCAAAAAGATATGTCCGAGCCGCACCACACAGCCACCAAAATCAAACTTCACTCCTCTCCACTTCCCGCCTCTCACCACGCAATCAACTGAGTCAGTACAGCTCCTCTCCACTTCCGTTACAGTCGGCCATCCTGTAACAATTGCACCGCGATTGGTGCAGCCGAGAATTAACTCTCTAGTAAGTCAATTAGATCATCACAATCTTCATCACTACTAGTTTCACTACAAGACGGGGCACTACGATAAGGGCGCAGAGCATCAGCTGCAACCACCCCAGTAAACTTTTTATATCCTCGCATTCCCTTCACACTGCGGATCTCATACCGACCATGAGGTAACACTTTCTGAACTACATATGGCCCAGAATATAGAACTTGAAGTTTAGTATTAACATTCTTGACCTCACCACCGGTAGGAGATTGCTTCCATAGTACTAGATCCCCTTTACTGAATTTTTGTTCAGGCTTATGGCGCTTGTCATATTTTTGTTTCATAATTTCAGCCCTCTGCTTTAACCTTTTAGTGGCAGCAGCGCGCTTGTCTTGAATGGGCACGGTGTCAGCCTCTTGGGCTAAGTTGGGTAATAATTTACCCTTTTGGGAGAACATAAGCTCATATGGGTGATAACCTATACTCTCATTTAACGTATTGTTTCATGTGTGGTGAAACTGACGCCTCTGAGAGAACTCTTTAAATATCCTACTAGTAAAGGCAAGATTACGATCAGGGATAAGCGGGATAGCCAAACATGCTGAAGATATCCTCTAGTATTGTCACGGTCTCGGTTGAGCTAAGAGTCCTTGTAGAGCGAGCCCACACAAATTTTGAAAAGGCATCTACTATCAGGAGGACCTACTGGTATCCTTTCTTTGTTTTAGAAAAGGGCCCTAAATGGTCAATATGGACAGTCTGCATGATCTTATCTGGTTTGGGAATAGGGTGCAACCCACCAGATTTTTTCCCGTGGTCTCCCTTACCATATGCACACTCAAGACAACACTGTACATACTTTTTAATGAATCTGGTCATTTTAGGGAACCAGTAATCAGCTTTGATTAATTCCTCACACCTTTTAAACCCGATATGTCCGATTTGGTCATGGAATCTTTGCATAAACTTCCATCACGCGAACGATGGTACCACTAGACGATCGCCATATAAAGTTTTTCTGTATAACCTATCATTTTTGATTTTATAATTATTTGCTATATCACTACACGGAGTCCCATCACTTAATTGCTGAATTATTTGGCTCAATTTACTGTCTTGCATTTGCACAGTTAAATACCAGTTTTCATTTGAAATGGGAATGACATTGACATTGACGGTTTCATTTTTAAATGTTGGGCTACACGTCAAAAGAGTGTCGGGGATGCCACCGCCCTCCCCGGGCTCGACAGTCGGTGTATTAGACTCATGGATTGGATTACGACTCAAGGCGTCGACATGCCTCATACGATCACCAGGTCGGTACTCTATTGACATATCGAATTCTTGAATCGTTAACCACCAACGGGCAATCCTCGGTATCATGTCCTTTTTTACCAACGTATGTCGAACTGCGGAACAATCCGTGACAACCTTGACGGGTTTTCCGTAAATATACACGCGAAAATGTTTTAGAGACTCCACTACTGCTAACGTCTCAAGCTCATAACTGTGGTAAATAGACTCTTCGCGACTTGTTATAGTATATCCCTTATTCCATTTCACAGGTTCCTCTCCCATGTTGCAAACTCGAAGATAGCCGCCACCTTCTCGAAGCATGGTACTGGCAATCGCGTAGCTCACAGCTCCCATGCTGAAGTGCCTTGGCTTGGTGCAGTAGTTGCCCTGCGATGCTCCTTCCAGGGTCACTTTCACCAAGCTGTCTCCCACTGGTACTTCGGTATCCTCGGCAGCTTGAACTCTGAAACGAATCGCTTCATAAACGGTGTCAACATTGCTCAACTCATCAGTCGTTACCTGCCTCAGTTCTGATGTGTTATTGGAGACATTAAGAATAACGTTCTGGCTATTTATTATTGGTTGACCAATAATCAGGACAATATTTCCGAGATCAGCGTCGGTAATAACTGCTCTGGTATCCATTTCAATGCCGTCTACTCCAAGATTAAATGAGACTTCGCCTGCTGCTTTAACCGAACCTCCCGCGAATCCTTTCAGAATGACGTTAGAGTCCTTAACTGGTAATTGCATTGCTTCCGCTGCACTCTTAGCCATGACATTTAATTCGCTACCCGTATCAATGTATGCTTTCATAAAACTCCGTTGACACGAGCCGTTTTATTGTAGGTATCATTCAAGTTGGATAAGATCTGTACCTTTTTTTCCTGGCTTGATGTACTGGCTTCAGTAGCAATGCAGCTGGTCGCCACGTGACCTAACTTACCGCATCTAAAACACTTGCGCTTGTCTGGCAATGTACAATTTGGCGCCACGTGCCCGGTTTGATTGCATCGGAAGCAGATTGGTGGCTTGCGTGTTGAAGTAGCCTCGTTTGATGCTTGACCCGTCGACGAATCCAGCGCGCGATACGGATATTTGACTGGAGCGTATATTGTTTTACCTGGATTTGTAGCTTTATAGTTGTCAAATGCCGATAGGAAACCCTCATATAATTCGTCCGGGCTCGTGCATTGAAAAGCTTGCGCATTTGCCTGAATTTCCTGTGGCAGGCCTCGGATAATACACGAAACAGACGCTTGATCGCTCAACTGACACCTATAGCACATGGCCAACTTCTCTTGAAAATACTTCGTCATGGATTCATTTGTAAATTTTTTTCTATTCATCAGTTCGTCTAACAGCGTAGCATAGTCGTGGAATCGTGGAAAAGCTTTTATCAGCATCGATTTCCACTCTTCCCACGTGTGATCATAAAAATCTAACCTATTAAACCAAACACGTGCTTGACCTTGTAACTTTGCCTGCAGGTTAAATGATTTTAATTCGTCACTCCACTTATAAATATCTCCGAGTTGTTCAATTTTATTAATCCATCCTTTAACATTAATATCTTTATTTTCTGGATCAAAATCAGGAATTAATTTTTCAGTTTTCAATAATTTATGCGGTTTTTGATCTGATGCTACATTATTTTCGTTCATGAGGTTTTTAACAGCCTTTTCCACCTTTTTATCAATCAATGATTTTAATGCTTCATTACGAGTATAAGATTCATCTAGCTCCTGATCAACATCACTTACTTGGGGACACGCTAGCTTGGCTCTTTTCCGCTTCACATGACCGCCAGTTGAGCTTCGTATCCGCTTCATTGTTGTTCAGATCCCACTTCTGACTATAATTTTGTCAGGTGTAAGAAATAAAAATGTACACTCACAATCACTTGGTTTATTTTTTAGAAATATAAATTACAACACTCCTCGATTGAAACTCTCAAAAAGATATGTCCGAGCCGCACCACACAGCCGCCAAAATCAAACTTCACTCCTCTCCACTTCCCGCCTCTCACCACGCAATCAACTGAGTCAGTACAGCTCCTCTCCACTTCCGTTACATAACATTTAATTAACTGCGCCATGTAAAATATGTTAGTTGGACATCAATCAAACACGAGCGATAGATCGAGACTGGTTTAATGTCATACCCACATTCATATATATCGACAAGACAGACAGACAAAAATAAAAAATAAATGGTTTTTGCCGCAGTAATATCAATAACAGATTTAATTTCAAATCACAGACACGACTTTTTACTACTTTATTGTAAGTGTATAGATTTAATTTAAAAGAGCAACGGAAAACAATAACTTTGTGCTCGTTGAGCCAACAGGCTAAGTACTAAATTCATATATAAAAATCTGCACATGCATCGCCAAGAAAATCAAAAGTCACGTGAAACTTTTCACAAAAGAAATTGATTGAGGTCTCTCAACCATACCAAAGAAAAATATGTGGGTCGGGTATCATAATAGTAGCAATAATCCAAATGTATTTCTTCCGGGCAAACCCTTAGTTCATGTCATTAAATGCCAATTTATATCTTGTATTTAGGTCCAGAAGAAAATATTTGTTTGTTTTTGTAACCAAGTACTATTACCTCAGATATAAAAAGATTTAATCGTGTGTAAGAGATACTGTATAGCTTGAGTGAAAAAACCTGAAAAAATCCAGTAAAATATTTTGTTGAGTGTTTTTAACTTGGACATTTAACTTCCTGTTTATTTACGAACTCGACTGCATATTTTACTGCTTACAGTTAAAGACTATTTTTGCTTATATTAAGTGCGCTTATAAGTTTGTAAGCATTATTCAGTTTAGCTAAAGGTAATTTCCTAAGAGTAGTTTATGTTATTATATGATACACGATGTCTTCTAGAAAATGGTTTTAGTAGGTTTATATAAATAATTTTTGTACAACATTAAAGGGGCAAAAGTAGAAGAGTACTCAGTTTAACTTTAATATGGTTTACAATTTATTCACCAAATATTTTATGAATTGTTTTATCCTGTAATGAGCTATCCTGTTTCCTCTTAACTGGGAGCGATCTTTTCCGTGAATGGTCCCGGTTAATATGACCAGATAGTATTTAATTGGGCCCCATCCCTTATTGTTTTAGAAAATAAAGTTTCAGTGAGAAATAGGTACGAATTTTTGACTTACAGTTGACATTCGTTACCGACTTCTGTAGATTTTTCAGAAGTATCTGGGCAGACTTGAGTTCCATCTCAAGACATATCGACGCTTTCCATTAGAGGCGGTAATGGTCGAGTGTACAAATAACACCCACTCTTTTTTTTAAAAGATCACTCGCTTTCATGTTTTTAATAAAATAACGTATATATATTATATAATTGATAAGATAACAGGTTTATGGGTAAACTTGTTAATTTAAAAGTGGCATAATTTTTATCGTAAGTGACCGACATAGCCTGCCAAATCAGTAAATTGAAGTGGCAGTAGGCAGGACATATCAGTCGCCGACGTTATGGCCATTGGATACGAAAGGCGTTAGAATGGAGACCATTTTGCACCGAGATTCGGTTTTACCATTTTAAGTTAAGTTTCGATATAAAAATAAAAATATGAGTTTATATCGGCACACTTGTCTTACGATTTATAAAATTAAGAACTTTGTCTGAATTAAACACAGGTAAAAGATAAAGGCTTGGACATAAACAAAGTAAAATTGTTTAAATTAGATTTTGAATTTCAGTCTGCTTAAACTTGGAATTCCAAATTACAATAAATGAAAAATGAAAGCTTGGTTGTTTTATAATTAATATCAACAAAAAAGCTCTGATCAAAAAAAGAAAATCAAGGCAGAATGCCGCGAAAAAGCGAACAGACGTTACTCTAAATCTTGACTTGATTTTTACAGATTTTCACGTGCGTAATTAAAAACTACCTAATAACATTAAATGTACTGTACAACTTTCTTGACAAGCAATTACACTCATATTTTATTATTACACACGATGAGACATTACTATTATGATTATTCGTTTTTTAATATTAAATATCATATTTTTAGTTACACTTATTTATAGAGATACTTGAAAAAATCGTCGCACATGGTAATTTGAGATAACAAGTAATCGATCATTGAAGATAACATTCATAACAATAGAATGGGATTATAAATTATGTCCAGTGATATTAAATTAAAAATAATTAAACTGCATTACAATCCAACACCCGGGCTAAAATAAATGATGTACCGTCGAAAAATTCAAATTATATAAAAGTATACAATAATTAAATTAAGGATAAAATAAAGAGAAATGAGCGTCTGTCGTTAGTGAATGCAAACGCTGCAAACATGTCTGTATGTTAGACTATGTTAAATACCTTGTTTAGTATAATAATTTTATATAAGTTAAAATAATTGTAATAGAAAAGCCATGATAGAAAAAAAAAGAAAAATTATAAAAAAAGACATGATATTAAGCAATTATGTTTCATTAATCAGTTGTAATATATAAATTATCAATTAATATTTTAATGTTTAAAACATGAAATTAATAATTTCGGGACTTGATATTATACACGATTATTTTAAGTATTATATATGAATATCTAATTTTACAATTAATTATATTGTATTATATTTTAATAATATAATATTATCGTAATATATAAAATTATTAATAAATGTATCAATAAAACATATTCAACATATGCGTATTCACCATTAAATGTGATTTAAAGGGCCGTATTTCAGGTATGACATTAAATCGATATCCCCAAGCTACACGGAAGGGTCTAACATACTCTTTTCCTTTAACAATTATATTTTGCATACGAGAAATGTCACAAGTTATGGCCTTTTACAAAAAGTTTTGTGTAAAAGGTCGTCAAAGATAAAAGGCACCCTTGTTTGTCTGTTTGAAGTCTCTCGTATGTGGGTAAGGGTAATTGGCATGAATAGCACACGCACTCGACTCAGTTTATTTAATACAACAACAATTTTTACATACCGTTCTAAGCCCACCTAGATGGTTTCGGGGGGTCCAATTAAAAAGGATTTTGGTTTAATTATAATTATTAAAATTTATATTTGTTTTTTATAATACTCTAGTATAAACACAAAATAAAAAAATATTGTAAGATAATTAAAATTATAATAATTATGAGTTTAGTATAGTATGTAATATTATTGAGGTTTCATCTCTGTGTTCTCAGTGACATGGCGATCAACGCCGGAACCGCACAAAGGTACGATAAGGCGATAATTTATTATTGGTATTTATGTAAACTTTGTTATAAAAACTATGTTTAAACAGGTACATGAAGAAGAAAAAAAGTGTTTTGAAGAGAGGAGATAATTTATTTAAAGGAAATTGCGCGACTTGGCGCAAATATGGATCGGAACTTGAATAAATCAAATCGCTCGCTCTGTAAACTCGCATCTTGTGATATTTGTTTTAGAAACGGTGAATTTTATTTAAATTTATTTGAGTTTCGATCCATACTTGTATCTACAGCGCTGTGATGGCTTATTTGATTGGTATTTATTAACGCTTTGGTAAAAACATGGTGACCGTTGCATATAGTCGTTCAAAAAATCATATTCTTTTGTTTTCCTTATTTCCACGAAAATCTCTTCGACGCGGGTGGAGCCGCGGTCAAAAGCTAGTAGACAATATATTTTCTAATATTAATTTAAAATGTGGTACAATCAATTCTTTTTTAAGTCATCATGGACAGAAGAGCAAGATTTAAAATAGCTTCTTCCTGACTGTTCTCAAAACTCTCGAATTACGGAACCCAAGGTATGCGAGTCTGCCTCGCACTTGACCGGTTTTTTCCTTATAACTTTGAACGGGCTACGGTTTTGAACTGAAAAATAAATGCTTTGCTGATAAAAAAACTTTTTTTTTCGACGCAGCGTACTTTTCTTAATTATATTTTGGGCATTGTCTTGAGAAGGATTTATTTTTTCATTTTTTTCAGAACCCTATTTACTATAATCTGGAACTAACTCTGTTTCAAAAACTCATTTTTTACAACCTACGTAGTACCTACCTTCATGTTGTCTTTTAAAACATTCCTTGATTCCAAAAATGTTATGCCGACAAACCTCGACATCCATTCCTACAATAACACGAACGTTAAAAAATTCTTTTCGAGTATTTCACAAAAACAAACTGGAGCCGCCTAAAACTGGAGCCATGTTTTTATTTTGCGAAAGGCTTTGCCCAACACGGGAAAATACTGAATAGACGAGTGAAATAACTGAGCTCGGCAATCTGTGAATCGGTAACCGGGCAATGTTTGTCCAATCCACTCGCGAAAGGTGACAGCTGCCTATCCCCTGGTCAGTCATCCTAGTCATAGCAGCTGCTTGTAGTACAGCAAAATGGTATTGCCATGCTGTTAGATTGGTCCAGCGAGGAAATCACTGCCTTACCCCTTGCATTTCATAGTGAACTGACACATGGTAATTCTTGTTATGGGAAGTTTTTAAGAAAACTAAAAAGTAACAAATGTAACAAATAGTATTTTTGTTTTATTCAGGCTATTCCTTCTACCAGTATGCATGGAAAGAAACTCCTTGGTTATTATTATCTTCAGATTCCATTGTAAGAATAAGCACTCCTAGCAAAAATACCTCTTTATATATAAATAATAAAAAAATCTTAAATAGGTGGAAAAATTGCAATAACTACCCACAAATGGAAAATTTGAACAACATAGGACATTATTTGCATGGGCTGTCCATTACTGATAATTTTTGAAACAATTTTCGTGAAGCAGACTTGAAAGTTGGATTATATCTCCCAGCACTTTAGCAGACATTAACAATGTAAAATATAATTAAATAAACTCTGGCTTAGAACCATTTTTCAGTTAAGCAGACTAAGAGCCTGTTTCACCACTTTCTTTTAAGCAAAATCTTGAACATAAGTTTCAAAATGTAACACATTTTGTTTGCAATATGTGACACATATAACAATCAGGCACTTATCAGCAAGTGTTGAAACAGGGGCCCCTTAATTTGTTATTTTGTTTGGTTTTTTTTAATGTTTTTTTTTTCTGAAACCTTTTGGAGTATCAAATTGAAAGGCTTCATGAACTGATTGTAAGAATGTACTGCATCATTTCACTACAGCCACTAATTTTTAAATAATATATCAAGCTTAGGCTCCTCCACATATATATATATTTTTTTCAGTGGTTGTTGGTCATGACTTCTGCAATAAACGCAATAACTCCTGGTGACATAGCAACGGAGTAGATGCCCATAAGATTGAGAAGTGCACGTCATTGGGTTCTGCAGCTATGTGGTGGTATTATAATTCTGGTTGGCTTTCTTGTAATCTTGTCTAACAAAATAATAAAAGGCAATCCACATTTTGCTACTTTACATGCTAAATTTGGATTATCGGCACTTATATTGATGGTAGGAACAATGTTAGGAGGAATTGGTGCGCTTTATAGTCTTAAATTGAAGCAATATCTCGCCCCTATTTATACAAAACTGATCCATGCTTTTGTACGAATGATTTTTACAACCTAACGCGATATATATCGAACTTCATCGCGAAAAATGGGGCACAAATTGCCCAACAAAAAACAGTTTAAATATTACTCTTCCTAAATTAAAACAGTATACTTTTTGATTTTTTTTTTAATATTTTAGTTGAGTATGATCAGTTGAATATAATGATTTTATCAAGTATTAACTATATCTACAGTTGTTTCGTACCTCAAGAGAAAAAAAAAGGAGCCCTTATAGGATCATTTTTTTGTATGTCTGCCTGTCTGTCCGTCCGTCTGTCTGTCCGTCAAGACCCATTATCTCCGGAACGCGAGAAGAGTGGAAACATCGGGTGACCAGAGGGCTGGCGCATTCCACGGCTAACGTATAAGTTTGTCCATTCAAAGAGGAAATGTGGCCAGCGTTCTGGGCACCATGCCGCAGGGATCTATTTTAGAACAGTTAGAGTGTAATTTATATTGTTAGGTAATTTTAGTTTAGACTAGGATTTTTTTTAATGTTGTAAATTTTTTATTTATTAATTAATTTGAAAATAAATAAATTTTAGTTAATTAAAATTCAATTGTGCAATCAGATGGATCATTTTTAACCCTACAGTGCGCGACTGGCCCGTCACATACGTGGCTGGTTTTATATATCTAAAATTAAATAATAATAATAATCTTATTCAATATTGTAATTAAAAATTAGCATATTTTAATACTGTACGATTCCTCTAAAGGCTTAAAATTAATTAATATGTAAACTTACTTTGTTAAAGGTAATGGACAATATGAGACGGGTTGACTAAGATATATTTTTTTTTCTCGTGACTAATTCCCGCAGTCTTATATTTTTTTATGCCTTTACTTGAGTAGGTATGTATATGATTTTGTATCATATGTTTTATTTTGAAAAAAGGAATGTTTGCTAAGTTTCTTGCCCTTCTTCTTAGCAATACTAATCGAATGGTGCGGATGGTTAGGCATTATGTATATACAATATTTTTATTCCTATATTTCTATATTTTATGCAAGTGTATAACTTTATTACATTTTAGTAGCCCACCCTTAATATTTTTTGTATGTATTTCCCGTTTTTATTATTTCTTCATTGTATTATGTATATATCATATTTTTATTCCTAGATTCCCCTATTTTATTTATTTTTTATTTATTTATTTATTTAAAAACTTACGACTATCATTTATTAATGCAGGTGTATATTTTATTTCCCGTATTATTATATATTTTTTTTTATATTCTAAAGACATATTATATTGTGTAAATTAACTTTGACTTGTAGAAAGTATACTTAATGTATCTATTTTGCAAAAATAAATATTTTGATTTTTGATTTTTGATTTTTTTGTCTAATTTTATCCTAATTTGGCAACGGTAAAGAAAACTTAATTTATTTTCAATAACACAGATACTCTGCAAACTTTGGGCTAAATAATCATACCTTATGGTAAAAAGAACTCGAAAAAAATTAAAAATGTTCAAACAAAAAACACGAGAAGCAAATTAGTTCATTACCCATCCGGAATAAACCATAGAAACCTCTATCCAGTCGCCACCAGTCACCACCATCTGGCAACTTAAGAAAGCCTCTATTGAACGAAAACGACAATAAATAAGATTTTCAAAATAATTAATGTGTTTCGCTTGCTATAGTATAAATAAAACCAGTAGATGGACCACAGACATTGTCGTCGTTATAATTCGTTGAAACCCTCGGGCCGTGGGGGCCGGGAGCGCGGCAGCTCTACAAAGAACTGTCGTCGAGATTGGTCGACGTTTCCGGAGATCCCAGGGCTGGCGCATACCTCGGCCAAAGAATTGGCCTAGCAATTCAACGAGGTAATGCTGCCAGAATCCTGGGTACTCTTCCACGTGACGACAGCGATTTCAGCTCAATTTTTTATCTACTTTAATTAAATATTTTTGCTAGGTAGTTTTAGTTTAGTTTAGTTTATTTCGTAGAATAATTTAGTTTTTAAATTAGTTTATTTAAGTTTTGTTAATATAAAATTTAACTTTATATTAAACGAGAAAAACCTCATTGGTATTTGATATTAAACTTCCGAAAATAAATGATGTATGAACTGTTTGATAAACTAAGAAATGTTGCTTGCTACCGGACAAGTATTTAAAATCTGAAGAAATACTGTTACCAGCTGGCAATATTATTGTAAATAGACTAAATAAAGCCAACTCACAAGATAGAAACTCCGACAATGATATGAAATGATAAACGACACACAAACAAGAGGTTATAGTTCATGATTAGTTACCCTCTTATCGGAAACTGTTGTGTAATAATATAATAACAAATAATCTACTAATGTTTGAAAATCGAACGTATTAAATAATTCGAGGCCGTTCGTATACGCAATAAACTAAGCTGAAAAATTATGGTTGCCAAAATTTAAAAACTAATAGTCCGATAGAAATACTACTAAAATCATTTAACAAATAATTTAATTTCCAAGTCAATATATACTTTTTTTTTATCGTCGTCGAGGACTAGGTATTTGTTAATGATGTGAATAACCTAAAGGGAGAAAAAAATAACGATTCATATGTTCAAACAATATAATAAACAATTAACAATGTTAATATTCAATAATTTTTTGCATTATATAAATTAATAATCTTTGTATTTTAATAAATTTATTTATATTATTGAAACAGATATAAAATGATAAACATACTTTTTGACAGTCAATAAACATTAAGATCCGCTTCAACATGGTTAACACTAAATATTAAAACTGAAAAAGTGACTTGTGAATTAAAAGTTACTTCAAAATGCAAACCCGTTTCTATCGGACTATAAACAGACTGGTGACGAGCAGCGGCATCACGTTGTACAGTACGTTGTTTTGACCGTTGGTGCAAACCCATTTCTATCAGACTGTAATCAGACTGGTGATGGACAGCGGCGCGGCGTCACGAAGAACAGTATGTTGCGTTTTGACCAATCGATCCAGTTATTGGGTGTGCTGGATCGTCAAAATTTTCATCGAGTGAACGGCGCTGGAGCCGTGAACTTGATGCCAAATTTGGAAGATTCAGAACTCCCAATAACTACCTACTCACGGTGCCACTTTAACACCATTTAACAGTAAATCCCATATATTTTCAGTCAAATGATGTTCAAATGTTTTACCAGTTAGACCTGCTGGAGAAATGTTTAGAGAAAAAAAAATATTGTGGAGAATTTTCCTTTAATAATAATATTTAGATTAGACTATATCTAAAAGCCCATTTTAGGCCATTTTCTGACAGCACGGCTTCTTCCGAGCTTTACATCCATTAAGATCAGCTAGCTACTTCTAGTCTCCTTCTAACCAATCGAGTACGGTATTTTCTCCCAATATCCTCGAATAGAGCTGCAACCAGCTCAAACTAGGGCCTTTTTCTATATTTCAGGCGCTTTCTAAACAACTTTTAGTTTGCTAAATACATTAAATATTTTATGTTTTAAAAATACTATTATTGTAATTGGTGGTCAGATACTTCTTATTTAAGTAAAAAATAAGAAACTTCCGTGGCTAATAGCCTGAAAATAGAAAAAAAAAATGCATGAGACAACCAAAAAAGGCAAGCGGTGCATTATTTTTGAAATGACCTAAATATCTTCATCTTCATCACACTGTATATGCGTTAATACTAGATATAATCTATATAATTTATACTTGCAGTTGTTGGCACTTGGTGAAACATAGGAAACATCATTATTAAATTAACTTGTAATTGTTTCACTGGTTTTATTTTACAATTTAATCCCGACCAGTTTCGGTTAATACCCCATTCTCAAGGGACTCAGGAAATTAAGCTATCAGTATGACGAACCATTAAAGATGAAAACGAGATAAGTGAATTTAATTAGGCCATAAAAGTCTGTAGTTTGGGAAAACTGCTACGCCGTAGGCATGTGTGTGCAGTAAATGCTGACAGAATAATACAAGTGAATCTAATAGATTAAGGTGGTTCAGCTATTTTTAATTTATTAAATATTGTTACCGATAACACATGTAAATTCATCTTTCAGACCTCTTTCAACCAAGGTCTTCTCAACTTAGAGTAAAACATTATTGAAGTGTCATTTTAGCGCTGCTGATTTAGCTCGAAGTTCTATAATAAATGAGCTTCTAATGCTACACTACGATACAGCCACGAGCCAGATACCGGGGAACGATTATGAGTTGTCGTATAAACCCCCTGCTTTATGTCCGTGCACCTTATTACATATGCATCTTGTTATTTATTGTGAAAATGGACCTGGATTGTGTTCAATAGGCCAAAAAATTTGTTTTTCGGCTTTCCTGCAAAGTTGGGTTTTTTGTTAAATCGTTATTCACCGGAGGCAAGATGGGTATATAGTTTTAGTAAGGCGTAGTAGGTCGATCGCACAACGAAAGAGATAAACATATCTGAAAAAGCGCGCGTCTGGGCAGAGCGGTAAATCAAAAAGATAGTGGATAATGCTGTTTTTCAAGGAATAAAATTTAATATAAATTCAAATGTGTTTAAAAAATCGCTGTTTTATCGTTTAAATAATGGGTGTATATGTTTTAAACAGTAATCATTTTTATTTACTTTCCTAAAGCGATCCCGTTTGTATTTTCAATCAGGCCGCACCTCGCGGAATAAAAATGCACGAAACATAATTACGCCAAACCCTTGTTCCAAACGCTATCTTGACCTTGCGGCTTCGACAACTCCTACGCGGACGGGTGACCCGGACAACACCTCTAGCGTCGGGTTGTCTCCTCTAATATCAAGATAGAGTGCCGGAGATGAAGTCCTCCCACTGAAACCGCACGGTCGCGCACACGAATGCACGCGTCCATACGCCAGCAGTGTTCATCGGACAACTTGAGGACAACTCACGTGCCCCGCATAACCCGTTCACATTGGTGGCCGCCCAAGCGCCGCTACTAGGGAATGCTAACTGCTCACGGAGACGAGCGTCCGGTGACAAGCTATACCGGACAGACACGTGCTCGAACCCCTGCAGTTCAAACCACTTAGTTATTAGCCGAAACTAATAACATGCCACTACGAGTCCAAACCCATGTCAGACACCTTCCGCGAGCGTAAGCAAGCATCAGGTCGGCTCAAGTCTGACTCCCGTAGTACCCAATAAAACCCAGCCGGACCCGTAGTTCCAGCTAGGGTGTCTCCAACCCGAAAGTCAGAGACTTCTTTATAAATCTGGGTCGGATAAATAAAGAAAGTTTGTAACTCGTTTAGCACCACCCGGAGGTCACGTGTCAGGTCTCTAGGGTAAACTGACGGACGCGAGTTACGGCCAACCTCCAACTGGGCAGTCGGGCTCGGCCCAATCACACGAGTGGCCCAAAGGCATACGCAATTGATGGGACATGATCGGCGCCTCGATATCACTGTACCGCGCCGTGATATACTGGAAGCGTGGAGGTGCTCTGATGGATTGTACTGACAGAATAAATTGTCCATCGAAATTGGTCAAGTTTCATTTGAATGAAAATGACACAACTAAAAATGCGAAAAGATTAGTAAGATTGACGACGGGCGGTAAAAAAAGAATATATTAGTAAAGATATACCTAGAAATTACTTTTTAGGGTTCCGAACCCAAAGGGTAATCAACGGGACCCTATTACTAAGACTCCGCTACTAAGAGGCGTGATAGACAGTTGAAATTTTCACAGATGATGTATTTCTGTTGCCGCTATAACAAAAAATACTAAAAAACAGAATAAAATCAATATTTAAGGGGGCTCCCATACAACAAACGTGATTTTTTTCCGTTTTTATAGATAGTTTGGAACCCTTCGTGCGCAAGTCCGACTCGCACTTGGCCGGTTTGTTTATTAATTTAGATCCTTTCCTTCTAAGATTGAAGAATGGAAATGTCTATCGTAAATGGAAGTGGGTAAATCAGAGATTTTAAATTTGTATTTAGAACTCTTATTTAAAAATCTTAGACAAAGAAGACGACGGTGTCTTATGTGGATTCAGTCATACTTGCTATTTCTTTTTTAGATTTCCGTACCCTAAGGGTGCAAAACGGGACCCTATTATTAAGCTTCCGCTGTCTGTCTGTCTGTCCGTCTGTCTTTGCAGCCTTGATGTTGCTTTGGGATGTATATTGAGGTATATTGTTGTTATATTGCTGTTATTTACCATTATGTTTTAGGGTTCCGCACCCGTATTTTGGGGTGGTACGGAAACCTTATGCGCAAGTCCGACTCGCACTCGGCCAAATGATTAAACTTCCCAAGCAACATTTACCACCTTCTCAGATGCAAGACCACTCTAGACGTCCTTTACCTTTAACCCACTTCTGCCGGCTCTACACATTTCGCTGCCCGACAAAGCCATATTTCTCGTTCGGAAACCGATTTATGTCCTCGGTTCCGGTCGTTTATTTGTTCGGTAGCCGACACAAGTGATTAAGCAGTAAAAAGCCGGTAAATATCGATCTCGTCCGGATTACTTGCTGCTTTTTGTTTCCGTTCAAAAGCTTTCATTGGATCTTTTCAGTTACCTATACTTCTTGTTACGTATTCACTTCGCTGGAAATATTCTAGGTTTATTTTTTGACTTCGTATCCAATAAGTATCACCCTGTCCTTCCTCCTTTTACTGTTTGTTAGCTTAGTAGAATATTTAAATACTAATTCCACATCCGATTTGATTTTATGTGCTGACGAAGTTTTGTTCTAATTACAATGAAGCACGTTTTAGCTTACATTTGATATTTAATTTAACATTGTCCAACCTCTTGAATATTAAATAGGAACATTTTTTGTACGAATACATTTTTGTATAGTTTAAGTTTACCTTAGTCACAGGTAGATGGCGCTGCCGTCAGTTACATCGCGGTATAGATTTATATTTGCTACAATGTGATATTTTAAGTTTAAATTTTGTAAGCCAATCCAAAAACCTGCTAATATACGCATAGTATTTCAGTCAGTGTTTCATTTTTGGGACTTTTGTTCATGGTCCTTTGAGTCGGTTAAACGGCGCAAGGAGTATTGGAGCAAGTACGTCCACGAGTGCCGACGCAGTGGCCGATTGTCGCTGATGGTGCTGGCTTCACGGAGCCACTGCCAAGGAAGGAAGTACGAGATCATCGGTCTCTTGGACGGAAGCTGTGGACCCTATCGTGACGTCACAGGAAGGACGTGACGTCAACTCAGCCGAGGAAAAAGTGTTGTGAGTGAAAAAGTTAAACTGTGAGTACTCTATTCTAACTTTACGTAAATTTGGAACATAGACTTTAAAGTAAAATTTGGACTTGTAAAATTTTTAAAATAAATACTTTAGACTTAGAATAATTCTCTTAAAAACGTTGAGACGGGGAACCTATGCCCAACTTTTGATAGACTTTCAAACACTTAGAAAATTTTTGAAGATTCAATTTGGACTGGTCGTTTTTCGTAAAAAACTTATATGCTCAGCCAGAAATTATAATTATATTTGAACAAAGATGGAAGCACGAATTCATGTACAAAATGACGTATTTAAGAGAATAAAGAAAGCCAGAGCCAATTTTAAAAAGTCACCAAAAGATCGACTGTCCAGTCATTCATACATAAGTACGAGACTAGAGACGTTGGAGGAACTGTGGTCTCAATTCAATTTAACTCATAATCAGATTGTTCAAGACTCTGATGTTGACAAGTTAAAAGTTACTGATTATGTCACAACAAACGTATTGTGATGCTGGGATAGATCACATGTGATCTTACAGCATCACTGGTCCATTTAAATATTTAATGTAAAGTTAATAAATAAATAAAAAAAAAAAAAAATGTGTACGATGATTGTGAGGAACGATACACGGATTACAAGTGCGAGTTAAAAGACGCACTCAGCAATATCGTTAAGCCTTTAACTGTACAGTCTGCTACTTCTGCGACCGGAGGAGGGACAAGCAAACAGCAAAGCATTAAGTTACCAAAGATTAGCATTCCTTCGTTTTCGGGGAAGTATTCAGAGTGGACAAGCTTTCGAGACTTATTCGTATCTTTAGTGCACAATAACAGTGAACTTGATGAAGTACAAAAGTTGCATTATCTGAAGAGCCATTTGACTGAAGAAGCAGAGCAATTCCTACGCCATGTCCCAATAACAGGAGAGAATTACAAGCTGTGCTGGCAGCAGTTAGAAGAAAGATATAATAACAAGAAATATCTGGTCAATTGCATATTAAAGAGATTTCTGAGCCAAAGAAACATTATGACAGAGTCCTCAAATGCATTAAGAGAATTATTAGATACTACAAATGAATGCCTTTTTGCTTTAAGAAATTTATCTATTGACGTTAGTTCATGGAATACAATTGTTATTTATATTCTATGTCTAAAATTAGATGGTGAATCCCGAAAACAATGGGAACTTAGGGTCAGTGAAACTTCTAAAGAACTACCAACTTTTGCTGAATTAAAGGAATTTTTAGAAACCAGATCACGTGCTTTGGAGTTCATAGATCCTAAGTTGGCCAAACAAACTATGTCACCAAAACATATAAATGTCACTCCACACAACAATCCTAAAATTTTTCATGCAGCGAAATTGTCATGTATCTTTTGCTCTGAAGATCATCGTCTTTGTAACTGTAAAAAGTTCGCAAAGGACGACACTGATACTCGACGTAGTTTCGTCCAATCCAATAAATTGTGTTTTAATTGCCTCGGTTCTGGTCACACAGTTTATGCTTGCCGCCAATCCTCTAGATGCCGTCTTTGTAAAAAGAAGCATCATTCATTACTACATTCCAAAAATGTCACTAATTCAGCAGAACCTTATCATTCAGCTGATCAGGATGTTGCGCTAGCAACTCCATCTACATCACAGCAGGAAGAGCCTACAAGCAACATCACAGCCTGTTTTTCTAAACCCAATGGTCAAGTTTTACTTGCCACAGCATTAGCAAATGCTAAATCTCACACAGGCTCTCTAGTAACACTCAGGTGCCTTGTAGATCAAGGTTCTCAAGGCTCATTTATATCGGAATCTGCGGTTCAACTCCTTGGGCTTAAAAAGAACCCACACAAAAGCTCCATAACTGGTCTTGGAAGTGATTTATCTAGTTCGGTAACCTCAAAAGCGAAAGTTTCGATCGAACTAAAATCACTTCATAGCAAATTCAAAATTTGCCTTGAAGCTTTTGTGCTCCCCAAGCTCACATCAGTACTTCCGGAACGACGTATTGTTGTTGAGTTTTGGCCCGAGTTGTCTGATATCAGTTTAGCAGACCCATCATTTGGTACTCCAAATAAAATTGATCTGCTCCTTGGAGGGGATGTCTATGGACAAATTTTATTGGACGGTATAATCAAGAGTTCACCCGGTGCACTAATGGCTCATAACACCACACTGGGTTGGATTCTCTCAGGTCCAGTTCGAAACAATACCGTATCCAACACAATTTTGTGTCATCATGCCCATAGCACTAATGAAGTTGAGCTTCTGAAGAAATTCTGGGAGCTTGAAGATGATAATAAGATTAATGATCAAACCCAACTCACCGAAGAAGAAGAAAAGTGCGAACAGATCTTTGCGGAAACTACCAAAAGAGATAATTCAGGACGCTATATTGTCAGATTACCATTCCGTAACGAAGATCCCAGTTGTAAATATGGCAACTCAAAACAGATTGCAATAAAACAATTCTATCAGCTTGAAAGAAGGCTAACCAACGATCCTAAGCTAAAAGCTGAGTATTCTTCTGTGATAAATGAATACAAACAACTTGGTCATGCTGAAGTCGTACCGATAGAAGAAGTACATAAACCAGACGCTGTGATTCGAGACGATAAAGATACGACAAAGGTACGAATAGTATTCAATGCTTCGTGTAGAAGCACAAACGGTGTTTCGTTGAACAATGACCTATTAGTAGGTCCAACACTGCAGCATGACTTGCGTCACATCATTATGAGATGGCGTACCTACCCAATTTGTCTAGTATCAGACATTATAAAAATGTACCGACAGGTGCAGATCCTGATACAGATTTTCAGCGTCTTGTTTGGCGTGATAACCCGGGTGAAGAACTTCAACATTTAAAGCTTTCAAGGTTAACCTTTGGAACTGCTTCCGCACCTTATCTGGCTGTGCGTACTTTACTTCAAGTCGCTTACGATGATGGTAAAGATTTACCTGCAGCTGCTGAAATCATCCTAAAAGAATTTTACATGGACGATCTTTTGACGGGCTGTAATTCCGTGGAAGAAGGTAAACGAATTTATGTGGAAATCACAGAATTACTTAAGAGAGGTGGTTTCGAACTACAGAAGTGGAGCAGTAATAGCGAAGAATTGCTTAAAGAAATTGATGAAAAGCACACTGTAAAAGAAGGAAACCTTAAATTCAAGACAGATGAAGTTTTCAAGATCCTTGGACTTACCTGGAACCGAAAGACTGATGAGTTTGAGTACGCAGTGCAACTTCCAGCTCTCACCTCACCAGTAACTAAACGTAAGGTACTATCTGATATTTCACGGTTATTTGACCCTCTCGGATGGCTGGCGCCAGTGATAATCTCAGCCAAAATCTTTATACAGAGTTTATGGCTATCAGGAATTGAGTGGGATGACGAGCTTCCCCCAAAATTACTGAAAGACTGGCTAAAGTATAGAGCTGATTTAAATGAATTTACCAAATTCAGCCTCCCACGCTGGATCAATACAAGCAAAGATGATAAACTAAACACGCATCAAATAAGGCTTATTCCGCGGTAGTATACTTACGGGTAATAGACAACCAAGGAAAGGTTCATGTTTCATTGATTGCTTCCAAAACCAAGGTAGCTCCTATCAAGCAAATCTCTATCCCAAGATTGGAACTCTGCGGAGCCGTACTGCTTACAAGACTATTGCTTGAAGTGTCGAAAGTAATGAGTCTTGACAAACACACCATTCATGCATGGACAGATTCCCAAGTGGTCCTTGCATGGCTGAAGGGTAATATACAGCGATGGAAGACGTTTGTTGCAAATCGGGTGTCCGAAATCTTTACCTCGCTGGAACCTCAGCAATGGTCGCATGTTTCTACAAAAGACAACCCTGCAGACTGCGCATCCCGAGGCATACCGAGCAAGGATGAAAGACTTTGAAAGGAAGGTCCGATGTGGCTGAAAGAAAAGAAAATTAATTATAAAAGTGATAAGGTTCAAGAAACACATTTAGAAGAGAAAAAAAACAGGTTTTGTTTAATAAATACCTGCAATGATGAAGAATCAGATCCAGCTGAAGAGATAATTTCTAGGTTTTCTTCGCTGAGAAGGCTTATACGTGTGATTGTTATCTGCAAAAGATTTGCTAAACGTGCTAAAAAGGATAATGTAGACCAAATTGAAAATTGGCACACCAGCACTGAAATAAAAGAAAGCCTAAAAATATGTATTAAAATATGTCAAGAAAAATATTTTAACGACGAATTGACAGACCTGAAAAAGAAAAAAGAAATTAGTAATAAAAGCAAACTTACCTCCCTGAATCCTGTTGTTGATGTAGACGGGATACTAAGAGTCGGTGGCAGACTACAGAACGCTTCAATCAGTGAAGAAATGAAACATCCAATCATACTTCCTCGAATATCACACTTCACGGATTTAATCGTTGCTGATGCTCACGATAAGACATTACATGGTGGTCCACAATTGATGTTAAACTATTTACGATCCAAATATTGGATAGTCGGAGCTAAGAAGCTAGTTAAACTCTTCGTTCGCAAATGCGTACATTGTGTACGACATTCAGCCCGAATCAGACATCAATTGATGGGACAGTTGCCAGCAGTAAGGGCAAGTGCATGTCGACCTTTTTTGAGAAGTGGCGTTGACTATGCAGGACCTATTAATATCAGAACTACAAAGGGTAGATGCCACCACTCATACAAGGGATATATTTGCTTGTTTATCTGTATGGCAACGCGCGCGATCCACCTAGAAGCAGTAAGCGATCTTACATCTCAAGGGTTCCTAGCTGCTTTTAAACGATTTGTGGCTCGCCGTGGTCACTGTGCAGATGTATATAGTGACAATGGAACAAACTTTGTCGGTGCTGCACGTGAATTAAAGACACTTTTTCTTGAAGAAAAATCGAGCATAGCAATAGAAATTGCTGATCAACTTGCTACGAATGGGACAAACTGGCATTTTATCCCTCCCCATAGTCCCAATTTTGGAGGCCTTTGGGAAGCCGGTATAAAGGCAACAAAGCACCATCTGAAGCGCATCATTGGAAACACAACATTAACATTTGAAGAAATGACTACACTGTTATCACAGATAGAGGCTTGTCTAAATTCAAGGCCTATTTCAAAAATTACTGACAATCCTGGGGATCCAACTCCATTAACACCAGGTCATTTCTTAGTAGGTGAACCTCTGGTCTTAGCACCTGACTCGAACTATGATACTGCAAACGTTTCTACTCTCACTTACAACTCACACAAAAAATGACTCAAGATTTTTGGCGTCGTTGGTCACAGGAATACTTAACTCAGTTTCACCATCGTTACAAGTGGACCCACAAAGTTCCCGAACCCGAAATTGGAGACGTAGTGCTAGTAATAGAAGATGATCTTCCCCCAGCCAGATGGCTGTACGGTGTTATCGTGGGCAAGCATCCTGGATTGGACGGAATTACTAGAGTGGTCAGTTTGAAATGTAACAATAATACTATTAAACGACCGACATGTAAATTGTGTTTTTTACCTAGTACTTCCTAATGGAATTAATATTTGATTCATGTGGATTAACCTATGTATCCTTTGTATTTGATTTTGTTTGATTGTTTTGTTTAGTTTTAGTGTTACAATTGTCAGGAAAATTTGAAATTTGTCCTTGGTGGGCAGAATGTCCAACCTCTTGAATATTAAATAGGAACATTTTTTGTACGAATACATTTTTGTATAGTTTAAGTTTACCTTAGTCACAGGTAGATGGCGCTGCCGTCAGTTACATCGTGGTATAGATTTATATTTGCTACAATGTGATATTTTAAGTTTAAATTTTGTAAACCAATCCAAAAACCTGCTAATATACGCATAGTATTTCAGTCAGTGTTTCATTTTTGGGACTTTTGTTCAAACATGTTGTGTTTTTAATGTAAGTTTGTTGAGGAATTAATAACTTTGTTACTTCAATCATATTGTTGTGTTATTTTATTCGTAAAGAATTATGAACATTGAAAATATAATGCTGGATAAGAGGTGTTTATTTTTAAGAAGAGTCTTAAATATTCTTTTGCTCGGCGGCGTACCCTGTTTATATTTTGCATGCAAATAAAGCATACATAAAGAGATACGTACATTATTATATATTATTAATATATGTATAGTATATGTACATGTATAATATAAATCTTTTCCAACGGTTATTGAAAATAAAAAGAATGTAAAACATAACTTCTAAAAGTTCTTCGTAGTCTAAGCACAGAATTGTTGCAAAGGTGTTAGTGTTACAATTTTAAGTTTTGAAACTGAAAATAGATTGTGTAGTTTGATTATTCGCTTATAATATAATAATAATATCCATTTATTTCAGATAACATTGATCCATAAGTGTTAGTAACAATGATCTTATAAACTATATTAGTAAATTAAATTAGTATTAAAATTAAATTAAATAATAATTATGGTATCTTTACTAATAATAACGAGTAATAATATATAAAGGGCATTTGAAGGGTGGAGGAGGAAGACACCTTGAAGTAAAATTCACGCGTGGTTTTGGAAGGAAGTGTTTTTTTTAATCTACCCACCGAGTTATTTTTACACGTTGATCAAAGCAATTTTTTACATGTTTCTCTCATTGTTTTATGCCAAGATTGAATTTTTTGTCACTTTTTAATCTTAATCTATACAATAAATTGGTGTCAGGTCAAGTCTTACAATAAAGAATAAGCGACCCCTGTAGTTTAAGAGAAATCATGATATGGCCGTCTAAATCATGGCATGGGTAATTCTTTGATATAGCTACGACATACATAATTATGTGTATAGTAGACGGGTTAAGGCCAGGCTGACCGGAACTGTGCAGTGGAATCGACCAACTTATTTTGATATTAAATTTTATATTTTGATATTTGCAGAAAAAAGAGCAGCAGTTGCTCAGATGGTAGGACGCTGGCCTTTCAATCTTGAGACTCAAGTTGCAATCGTCCCGGGCAGGCACGCACCAGTGGCGAAGGGTCCATAATAATATAACACGATTCGCATCGGCTTATTTAGAAAATGGCATCCTTACAACATTTCTTTATTCCGTGCTCTTCCCTTTGTCAAACATTTCCTTAAATCTCAATACGACAAATACTCTTGGCTGATAGGGAGTTGCAAAGTACATTTTTTTATGTTTTCCTTGGTTACTTATCTGAGTATGTTTTTGTCCGGCTTCCTTTATAAAATGGCCACATTTCGCCACTGAAACACAAACGTAAAATTTTTCAACATACAGAGAGAGGAGGAGGTTTTATTCGTGCCTTGGTGGATTTACCAGCAGGCTGAATAATATTCATTAAGCCTATAGGCTTGAGCCAAGGGCGGCAGATTTTAGGAGCGGCAAATTTCGATAGCCCCACGAATAAACGTGCAAGAACTATACAAATCACCCAATTCTCGGACGTATATTCGCGGGCGCCATCGATTTGGGGACCATGTTTTTGTTTGTGAGCAATAAAGATTATTTTAATTAGGTGCATTTAAAGATTCTACAGTTTTGTGCAGGTAGCATAATTTAACCAACCCCTGTTATATAGTCGTACATTAATTATTGACCAGTTATTTGCTCAGATATACCTAAGAAACTATTTTATTTATTGTGAACCTTTAATGGAATGTCTGAATTAAAAAAAATAAGAGAGTAAGGGCGGCAAAAATAAACTAGTACCTCTAGGTAAGAGCGGCCAAAATGTAACAGCCTGTAATTGGATATGTGTAAATCCAAAAGGGTTGCCAGAGTGTGCAGATCTCTTATATAAATATTTAAATGTAAATTCAGTTACATGCATGTAGCGTCAAGTCTCGTTCCATTATGATTTGATGACTCGTTCTCTTATTGTTTAATAAAAAGTATTAAATAAACTATTCGTCACATAGTGCCATAAACTCTATTTATTTGATGCTTTTTATTCAAAAATAAGCAAAGCAATCATTAAAACCTCTATCATCTGGTATTGATATTTTGAAAGGAACCATTTTGCCAAAATTTTGAATATTGATTTTGTTTTAAGGATATCTAGCTGGACAAAATTACATACAAAGTTGTTTTCTTGCCTTAAATTACACCTATACCAAAAATTTACGTTTCAGCTATATAGTGACTTAGTAAATGCTTGTATTGGAGAATACGCTAGCATCAACAAAAAATCTGAAAAGTTAAGTTGTTATTTTTTTCATCACTAATTCCATGAAAATTCGATGTCAGCTCACTGTGCGACGTAAAGTGACGTTGTGCCAACAACTTCTTTATTTTGTTATGCATTTTGTGTTGACATGCTTTGACATCCCTAAAGCAGCTAGTCTAGGATAGCAAACCATATCGAGCTAGATAGCGCGTGATACATTTCTTACTTTGTCCTTACCGTGTGCGTCGACGTATAAGTGATTGATGATTTTACGTAAATTAATTGAATGCAATTCGAGTATTGAGATTTTAAGAATTCCATTTAAAAATACCGTGAATGTTTTTTTTTAATAGCTAGCAAAGGTTTGTCCGTATTGTAATAGGGTTGTTGTTATCACGCAAGGAAGTATTTTTAAAGAAAACGCAACATATTCAAAAAAGTTAGTTAATGTTTATTTAATTATATGGCATTATAGCTACAAAAAATCAGTTTCAGTATAAACTTCTTCATTATCCGTAGGCCTTGTTGGATCTTCTGGACTTTATAGTAATGTGGTGCTGTTGCTGTGGTATCTAGACAATGCTGGTTGTTCATCAGGACATATTACAAGGATGTTTTTAGATAGCCACTCTGCGTACTTCAATAGAAAGTAATCCTTTTTTGGCTAGCTTTCTTATACCAAAATAACGAAACTTTGATAATAACTTCTATTTTCGATGCACCAGCTACCGCTGAACAAATAAGCTCCACCATCTGTCTTCGTGCATTGGTAGTATTAGCTCAAGGAGCAAGTTTACTTTCCCAAAGAACTCATATTCTTTATTGCACACAGTTATTAATATAAACAAGTAGTCTTAAATTAAATGTAAATGGCTAACAGATAAAAAACTCAAAATCAATTTCTAAAAAACCAAAATAATTCAATTCAGTACTTATCAAAAACGCCCACTAGTAATCGATTATTCATTTAATGATATAAAGATTGAAAATGTTAACAATTATTCATTATTACTAAAAAATATAGACTCATTTATAAATTGGAAAAGCCAAATTCAAAAGATTGTCTCCAAATTGTCTAGGTTCACTTATGTACTTCGCGAGCTTAAAAAAACTACAGACGTAAAGACAGCATTAAATGCATACTACGCCTACGCGCACAGTTGGCTACAATATGGCATAGTATTGTAGGGAAACTGTACAGATATCATTACTTTATTTCGGCTACAAAAGAGGTGTATTGTGCATTAGAGTTCACGAATTTTTGTTTGAAATTCAAATATTTCCTAAGCTAATGTTTAGCGCGGGTATGTTTCTTGGGAAAAATGGTTCGGTATGATCCGTTGAATATGTGGTTTCATTTAATGGTAGCACTCTATTTACACCCGGTATGGGTAGATGAAATGATTATATGAGATATTTAGAATTTAAGCTTTTTTTCTAAAGTAAACTTTAAAAAAATATATTTAAAAAACCAGCCCATATTTTAGATTTTTCGCCCGGAACTGTGAACTCGCGTTCGCCCGATTCGCGTTTGACCGATTTGGCTCATGTTCGAATTTAAACATTCTTTTTGCCTTATTTACTCGCCTGCTAAATTTCATGACATTCCGATCAACGATACTCGAGTTATCGTCGAACAAACATTCATACATACATACATACAAACGCCAGATTGTTCCAGTAGACTCGGAGAACTCACTCGCTTCGCTCGTTCGTTCAATAAAGATAAATAATTCATTATTTTTAGTATATTAAATGACGTACAAACAGACATACGGATTAAGCTTAATGGTTTTCTTATGCTTTCTACGGAACGAACTTGATAGCACATTATTTATATAAAGGTGTTAAGAGAAAAACATAACAGAACATGTATTTCCCCGCCTTTCAATAACCTTGGAGTTGGTATTGGCGGTCTACTATAACCTAAACTAAGCAGTAACATTATAACATAGCGTGTGGCTCTGTCCAATTGTCCATCCGTATAGCACAAGTATTTTACAAGTAAAATTTTGATATTTTGACTAAAATAATAATTGAATTATAAATTCGATAAAACGAAAAATATTGTTTCCCTGGTATTTGTCGAGAGCTCATGGAATAAAGAAAAATATTGTTTTTAATTCTTCTTTATCTTTAAAAATATATAAATAGGGACTGTCATATTAGACCAATTGTTGTAACGGAGTCTATTTCAAAAACTAAAGTATTTGAGACTGATATTGACAAAGTAGTTAGAACACAACAAGACACCGCAAGTGGGTGCTATTTCTCAACAAAATATCTTCAAAACTTACTTCCTAAGTTATTTGTTGTAACTAGCTTCAACCCTGTGTGTATTGAAGACAATATATTTTAGTTTTTATAAACCCGTGGATTCTGAAAATTCTTTTAGTGTCGTAAAGTTTAGACTTTTCATTTGGACCTGGGCTGAACTTTTTTTCCGGGGGACATAGACGTATAGTCAGACATATTATAACATTATTTTCATAAGAACTATAAAATCATTGGACCACGGTGTAGTGCACTACGAATTTCTTCCAGAGGAACAAAATTATTTAGGCGTCATGAGATAAAACATGAGGTCGAACAATTCCCGGTAGTTTTTACACAGAATGTATATTTGGCAATATAAATCAAAATCATCTTAACTGAATGTCCACTGGCATCATATTCAACGACACAACCCCCAACGAAATACGTAAGTATTCAGCAAAAATGTCTCAGACAACTCCCTAGGAGTTTATGTAAATCAAGATTGGTTTTATTGGGTTGCCTGCTGACGCGTTACCTACTCACACACAGCACACAACAACGGCACTTGACATGACAAACGAAAGCGCCTCATCAGTGTTGCCAATTTCTAATTCCCAATGTGGATCAGCGCCATCTAGTTCAATTTAGAGAAATTATATCTACGTCATGGAAAATTCCCTATTAAATCATAAAAAATATAGTCTTTAACGGAACCCTCGGTGGGCGAGTCCGACTCGCACTTGTCCGGTTTTCTTGGAAATAATTAATAAATAATAAATCCCCTCCGGACATGCATTTTTTGTGGTTTTTCAAAGATTTCTCGAATTCAGTGCCAGCAAATATAGTAAAAGTCAGTGAACGAATTTTTTCGTTCACTGGTAAAAGTATAGGTATATACTTTTATAATCAACTCTTTACTATCTACAATTTGATACCCATATTTATTGACTTGGTTGTATATCTGAAAAATAATACAATAAAGATTCATTTCTGAATAGATTCAGACAAGAGAAGTGATTATCATTTTATTTTCCAGTTAAAAACAAAAGAACCTGCTAATATTAGCAATGAAGAAGATCATATTTACGGATCAGATGAACTGAACATGGAAGCAATATCAGTAAGTTAAGCTAAAGATATACCTGAGTCAGAAGTACCCATTACCATGGGTAAGTAGAATAATGGTAAATTGAAAATAGCCTATGTGTTAAGTTAGGTTATAAGCTATATCCATTCTAAATTTCATCCAAATCCGTCCAGCCGTTTCAGCGTGAAAGAGTAACAAACATACACACACATACACAAACTTTCGGATTTATAATATTAGTGCAACGACCTTCGTTGTATTAGTGTGATAATTCTGAACGGCTAGTTGTGCTATCGAAGCAAACACGGAGCTTGTGGTGACTTATAGTGCGTTCCGATTTCAAGACATAATCGATTACATCGCGTCTATCGTTATTCCGAATCAGTGATGGCCGCACGGCGTGAGTAGTTTGATGGTACTTTTAGTGCTGTCAGCGCCATTCGGAACCCGGAAATAGTGTGCGACAAATATGAATGTGTCCATCCATCCATCCATCAGCCTGTTTCGTCCACTGCTGGACATAGGCCTTTCCAGGATTTCACCACTCTTGGCGGTCCTCCTGGAAGAAATGCCCATACTCGCACACGCTGGGCAGGCGGGTTGGTGAGCGCGGTGCCGAAACCCTTGCACCAGTGACGCCGCTGCCCGTCACCAGTCTGTTTGATATAAGGCCCGGCAATTGGGGATGGATATACCGCCATCCATCGGTTCCAGGCAATGGTGGGCCGCCTGGTTTTGCCTGAGAGCTGTCCTCTTACTCTCCCCCGAATAACTTCGGGAGGATTTGCGAGTAAGATGCCACCATCATTTATTAATTACTTCAGACGTTCTCCAGAACACGTGGTACCCGAGCGCGATTCCAACCGATATGAAACAATGGCCGCCTCGTTCCCTTATTTTCACTCACTCACTGACAGTTGTCGTCTCGGTCCGAATTGCACCAGTGTTCTGCATTACGTCAGAGCGAGTAAGATGGTACGTTCTGATATCTTGTCTTACTAACTCTAAAAATCATGTCGATTACCGACGTGCAGTCATATTTAATAATGCTATTATTATTATTATAAAAGTTGTATTTAAGTAACCATACAATGAAACATGACAAAAGTAACAAAACATGTATTTTTTATTTCGGACATAAACAGTTTCCTTCTCAATCAGTATATGCTTAGAATTTATGCCGATATGGCCGATATGGTCAGGATCGCCCTGCACGACTTTATTAAAATCTTGTACCGATTAATATTTCTTAAATATATGAATTTATGTCTATGAACATAACAAAATAAATGTTCATTCGAAATCCTTGTTTTTAATGTATATTTTTCCTAGAAAGCCTACATTTCCAGATATCCTAATAGCTTCACATAGTAGAGAAACTTCCAAAAAAAACGCGTACTTAGTCAATAGATTCACTCACAATTTCCCAAAGTAGTTTAACAAAAGAATTTGATTAAAAAATGTTTTTAGGTCCATATCATATATTTGAATATCCACGGATTTTGATCAACATCAATGGAATAGTTGATCTGAGGAAATTCTATATTGATCAAAATTTAGTAATAGGAGCTGGCACAACACTGAGTGATCTATTGAATATTTTGAAAAATGTTTCAAAGGAACTAGAAGAGTTTAGATATCTTGAAAAACTTTACGAACATATATTATTAGTAGCTCATATTCCTGTGAGAAATGTAAGTATATACTCGTGTGTACCTAGCTACGGGTATTTTATTTGTTACATGATTTTGCCCGCGGCTTTGCTCGCTTTAATATTACTAGACTAGACCCGTAACGTTGCCAAATCACTATATAAGGGGTTTTTAAACATAACCCCAAATAATTCAATATATTGTAGGAGAATGAAAACTGGATACCTACTCCGAAAATGATTACGATATTTCGATAAACGACCGACACACGACCGACACACGACCGAATCTATTTTGCCTTGTCTACCACGAAACACTATCGTTTTCGATATTCAACTAACGTATCGTACAAAGTTCGATCGTGACCGAATGATTTAACGAAATCATTGTCGATGGTTTTTTTTTTTTTTTTGCTCTAATAATAACCGGTATTAATCGTAATGTGTAAAAAAAAAACGTTCCGACAACTTGACATTTCATCATTGATATCATGCCATCCTTTTCACACTTGATTGATTGTGGTATGCTATCTCCGCTGTCATATTTTTTATTATCATATGAGTGTTTGGGAATGTTGCCAAATGTCAACTGAAGTCGGTACCTATAACAAGTACCAAAACAACGCAGCGTGATAAAAGTTTTTCCTGCCAATTCAACGAAAATAATAAGTAACAATTTTATGCACTCCCGTTAATGTAACTTTAAAAAATGTAGATTGAGGTCTAAGATGCTAAATATCATAGTGTTATTGGTCTACTTAAATATCCTATTACTATTGATATCCTATTATAATTATATATGGATATAAATATATAGCTATAAACTTTATCATAACCAGTTTTTAATACATTTTTAACTTCAATTAGAGACTAAAGTCGATTCTAAAGGCTTTAATTTTAATTTTAGTGCTGTCAAAACTTAATATTTTCCAAAGTTAATATATCTTCTCTTGTTAACACTAAGATCTATTTTGCAATAAAGAAAATGTATATTTATCAGCACTAAAACTAAAATTAAAGCCTTCAGAATCTGCAGCAAACGCGGGTGCATCTGCGTTTTATTTTTGCATTCGCTAATAGAATTGTATTTTATTTCGTTAAGACTTTTAATATTATTAAAGTAATGAGTATCATAAATCGAAAATTTACCACAGATTTCCACCCCGTAGGTATAACCTCTGTTTAAGTAGGTGTACAAAATATTATAAATAACATTAAAACGATGTTTCGTTCGCGAAATGATGGTTGCCTATTGCAAAAATAAAACGCTTTTTGTTTCGTGCGTGACTTTCTTTTGAGTTTTGTGTGCTCAAGTGCTCAACTGCTCATACAAAGTTTCCAAAGAAAACTTTTTGCGCGCTCTCTGCATTCTGCAATTTTGTTTCGAATACCGTTGACCAGTTTTCGTTTGAAGGACTCTGATATATCTGCCTACTTATCGACCACAGCTTTAGCTCAAAGGACTTTGATATCTGCTATAAAAAATGACGAGATATACTCGCAAAAGTTGTTCTGTTTCACCAGCATATTGCATACAAGTCCGCAATTCATGATGCTCGCTACAAAATATTTGAACACTGTCCATATTTACCAGACCTATGATATAAAGATGTATTATATAAATAAGTATGAACTTATACACATTAATGATAATACAATTACTAATATTAATATTATATAATATAAATGCATATATATGTATTAAGTATTACAAATTTAATAATATCATATATATTAATGTAATTATGTAATATGATTTAATATCTCTACTATATTCTGTACAAACGTGTGTATTTATAAAATTGCTAAGAATACAGTGGCTTACTTTGACATCTTGGAATTAATATGAGGTTAAATGTGTAAGCGCAGCATTTCTTTAATCTTCTTATATAAAAAAAATTAAGTATATCATCACTCAAACGGCAAATTTGCGGACAAATCCTAACACAATAATGTGAAAACTTGCCTGTATCGTAGCTTTCACTGAAAAATGGTATTTTGCTAAATTTTTTACAAAATTGGAGTAGTTGGGATCGTTATTATCAACCTTTATGTGGCGGGATATTATTTTATCCAAAGCATCAATACTGTTGGCTTCCATTATGGTGGGGAAATTTTCTAAAATAATTAAAAGTAAATAATGAAGAAAAACAGACTCCTCCAACTCGATACGAGGCTCACGGCTGTTTTGTTTGACACGATAACGCGGCTTAGCTATCAATGAAAATAATTAGCGGGTTGCGATTCGTATTGAGTTTAGAGTTTGTTTTATCAACGTTCGCCGAGCATAAATTACCTGTCATGTCGTCACACCGTGGTGCAAGCAGTTAATGAAATAGTGTGACAGTAATAACAGAAAATCGTAGACATATTTTGGAAAAAAAAAAGTTTTTTTTTTCATATTTTTTTTGTCTTCGGTATCGTGAATATAACCTACCCTGTGAAAATTTAATAGATGGTAGAGTATCCCTAAAAGACCACATTCCAATGAAAAAACTTTTTTGCGCGAACTTTTTTTTTACCTTTCCTTAGAAATGTAGTCAATGTAGTCGGCTGATTCAACCACTTTGTACTGAGAAGTGAAAAAATTAATTTGAGCAAAAAAATTTTTACAAAAGAAAACCGCAGTGGGTTAAGAAAGGGTCTAACGGGAGAAGGTAGGTCAGCGGCCCCAGAAAGGTATTTTGAAAATGACCTGTGTGGTACCATCGGCGAGTCTCGCTTCGTTCTGGAGCTAATTTTATATCTCGCTGATGTTGAAAACATGGTTTATTTTCCGATGTCAGGTGGAAAAACTCCTACATCAAATACTTTTTCGTAAAATCCAGAAAAACCTCCAAAATTCACTGATTTTGCGTGCCGCCAGCACCTGCCAACATACTGAAGTTTAAAATCGCTCAGTAAGATTATCATGCACCAGGAGTAAGGCCTTAAAATAGAAATCTTTAGTGGGACTGAGTGCCGGAGTGCGCGGGCGGCGCGGGCTGGTGGGCGGATCCTTTTCGAACTAAAATTTATTGACGTCAGAAAGGTGTTCACTTGGTATTATTTCTTCTGAAAATAAAGTTGATTATGTTATTACTAACCTTAAATTGTTTATATTAGAATCCAATTTATTAATTCTAAAAATTTAATTTTTATTGTTTAAATTTATACCCTTATGTATAGCCATCCATCCATCAGCCCGTGTTCGTCCACTGCTGGACATAGGCCTTTCCCAAATTTCGCCACTAATGGCGGTCCTCCGTCCTCCTCATCTAGCCGCCACCCACAACGTCCTTCACGTCGTCAGTCCAGCGGGCACGAGGTCGGCCTACACTACGTTTTGCTGTACGTGGTCTCCATTCTAACGCCTTTCGGCCCCAATGAAAATTAAACTACGCTATAACATAAATAATAAATTTATCGACGACATTTTCTTGATCTGGCCGCACAGCCGAGACTCACTTACAACATTTCTAAACCGACTGAACAGCCATAGCTCATTGAAATTCACTCACAACATCTCCATTAACAAAATCACATTTCTTGACGTAGATTTATTCATTGATCGCAACAACCACATTCACACCTCCGTACATTTCAAACCGACAAACAAACTTCAATACCTGCACAGCTGTCATCCGGCACATATCAAAAAATCCATATTATCGTACTCACTCTCATTACGTGGCCACCGTATTTGCAGCAACCAACACACACTTGACAATTACCACGCCAAAATTTACAACGCACTCTCCAAAAGAAACTATCCAACCAACTTCCTTCAAAAACACTTGCACCACAGACCAAATTTTGACAGACATAACAGGAACACAAACAAACCCCACCAAACACGTCTAATCACCACTTACTTTCACGGCAGCTTCAAACTAAAGAACCTTATCAAACAATCCCTACCCATTCTCCGACAAAATAACGAAACGAAAGACTTACTCCCTCCTAAGAATCAGAAGGAATCAGCCAAAGACGGAAATCGAACCCGGTCCTTTGATTGCCGGTTGAATGCGTTTGTTTCATTACCTCGTTCCCTTTCATGATTCTTCACTCTTTATCAGACACAAATAATCCGTAGAAATTACTTCTCAATTCAGTTCTTCCACTTTCCGATAATTATTCAAATTAATTATTTAAATACATCATACAATGGCTAAGGAGTTGTCAACGAAAGAATTAATGTGCGATATTTGCAGTCAGTATACCTACGTTTGAAATGGATGAGGAGGACGGAGGACCGCCAAGAGTGGCGAAATATCGGAAAGGCCTATGTCCAGTAGTAGACGATGACAGGCTGATGGATGGATACGTTTAAAAATAAATGTCGTCACGACATCCGTCCTGCTATAAAAACCAATTATCTCAAATTTGGCAAAAAATGAGTTCAATATAGAGATCGACTAATTTTTTAACTCGCTACCTGCTGGTAAAACTAGTTATTTACAAGAACACTTAGTTTCTGAGATATCCAGTGCTAAAACCAAGCAAATTGCAGAAAATAACTTTGTATGTAAATCTGTCCAGCTTAATATCTTTCAAACAAAATTAATATTCCAAATGTTAGCACTACGATGCCTTTTAAAATATCAGTTCCAGATGCGAGCGAGTTTCTTCGAGTCTACTAGAACAATCCGGTGTTTGTATGTATGTAAGTATAATGTATATATTATGTATGTATGAATGTTTGTTCGACGATAACTCGGGTATCGTTGATCGGAATGTCATGAAATTTGGCAGGCAAGTAAATAAGGCAAAGAGAATGTTTAAGTTTGAACATGAGCCAAATCGGTCAGCGAGATTCAGCCAAGCGCGAGTTCAAAGTTCGGGGTGAACTACTAGTACTTTGGTCTATAACGAAAAACAACAGAAAAACAGGTTATCAAATTTTGACAACGTCACCACAAAAGAACTTCTCAAATTGTGCAAATTGTAAGTAAAGGTCCCATGCTTGCCCATCACAACACAATACACCACTCTCAACTTTCGGAAGCTCTTTGATTTTCAAATTCACACCCCGTTTTACGCTCACTAATTTTCTTCTCCGGACACCATTTCCCTGGACCCCTCACAATAATAATTTCGCTGCGAAACTATAATGATCGATCCTCTCCAGCCAGTAATTAATTTTGCCATAAACTGCCGCAATTGAAGCGTGAAGATTTCGTGTAAGGCCGCCTAGAGCCTACTGCAAATTTCGCTAGTGATGTTAAAGTTTGAAATACCCTAATTGGAATACATTCGTAGCTCATACGAAACCAGTCACGTGTAATATTTTGTTGCTAAATAAATGTAAATGACGCCTCTTAGAAACAGGATACATGCAATCGCAAGGCGAAATTTCCGAAGTACGTTAGGAAGCTGCATTAGCTATTACGAGTACAAAAGCGGGCGCGTTTCGTGAGCGCTGGCTGTCGTGCGCTCTGCAATAAGATACATCACAATACCCGGCGAAGTTTCGAGAACAAAGCCGCAGCTCGCCTGCTCTACACGAGTACACCTATTCTGGCATTGTCGAATTCACATAGCATACGGCATTATTGGCTCGCGGGCAGCACGGTCTAGCCGTACCGTCTCACACATTCTCACCTGGGGCCCGGACTTGCTAAGACTTTGCAACTTTGACGTCAGTCAGCTTCGAATTACCGAACTGCAACGTCTAGAATCAATACGCTCGATAGCGCCCGCAATATTCTGATACCACAATATAAACACTTGACTATTAGTCGAGCGACAGTCTACTTCATGAATTCGTATATTTCAAACTGAAGCTCTAACATATTATCTGCATCACGGTTGCACATTGTGCTCTGGATTTTATCAAAAACTTTCGACTTCCAGATGAGCGCTCATAATGCAATAACGTTTTTGTTTATAAACCCCCTATGCACATGATGGATACCGTTTTTACATCTCGTAATTAACAGCCGAGTAGCATGGCGGCACTAACAGCCACGTTCGCCGTAAATGCTACAAAAAATCGGGACTATCCCCATAAATTCCTCTCGTAAAAGGCTCTGCGATTATGCAAGAGGGTGGTATTAGCAAAGTTTGTCCGATCGGGAAGGGATGGCTCGCCGGGCGTAACCACCCCCCCTTAATACATTTTTCGTTGATGTAACACGATTTCTCGACGGCTTTCGGTTACGTGATGGATTAAGAAGCGGTCTCTCGACTCTCGTCAGATTAAGACAAGAAGGGAGCTCAATATTTAGGGCATCGTAGCTAATATACAATGTTTGCTCTCGCCTGCCGATAGACTTAGCGGAGTAATGCTCACGATTCTGTAATACTGAGGGTTCAGCCGTTTCCTCATCACGTTTGTTGACCTTTTATTCGGGTTTATCTTTTAGGTAGATATTTTATGTTATCTTAAGCCAATATGTTTCTGCTTGATTGGCAGCTCCGTCCTTTTACTTTCGTTTAACTTAAAGATAAAATAATAAGAAAGTTTCTCGGCGCGCAATAAGTAAGGGAGGATTTTCTCTATTTTCTTTTCACGTAATTTATATCACATTACGTGGTTCTGGGAACGAATACTGATGATTGTATTCATTTCAGACGAACAATTTTTACTATGGAATAAAAAATAAAAATAAAACTATTCCACCGAGAAGTAAAATACCTCCTCGACCATAATGACATGATGTCATACATGAGAAGTGTCCCATATACCTTTATGAGAAATTTACCTGATACATATTTGTTATTGTAGGGATCGTTGTCTACTTATCAGTGCGGTTCAAGTTCATGTTGTTTAAAATGTTGATAGTAGTTATCGTTGGTGGTATGTGCTGTATTAGGGTTACTCTATCATCTGTTAATTTTTTTTCACTTTGAATTGTAGGACAATTGTAGCCAAGTATTTATTTAATAAAAACAAACCCATATCTGTGTTTCTCTCTTATAATTTAGTCTATATCTATTTTCAAATTCATAATCCTCAATAAATAATAGGTCCAACATGATTCCGATTTAAGAGGCCGGTCCGTATTTTTCGTCTGTTTGATGCGAAGCATTACTTTCCTTGTCATTGCCGCGATGTTTTTGAAAAAATTAGGGACATACACCAGTCCATATTGGCCCATCTTAATGAAGATCTAAAATTTATTTGATTTAATTGTTTCTCCTTTGCGCGTTATTTTGATAGTTAGATATTATGAGTAACGATTCAGAGCGGGCTCGTAAGTAATAAAATAACTCGCAAAAGAGAAACAATTCAATCAAATGAATTCTAGGCCTTTATTTAGACGGCCAATATGTGTATGTCCCTAGTTTTTCCAAAAAAATCGCGATAAAAAGGCCAGAAAAATATTCAACATATTATTGTTTTTGATCAAAGTTGTCGTCGTCGCGGACCGGGCTCTTAAGGGGTAACTTTTTACCTGGGTACAAAATGCACATCATAATATTGTTGTCCTTACCTTTGAATAAAAAGTGTTTTAAAGCAATTTGAGAAAATAATCTACTCATAACAAAGCCTTCACAAAAAAAGTAATTTATTGTATTACATTTTGTTTGCATTACATTGACAAACTTTAAAGCGTGTTTACAGTTGTAATGTAATGCAGTCAAAATGTAACGCATAAAATGGAATAATTTTCATGTGATCACGAAACTATTAACAAGTATTTTGCGCGAATTGCTACAAAACGCATTTATTACTAGCCAAATTTCATAGTTCTAGGTCAACGGGATGTACCCTATAAATTTTGATTCCCTTGAGAGTGTCGAAATATAGGTTCTTTGCGGCATAAACGGCCGTATCTTTTTTTACGTAAACTCAGAAGTTTGATTTTTTCACAGCTTCAAGGGACTGTAGATCTGAGTATATGTTTTTAATTTCAACTCGATATCTCCACGCGTTCCCGAGATAAAGGTTCTTGACAGACAGACGGACAACAAAGTGATCCTATAAGGGTTCCGTGTTTTTCCTTTTGATGTACGGAACCCTAAAAAGGAAACTTTTAATTTAACATATTATATCTGTTAGAGGGAATGAACGAAAGTCATGGTTTTGTTTGTTTTTCTCATTTTGAAGAGTATTGTCGTCGAGTCCACAAGTAAACTAATTAAATTTCTGAATTTTAATCCCTTGGATTCGTAACACGGGATACATTTGCTTTGAAGTCTATTTTCAAGCCTTTTATCTTCTTCTCCTGGTAAGTTTTGTGTACTTTTGGTTTCATTCTCTGAAAATCCCCTTTGTCCTTTTTCCAAAACGTTAGTTTCCTTGCTCGGGTTTCATGAGCATTTCTTCATTCTGTTGTTTTGTCTCTTTACAGCGACCCTTCAGGCTTTTTAAGGGTTTTAAAAAGTAACATACAATTTCAAAATAATACAATCCTCCTGGTATTTTGTGTGAATGCACAACACGAACTCATTTCCACGACATCTGGAAGACAATCCTGTCGCATAGCGGAGTCTGGCTGCAGTTCACGGCGTGGTGAGGATTGGCTAACTACGAGCTAGCGTTTTGGGGACCACCCCATACCAGAAGGCCTGCCGAATCGACCTCAGGAAGGAACCAGGTTCTTGGTAGTGCAGGCACAATGGGGCAATTTTTTTTTCTAATTTCACCTGGAGTGTCGTTAAACCTTGTTCATGATGACGGTTAGTCTCCAGTATGAATTTGGTCGGTTGATTTAATTTGACCTTGTGTATAACAAAATTAAAAGGAAAACTATCACAGCTAAGTAGGTTTTACGGTAACGAGTAATTGTAGACCAACTTAATTTTGCAGTTACGTTTAATACATTTTGAAGCATTTATGATAAACAAGTCGAAGGACTGATATTGCTAGTGAAAAATAATGCCGGAATAGTTGTCCAGGTCAACTCATACACTATAAGGGGTTTTCATAAAATAACGCCCAAGCCGAAAACGGGGCAAATATTGAATTAACATGGGACAAGCCGCGGGCAAAGGCTAGCACTATATAAAGATGACTTCAACCTAGTTCAGGAGTCTGGTTTTTATTATATATTTATTTCATTTATGCAGAGCCCTGCAATGCAAAACTGTATCAAAACTAATCAGTTTGTCTGCAGGAATGCGTTACACATAATAAAGTTTTTTTTTCAAAAAACACTTCATTAAAATGGGTCAAAACAAATGTGAGTATTTTTTGTAGAAGTTGCCAAAAGCTACTGTAAACAAGTAATTATAATACAATGAACTAGCTTTTGCCTATAGCACAACGATAACAAATGTTTGTAATGTAAACGCATTGGAACGAGATAATCGCGTACTGTCAACAATGTTCGTTGTGGGCGTGTCCTTATGACCTTTCATACATTTTGTGAGCCTTGTTTATGGCTATGGGCTCGTTCTTATCTGTTTACAAGCTGAATGGGTTAACTAAATCACTTGATTATTTCGCTCAGTGTGCAGTGGATATAATATTCCGACTATTCATTTTGTTACCTCGATGATGCAGTGCTTTGTGTGTACAACTGACAGAATACAAATGCCATAATATATTTCTTTTATAGAAAGAGGGTGTAATAATGTAGTACTCAGAAAACTAAACCACAAGCTCAACCGATCATCATACAGATAAACTTTTATTTTACGACTTTTTCAAATACTTTTTTTAATTTCCCATAAAAAACACGATGAGGAATTAAAAATTTATATGGAAAAATTTATGTTTATTTCACATAGTTTCAAGGTTTTCTGTGGAAGTGCTTCAGTATGGTCAGTGGCATATGTATACTCGTATAAGTTCGTTCATTGCATTATGTATATATAATATTTTTATTCGTAGATTTCTTTATTTTGTGCAGGTGCATAATTACATTTTAGTAGCCCAACCTAAATATTTTTGTATGTATTTCCCGTATTATTATATATTTTTTTATATCCGAAAGAATATTGTTAAAATTAACTTTGACTTGTAGAAAGTATACTTTATGTGTCTATTTTACAAAATAAATATTTTGATTTTGATTTTAAGGTGACTTTCGTATATACATATATATAGCCAAATTCATACTGGAGGCTCGTTAAGTACCAAGGTTCAACGACCCTATTTGGGTAGTGCGAAAAATATTTTTTGTGTCTTTATACTACTTGTTCAAGAACATCCTCGACTCATTAAGTATACGAAGTCCAAATTTCATTTTGCGTGTTTCACAGAAAGTGTCATTGAACCTTTGTCCTCAGTACTCACCAAGTATGAATTTGGCTACAAAAATGAAAGTCACCTTACATTAGAAATTGTTAATATCACGTATAGCCGAATTATTTGAGTCTATTGACTTAATTGAATGGTACAGAACGGAACCCTAAGGTGCGAGTCCTACTTGCACTTGGATGGTTTTTAATACTTTTTTCTCCCTGTCTGTATATATGTATATTCCGTTTTAACTCCAGACTCGAGAACCACTCAATAGATTTGAATGCCGTTTTTTTTATTAAGTATCATCTAAGTGATCGTGGTCAACAGTTATAAAAAACACCCAAGCCGAAAACGGGGCAGAGATTAAATAAACGAGGACGGAGCCGCGGGCGAAAGGCTAGTTTCTCGTAAAAAACTATAGGTGGTGGCACGGGAATCCTTTGTGTGCGAGTCCGACTTGCATCGTGTGAAAACCTCGAAAAATTAGTTTTTTTTTTACATTATTTGTTTCAACTATATCTTAGAGATGGTGATACACCTAAGTTTTAAATTTGATCGAGTTGTTGTACATTACCTACTTAAAAAGTAAAACAAAAATTCAAAAATGTCTTAAGGCCCCCTATAGTCCTGGACCAGGGAGTGTATTTTTGAATCATTCGAATTTCAATTCGCATACGAGTCCGCATGATTCGCATACGAATACAATACTAATTTTAAGTTTTCGTATGCGGATCATGCGGATTCGTATGCGAATTGAAATTCGAATGATTCAAAAATACACTCCCTGACTACAGTCCAACTGTCTGATTCAAACCATTCGTGTTTGATAAAACGGTTCAAAGACTTGTCAAATTGTACTAGTACATAACGATTAAACATAAAAGCAGCGGATCGTTTAAGGGACACAACCGTAAATTATTTAAGTGAATACTTATTTTGCCGCCTCTTTACTCAATCACAGAGGAAGAGAGAATATAATCAGAATCACTAAGTCAATGACGGCGCATTCTTTTACGAGGTCATGACGACTTTCTTATTATTCTGATCAAATAAGCACTTACTGATTACAAAATAAACATTAAAAAACGTAAAAATTCATCATCAAAAATCATTAGTATTAGTAGACCAACTTATAAAATGTACTGGGCAACTACGGAACCCTACATTGCGCGGGGTCCGACACGCACTTGGCCGGTTTTTTTATATCTGAAGTTAAAAGTGGAGTGCGGAGACGATAATATATGAATGTGTCCGTACATCAAGGCGATATTAAAACTAAGTTTCGATATTTGCCATTTGAGGGGCTGATTCGGTATAAAACAGGATATAAAATCAAAATTATATAAAATCATAATTATTTCACATTTGAATATTCATTAATTGTTACAAAATTATTTGATATGGGCTCTTGTAATAGTAATGTGTGCGCCGACATTTAAAAGTATATTGATTATTTATTGGTCTATAAAAAATCCCTGATAAATTCATTAAATAACGAGTGCGGATAAAAACAAGAATAGCCCAAGTAACAATTTAACGTCGTATAAAGGTTAAGTAAACGTTATCTGAATACCATACATCGCTATAATAAAGTCATACTAACGTTATAATAACGTTTACTAAACGCGAAAATGGCCCCAGTTATACGACCTAAATGGTCGTATAATGGTCATACAGAAAGCTCGAGCCAACTTCGTTAACGTCATTCAATAGTCGTACAAATGTTATATGATAACCACTTTCGTCGCGCATTAGCCGCATCCTAACTTTACAACGACTCGTTTGTTGTATTGTGGCCGTACAGGTGTTATTGAATGACTAAAACGTTTTGTTTGAGTCAAGTGACAACACCTGTACGACTTATTCATATTAATGTTCGTCGCAACGTGTTTGTGGTTCGAAGATTTAATTTAGTGTAAAATAAAAACATACTACAAGGAAATAAAAAGGTGAGTGTTATTTAATTTTCATATCCTGCTTACTTTATCTGTCTCTCATGCTATTTAGTTTGACTGGGAACTGAAATTTTATGATAATATACCTATGTGAATACTATTCAGATTTTCATGCCCCCTCGTAATTTTGTGTTATAATCATATTTTCATTAACAAAAATAGTTTTATTTTCTTCTAAAAATGTCTGACTGCTGTTGCTTTTGTCGCACACTTACCTCTGTACGACCTGATGATGATGATGGTCGCCATGACAGCTAGCTATTAGAGTTCCTCAAAAACATTAAAAACCCTTTTCGTATTGTCAATATTCACCAAAATTTATTATTTGTAAATCTATTTCAGGAAAGAACACTCCATAGTGCAGTGCGGTTTTTAAAACATTGAAACATTTCTGAAAATATGGTTCAGTACTTAGATGTAGATAAATTTCTAACGAAAGCAGATTTTAGACTTCTTAATAGATTGATTTGGCCATGGGAAGAAACTCATTTTATATTATCGGACGAGTTCTATGGTTGCCACAGTATCGATGACTTACACACACTGCGGCCATTTCATTTTATCGTATCAAATAAAAATCTAATTAGAGATTTATTGCGTTTTAAGCATTTTTGGTGCCAGAACTGTTTAAATTTTACCGTGTACAATCATTTTTTGCTAGACGAATGTGATTATTATTTCTACTGACTTCCTGATAACGTTGAAAGATAGTAGTATCATACTTACAATTTCAAAAGTTATTACTTATCTTTGTTTTCTTATGTCTTCCCATTGTGAGTTAATTCGCGTGTATTAGAATATAAATTTCACTAAGCAACTTATTATATAGAATATATTGGTCAGCGGACTTACAATAAATAAAATCATAATATAAGTACACATCTAACATCCAAGTACAATTTAAAGTAAACAAGATAGGTATAGCATAACACAAACATCCACCTCCCTCCCGCCCCGCAATACGCCATTAGTAGCGAAACATCTTTCGTCGTGAGTGAACGCAGGTGACTGGAGCTGCCGTCGTTATTGTAATAAAATAAATATTGATACGGAACCTTTTTGTTGTTCAGTTGTTGTACACTTTTCCTTTTCAACGTTTGTGACCAATGCCACGCTGGTTGGTGTTGTGTGTTTTAATAAAATAAATTCACGATTTACTTTCCTTTTGAAAGTTCCACTACGTTTTAATCGTCTCCACGATTGTTTTGATTCCATTTTCGTAGGAAAAATTCATCAAACTTCCGTAAATATGGCCGTCTAATCATTATAAAGTCAAAACCTAACTTAAATGCGACTGCAAGTTTGATTAAAGTCAGGACAGGACTTTAAACGGACATCATGTAATATAAAGGTTATATTTGAGTCGTCAATAAACAACCCAGTCATTTAAGAGTATTTAATTGACCGCTGTAAAACAAGGTACTGATTGTTATATAAACGGCACTATGAAAATGTCTATATAACATCCACGTTGCATAAATGTCGTATAAAGGTTTTCCAAAAACATAATTTGGTGTGTTCAAAACGTTTATTGGACTATAACGTTAGTATGACTATTGCGTTGTCGTACAAACGTTTTAGCTAAGACTGTAATATAACGTCGTATCGTTTAGTCTCCCCAACGTTGCTAATACCAGTTTACTATGACATATTCGTCGCACGACTAATTAGTTGCATTAAAGACATCTATAGGACCTGGTAGTCATCTCATTACCATTGTAAGACTGCTATCCAACTTTAGGTCGTACAAGTCAAGACTTATACGACGTATTTGTTTGTTGGGAGGCAACCATAATTTTATAGCTGGGATCTTCTTATTAATAAACTCAGCCTGCTGTTAAGCAATATACATAAGATATTACGCTAACACAATTTCCATTACTTTAATTCCTAAATAAATTTGAAAAACTAGAGAATGTTTCTCGCAACAAAAATAATGCGCAGTTCCTCGCGACAGATGCAAGTTAAGTTTAAATCCATGTTCAAGTGTATGATGTGTGTGTGTAAAGATTTTATTTGTGCCCGAAGTACGGCGATAGGGCCACTACTTTGGGACGTAAGAATTCAGTGTAAGAGTTCGGACTTTGGCTTGGCATGCAGTCTACACTCGGACATACCTTTGCTACCTCACAGACAACCATGTCGTGATGATATATATTTTATTACACATAAATCAGATCCCTTCGAAACCAGAAATACGATGCGCAAACATTCTAAAAATACACGGGAAATCTATGTTCGAAAGGTTATGTTCAAAAGGGTGGACTCTTTCTCTTCCTTTCAAAGGAGGTCAAAATTTTAGTTTATTCATCTGAGTGACGTTAGCTTTCCTGCAAGATGGATAGAGAGAAATATATGACAGATAAATAAAAGAGAGAGATAGACAAAGGCGTAGACGAACTTCAGAGGCGCCATTAATTTTGGCACTCTTCTTTAGTCACGATCTATTGTAAATGGCCCATGTTCTGTAGTTTGGCTTGTACAGAGACATATACGTAAAGGGGAAAATAGAAGGTAAAATAATGGTAATTATAAACAATTATGCATATAATATAATGATTCATAAATAGATAGAGATAATTACTCATTAATCACTTATATTAGATAGTAGTAATTAGTGAACCTTACTCGGCGAAGTTCGTTAGGTCTTCGGCCATCCAGGTGCAGACCTTGGCTTGAGAGCAAATCAGGGCCAGGCATTGTGGGTCGTCATTAAACAATTTTATCATGAAACATTTATTGAAAACGTGTTTATTTCTTTCTAGAAAACCGGTAGCATCGAGCCAGCTGTTTTTGATTTGACATTTGTTTGATTGATTGAAGCAGAAGATAAAGTTTTTTTTTTCAGGTGTTGACAAGACTTGGTCTTCGACACAAACGTGATTTATTATCATTGGGTACTAAGGAAACAGAGAAGAAGGGTTTCACCGAATTACGGAATTCAGTCTCGAATTGTTTAAATGAATCCTAACTTGGGATACTAACTGTAGATGAGGTAAGAAATATTATTATTGGTATTTAGTTAAACTTAGATTTTTGTGATCCAAGACGTCTGTGGCTAGCTGTTGCTTTATTTTTATCATAAGACGATTAAGACGTTTAATTGTAATTCATCGCATTGTCTGGCATCATTACTTCTCGTTGACATTTATCACAGTATAAGTATATTGACCGTTTTTATTTTCATATACAGCTGAAACAAATAACGTTTAAAAACAGATGTAAGGATTGTATAACATAAAATGTATAAAAATAAATACATAAAATATTTTTATATGTTTTTTTGTAATTTGCCGTGATCATAGTAACAAGTAACAAGTATTTTGTGAAAATTCAACAGGCTACCTATTACAGAAACTGTAGACCCCTCTCACAGACGGACAGCGGAGGCTTAGTAATAATAATAAGGCCCCGTTTGACACCCATTGAGTACGGAACTCTAAAAATATACCTATACATTAAAACAATGAAACTTTTAAATCAAAACATAATATTCAAGCTATAAAAAATACTGCTAATATTGAGTAATAATTGTAGACACAGATCAGAGGGTAGAGAAACATTAGTCTCTATAGAGAAGGATATCAAGATAGGTGCAGAGTTCAATGTGTAGTATCTGTTCTTCACTGTACACTATGTAATATCATTGCTTGTTGTTTCCTCATAGACATTAAAATAATTTATAAATAAACAGGGAGCTTGAACTGCAACTGTTTGTACACCATATACATACACTTATAATTATAACACTTTACTTTTAATGTAAGCAAACAGTAAACTATATGGAGAAATGAAATAAAAATACATATGCATAAATAAAACATGATTATTAGTAATATTAATTATATTAAATATATAATATTTCCTATAAAATATATTAATATTATTAATTAATGCTTTGCGACTTTGATAGATCATCTTGCCGTTCTGCAAATTACTTACCAGATTATCATCCAAGTAAATGAAGTGTGATTATTATCTCTGGTATTTTAATGGGTTTTGTTAAAAACCGGAAACATACGGTATAAAGCAGGATCATGCGAAGTGAAGTGAGATATTATACACTCTTAATTAAATTGATGAATATATTTGGTACAGATTTTATATCCCACAATTCGGTAAAAAAATCAGCTGTGTACAGATTATTATACAAAATAATTGAAATGATTTGAATGAAATTTACGCCTGGTGGTATAAAGAAACGTTTGACGTAGCACCTAAGGACTTTGTGTTTATTTAACTAAAAACAAGTTTACGCTCTGAAACTACTATAAACTAACTAAATTTTACCGCCAGGCAGGACCATCGATTCTGAACTCTACTGCGAACAACTGATGAGATTAAAGCAAGAAGTTGAGAGAAAGCGGCCGGAATTAGTCAACAGAAGGGGTGTGGTTTTTCATAATGATAACGCCTAGACCTCACACATCTTTAGCCACTCAGCAAAAATTAAGATAGTTTGGCTGGGACGTATTAATGCATCCGCCGTATAGTCTTGACCTTGCACCTTCAGGTTTCCACTTGTTTCGAAACATTTAGAGGATAAAGTAACAAATATATATATATTTTTTTGGCAGCACTAAAACTAAAGCCTTCAAACCAGCTACATTATGTACATAGTTTGTAAGTGACGAGTTTATTTTAAAAGAACGTCACTGACGAAATGTCGCACTGCGCTAGGTCGCACACACAATAAAATTCAAAAAAATGAATGGCTTTATAATACAACAGTGAGAAATAAATACATTACATGTAATATTTTCTAACAGAGCTATTAAATCATTATGAGTATTTCTCATTACTTATTTTGCACTTATTTGATTCTTATTACGTACACAACTTACGTTCATAATATAATATTAATAATAATACGTTGATAAGAATAGTAGCGGTCAAACTTTATAGAATGAAAGAGTAACTTTCTTACGCACTGATTATTAGATGCTCATATTAAAAATATATCTATCAATAATTAAAATATACAATCAACACATGGATATTAATTTAAAAAATTTAGGAGAAGACGAATAAAAGTTTCTGATTATCAACACAAACCAACATCATCATCATTGGGTGCCGCCTTCATAATGAAGTTTGGCGGTCAGTAGGCTAAATTGGTTGCGATCCGTTGTTTTATCCTTCAAGTCTCTGAAGCTTTTTAGTCAAAAAAAAAAACAAACCAACAATAATTCTATATCCGCCCACTATTTTATATCCTCTTCCTCTTCTTTGCTACATCATTCTCGTCGTTCTTTGTCATCATGGCCCTACGAGTCCCATGGTCTTTCCACAGAACGTTTTCCTGGCCTTACTCATACATTTAATCTATATGGGTAGTTAAGATGATGCATTTTTATCTTACAAAAAATACTCATCAAGACCGATTAAATAAGCTTGCCAAATTGGTGAGCGCGTTCGTTCGGGAATTATTATTTGCTACATAACTTCTAATTACTTGTACCACTAGGAAAGTAAATTCCCAAAAACTTTAAATGACGATTACTTTTTTTTCCGAGATCCGATTTTAATGAACTAATATATTCTATTCCAAATTAAAATTTAATGAATTTAACGAGAATGAATTAACATGAATATTGTAATTAATCTAACGATAACTTAAATATAAATTGAATTATAATACGTATTAATAATTTCATAATTATTTTATATTTTATAATTAATACAATGTATATATTATCGAATATATGATATTATCGAATGATAAGTCAGAATAAGTGGGAGTATTAATACGTTTTGCCACGTGAAGGCTAGCAAAATTTATCTTAACGAAAAAAAACGGGATAATTAGTTATTGTTTTTTTTTTGCCATCTGTCCTCAAATAACTTCGAGAGGGTTTGTGAGTAAGATGGTGGTACCTCCACAGTTGAGCCCAGCATCAGCTCCACCACCTGGATACACCGTGTGAGGGGAAGGGTACATAAATATGAACGTGGGTCTGCATTTCCAACAAAGTTTCATATTTCTCAAACCTTCTGTGAACCAAAACACTACAATGTTTTTATTAGTAAGAATGTAATTCAAAGCAGCGCTCTTTTATTTGTAATATTTTCATTATTATATTTTTGCTCTGTACTCTTTTTGAGCAATAAACAGTTTACTGTGCTACGATAAGGTTAAGTTTGACTTTAATTTTATACAAATATTCACTGTATTTTTTGTCCAAGTACGCAATTTTTTTATATTTATTCTTGGGAAAGCAAACAGAATAAAATAAATCCTAAACTTAATAAACAAGTAAAAATTTGTATCAGCAAAATTTCCACCGATTGATACTAGTACATTGTTGACATAATATCTAAGTTTGCAATTTTACAAAAAGCCTTTGCGCGCGGCTTCGCGTGCGTGGCGGAATGACAGAGAGAGAGAGAGAGAGAGAGAGACAGACGGAGAGCAAAGTGGCATTAATAGGGCTCCGTTTTACCATTTGGATACGGAACCCTAAAAATGTGCTGACTGTCTTTTAGACCTTATTATGCTTGTGATAAGTGTTAGAAGTACGTCAGTGGAACTTTCTTCGTTAAGGGGGAACGTTTCGACCCTAGTGCAAAATACATAACTTATGATTGTTTATCTCATTTTTAAATAAAATGTTTGAAATAAAATAGATTCATCTTAAGTACAAGTGTTTATCAAACAAAAAATGTTTCAAAAGTTCCACCAAGTGCCAACAATCACGAGCATCAACTAGATTCATCTTATTTTGCGACTATTGTTCAATGTTGGTGTGAACATTCACTTACAACGCAATGCAAAAAATTAAAATAAATTGGTAGAAAATCCTTACTGACATTAAACTATGGTCGCGAAATGCCATAAATCCCATTTACATATTACTTTTTATTCAATATTAAGTAAAACAATCTTATGTTGTGCATTTTGCACCGAGCTCGAAAAGTTCCGCCTTAATACCTTTCACTTGCAGATTCAACGCACAAATGATGACCAAGCTCACAGTCTATAGGTAGATATAAGCATAAAAAATGGATCTATCAAGCGATCCTAGATTCTCAGATAAGAAATTGGAGCGCCGACGAAGCTCGTCGAACGCGCGCGGCATGTGCGGGGCACGCACACGAACAGACACTGCTCGGCGCGTATAGCGACAAGGCGTAGCAAAGAAATAGACACACCACTAACGCAATCGACAACATCACAAATTAATAATAATTGGTACAAAACTAAAAACCAGTTTGGTGGCGCAGTCGGTAGCGCGCTTGTCTTGATAACAAGAGGTCGCAGGTTCGAATCCTGGCCCGAGGAATTTTTTCAAATTCTTGCCTTTACATTTGTTGCTAATTTATCTCTTCCAGTTTGTAATGCACTCTAATAATAATATTTAGAGTATTCTAAAGCGATGGATTTCGCAATAAAAACATAATCTTAGTTAATGAGAACTGTGTTTTGTGCAAATAAATTACAAAATGAGTTCAGAAGCGGGCTCTGATATAGATTGTGCTTCACTAATGCTTTGCTGAAGAAATCAATAACAATAAACATGACTAATCGCCCAAATATGAGCAAGTAAGTAACTTTTAATATTTCCTAGTCAGCTTATTTTATTTGATATAACTCATTATCATGAAAAACATGAAAACGTCTCATTTTATTTTCGAGAAAAGCACTATACTTGCTTCGACCATTAATTAGCAATCCTGGATTGCTCATTTCCTAGTCTTGGCAGTAATGTACTATTGAAAAAATAACTTGGGCCAGGATTCGAACCTGCGACTTCTTGCTTTTACGGCAAGTGCGCTAAACTACTTTTCCAGTTTGTGATGCATTCTAAATAATTTCTTACTACATTATTATTAGTATAGATTTTTCTTATTTTACAGCTGCTAATAAAATGTTGACTTTTAAGTTAATACCGTTAACAAACGGGTGAACATCCACGCTTCTCTATTAGTGTTTTACTTAAATGACTAAACCCAAAATCTAGTACAGTATGTCGGAAAAATAAGGTTTCTGAATTTTCCGTTCAAGTTTTTGGGCTATAGCAAACAAAGGATATAAAACAGATAAGCAGGGTTGCTAATTGGCGAGTAGGAACCCTAAAATATGGTTCTTTCTTAAGGCATTCATAGACTTCCTTTGACTTACAATAATTATCATCACAATTAAATTCACTTGTACTTGTTTCACTGGTTTTAATTTTAAGGTTTACACGTTAATCCCGACCGGTTTCGGTTAATACACCATTCTCTAGGGATACAGAAATTCAGGAAATTAGACTAACATTACGACGAGCCGTTAAAAATGTACACATAGATATTATTAAGGGATAACTACATTATGTGATAAAATACTTGAAAGCTTACATACAAAGGACACATATAGGTATACTATACGTATACGGATTATATTTATAAGTTATAGATATTTATATACTTTTTATAAACTATCAAACTAGTATTTAACTGTCTAAAATTATGTGCTTAGAGAGAAAAAAATAAACAAGTAGGGGCAAGTCTGCCCCCTGCGAGAAATATGGGTGTCATTGATGTAGTTGGAATTCGGTAACAATGCACGCAATATTGCAAATTTTGCTGACGACAACTTTTTGACTTCTGTAGGCTCCGAAAAAGAATTGCATCCCAAGAAGTTCGGAGCAAAGACCAGTTGCGTTCAGATTTGCCATGTAAAGACCCTGAAAAAAGAATTCCGAAAACGATGTAGTTGAAAAATGTAGGTACTGAAAAGTAAATAACTTTCCACATTAAGTGTGTAACTTTTATGCGAAAATAATTGCAAAAGTAATTTAAGATTACACTAAAAATTATTATGGTCTTCACCATACTTGTTTTATAATAAAGTAACAAAAACAAAATGGCCCTATGTCCGATATCAAGAGTATAATTTACAAAATTCCTGCTGTATGATTATTATATAAGGTGACTTCTAATTATACAGCCAAATTCACACTGGAGTCTCGGTAACTACCTAGGTTCAGTGACCCTGTCTTTGAAAATCGCAAAATAAAGTTTAAAATTAAAATATATAGTATTATTAGCTATATTAAAGCTTTGCATTTATTTGTGCCGCATGGAGGGCCCGCTACCTACGCCGTATGAAAGAGAATAATGACCTTGGCGCTGATAAAAAACCGGTTACCTACCTGGACGAGACGTGGATCCATTCCCACTATACGGTCAGTAAATGCTGGCAAAATAATACCGACAGCAGTGTGAAGAAAAATTTAAATCCGGGTCAACGTTGGATTCTTGTACACGCTGGAGGAGAAAATGGATTTATTGAAGGTGCAGGAATAAATTTGTTTGTTTGTTTGTTTGTTTGTTTGTTTGTTTGTTTGTTTGTTTGTTTGTTACTTTATAAATGTAAAAGTAAAATCGGCGATTATCATAACGAGATGGACACAAACAATTTTTTAAAATGGCTCCGTGAAAAGCTTATACCAAATTTACCGCCGAACGGTATAGTTGTCATAGACAATGCACCCTACCATTCGACGCAGTCGGTGAAAGCGCCCACTAGTGCTGCTCTTAAAGCAGACATGCGTGAACACAATATTCCATTTAATGACAAAATGACAAAGAGGGAATTGTATCCCATTATACTGAGAACAAAGCCGCCGAAAAAATATGTCGTCGACGATTTGATGCGAGAGCATGGCCAAGAACTTTTACGTCTGCCACCTTACCATTGTGACCTAAACCCTATCGAATATATATGGAACTTGGTAAAGCAAAGGGTGGCAGATAAAAACATTGACCAATCGGAAAAGAACATAGAACAACTTACAAAAGATGCGATTAAGTCAATTACGCCAGCTGACTGGAAAAAAGAAGTGAATCACGTGGAGAGACTACAGCGAGAATACTGGGAAAAGGATCATCTAGCAGATGACAACATCACACAACTTTTAATATCACTAGGGGAAGACAGTTCGGCGAGTTCAGAAAGTGAGAGTGAGGAAGATACAATGTCAGGCATAGAGTCAATAATTTATAGTGACTGAGTTTAATAATAAATGTTTTTGTAATCAAAATTATTGTTTTTTAATAACAAACCCTTCATCAATAATAAATTGATTTGAAAAGGTTAGTAAATTTTTTTACCTCTGAAATAACTTTGGTTAGGGCCAAGGGTTGTAGACGGGAGTGATGATTTAAACGAGGTGTTAAGTTGACATGTTTATTATTTCGATGCCAAAATAGAGTGAACCTCTAAAAATGTACATCAATCGGTTTTATAAATAGCTTAGTAATATTTAATAAGTTACAAATTCCGAAAAAACTGACGACATGAACTCTGTCCCCATGTCAGTTATAATTTCTTTCGGGATACCATATCTTAAAATAAAATTATTTACAAATAACCTAGCTAAGGAAACAGTATCCTTTCTTTCTAATGGATATGCTTCGACATACTTCGTCAAATCACACTGTAACGTTAAAATATATTTATTATTTAAATTATCTAAATCTACAGGGCCCATTAAATCTAAACTTACTCTTTCAAAAGCGGTGGATGCCGTAGATGTAATGACCATCGGCTCCTTTGTATGTCTATTCGAATGCTTTTGAATTTGGCAACTGTTGCACTTTTTGACGAATTCGCTTACATCATTAGTCATTCCTGACCAAAAGTAATATTTTTTGATATTATTCAACATCCTGTTTACCCCCGCGTGGCCACTGGTAGGTAACAGATGGAAGTCGTTCATGATCACAATTTTTGTGTCTCTATCAGTTATTCTCATGACGTCTTTGAGAATAAGTAACTTCGGTATATCATTTAGCTTTTTAATTTCCTTCAAGAGAATATTTATTAACTCTTCATAACGTTTGCATTTAATAATTACGAGCTCATCTAATTTTAATATCTTGCAAAAATCTTGTAATTCTCTCGCTAACACACTTACGGTAGGAAACGATCGAGACATTACGAATATGGCCGATTTTTCAGGCACAAAAATGCAATTACCTTTATCACTAGTGATTTGCTTCAGTTTCTGTATTTGTCTCTGAGTACTCATATTAAAACCTACAATTAATTCTATGCTGTCTGCTGGACGCTTGAGGATTTCCACTACTTTTGGTTGATCAGACCTTGGAGTAGCGGGAAACTCAGGAGTCGTAGCAGTGCTGTCACTACGCAACTTACGAGTTTGTGCTCTCCTTTTCTTTCATCATCGGCATATTTAGCACACACGTTCTCAATGCTCTTTTGCTCCTCTTTATTCAAATAAGAATGCAAATCAAGTAAATTTAGCAAAGTTCGGACTCTATTAGATGTAATACTATCCTTGTCAAACTTGCAAACATCAAAGTGATTCAAGCTAATGACTTCTAAATCCGAAATATCTACCTTAATTGAATTATCTGTGGTATTTAAAATCCTAACTGGAATAAGTCCATTCTGTGGTTTCGAAATGACACCCGCTGTGTACACTCCCTTATAAATTTCCTTTGCTAAAATGACGCAATCACTAACTAATATCGTCGGGATGTGTTGAATCATTTCGCATCGTTGCGGAATTGTAAACAAGTTTCCACATACTTGTACAACAATAGACTGGTCTTGGTTTTCCAAACTCAAAGTACCATCTTTATAATTCAACATCGCGTAATATCGCGTGAAAAAATCTTGCCCAAGTATCCCCTCTGCGGTGCAAGATAAGTTCTTGAAAATGTAGAACTTTTGTTTAAAACCACATTCTTAATAATAATATCTAAATTAATATAGCCCACAGACTCTAAATTACCACTTATTCCTTTAATTACTAACTTATCCTCTTGAATTAAATTCAATAATTCCCTATTTTTTAATAACCATTCATACTTTAATACGCATAAACTAGCTCCAGTGTCAACCAATAAATTTAACTTGTCACCAGTCCTTAACTGGCAAGTAATAACGCAAAAGTTATTAAAACTATAAATATACTGATTGCTCTGTTTAGGCACGAAAAACTCTAACCGCTCATTATTATTTCGAAGCTTTTCCTGACCGTCGTATTCTGACACGTTATGCTGAATACGCTGGAAACGTGAGTAGCCGCCGCCGCGTGTTTGCTGACGCTGGCCATTCTTGTATGTACCTCGAAAACCTGCACTTTTAAAGGAAGTTTGTTGACCTGTGTTATTGTCTTGATTGAAATTCCGATTCGAGTAATTTCTTCGGCCACGGAAACCGCGATTATCATAGCGTTTATGCTGGTACGGTTTGGTAGACCCAAAATGCATAGTTTGGTTTTGAGGCTGGGTGGACATAGATTGTTCGTCTATTGCTGTCCTAATAGCTTCTGGTAGCGAATCAAACTGCCGTGACGCGATAACAGTGCTAAGTCGCTGGTCAGACAAACCATCCGCAAAACGCTTTATAGCCGTTTTTTCATTAAGAGGCCGCAAAACCTCAAACTTGGACGTTTCGCCATCTGCTTGCGCTATCGTCAAATTGACGAATAACTCTTCTAGCTCTGTACCGAACTTCTCAATAGATCAATAGATCTACTTGTGTAGTTCGAAACAACTGCGTCTGTAAAGCTACAGTGGATTTTTTCGGAATTAAAAACTTGCGAATATCGTTTACTAAACATTGAACATTGCTGTAGGTACTTTTCAGTCGCAATTTTGCGCTAGCTGAAAGTCGCGTTTTTAAAACAAACTCAATAAGCTGGTTCTTACTAGTTTCATTAATGAGAGAACTATACAACAAGATCCCATCGACGAGCTGGTTGGTCACTTGTTCCTGGCCATTCATTACAGGCAACAGGGAAATAGCTGTTTTAATATCAAAAAAGTCAGCCATTTTTGAAAAATATTTCGTTATCTTAGGCTCAATTTCTAAAATAATACCTTCCTCAGTTTGGCAACTATGCGAAGTTGCAACTATGCAACGAGGTGTTAAGTTGACATGTTTATTATTTCGATGCCAAAATAGAGTGAACCTCTAAAAATGTACATCAATCGGTTTTATAATAACTCAAGCAGCGTGCGTCACAATGTTGCAGTCAATAGCTGCATGTCGCAGTAATATTATAAAACAACGTTTCTTCGTTGTTACTACATTTCACCTCCACATTTCTCGAAAAAACTTTTTTTCACACCGTACCCAGACCGCCGATATGACGTCACGAGGTCAGGTGCACAGATATTGTGACCGGGTTGTAGTACCACAAAATTTGTGGTATAAGGGCCTGCCCGCACTGCGAATTTTCACCGCGCGGATTTTTTCTCGCAATTCTGTAACACATTGAATCTTATACGAGTATTCGCACTAGCGATATAAAATAAAATATAATAATACACGGAAATAATTCGCGAGAGTAAATATCGCGCGGTGAAAATTGTCCGCAGTGCGGACAGGCCCTTACCCGTGCGGTTAAAGAAACAATCTGTAAAATAGATGGCGACTGCTACTTAGAGTAGCGTCACCAAAAAAAGTCAAGCAAATAAACAATATTTCATTTATTAATTTTGAATATATTTCAGGAAGTATATAGAGTGCTGGTAGCAACTGTTAATTTTATTAAATAAACTTTTAAATAGTTAACATTATCCCGAGAACATTTATTTATTTTACTTTATTCTGTACTTGTTTTTCTGTTTACAATAAAGAATTAAAAACATTTCTCGGCGTTTTGCCTACAGGCAAAGGCAGTGTGAATGCTATAGTGCGGGCGCTAGGTCATGTCCCGTGTGCAGTCATATGTCTCGTAGGTTTTTGTTGCGGGCTTTTGTCAAACACCTATAGGAGTATTTAAAAAAATTGGCCACATGGTCCAGATCATGGTCGTTTGGTCGCCATATTTAAAAATGGCCGCCAAATTGGAAGATTATTTGTCAAAGTATATCAAAGACGTATGTATTATAATTATACCTGTATTTCGGAGTTTTCCAAGCAAGTTCGAAATACTACTCTGCCAATACGACCAAATCCATTTATACCTACTTTTATTACCATTTTGTTTTCCTACGAATTCGTGTTTATAAAAATCGAGAATTTCAAATCATTTTTGATTACTTTGACATTTTGAATTTGTCCGCGCTTTTTCGGCTTCCGGGCAGCTCTTTTCCTGATCACCCGCACGCAGATCTCGCCATTCCGCCTCTTTTCTTTCCCCGCTCTGAAAAATATCTAACTCACTGCGTTAGTGTTGCCAATACACAAAAACATTATTTTATAAATCGATTCATTCGCTCACCGATTCTTCGGAGCCGTTCTTTCGCGTTTCTTCGCGACAACTCCCACTTTTTTACCGGTTTTTTATGGGCTTTCGATGGTCAATGAGTAGTCTAAACCTGCAGAGCGTTCAATGTTCTGCGTGCGTGTGTATCTTAGCCTGAGATTCAGAGTGCATTTTGAGTCTGAACTCAAGAGGAACTCAATCTTACAAACGTCACTCTAGTATGAGATTCACGTTTCTAAGATTAAGTTATGAGTTCGGACTAAAAATGCACTCTGAATCTCAGCCTTATGAGTAACTTTAATTTCAAAAGCTGGCAACACAACTTCAATCTTTTTTAATTCTTATTGACAAGATAAATAAGAATCGCTCGGAGGAAACCTGAATGTTGTGTCATAGTTGACTACACTACAACACCTGCAGTGCTCGACTATCACACGCATACCGCAGGTCCCCGCTGACTCCAAGTTTTCCAATCAACTATGCCACAAGATAAATAAGAATCGCTCGGAGGAAACCTGAATGTTGTGTCATAGTTGAATACACTACAACACCTGCAGTGCTCGACTATCACACGCATACCGCAGGTCCCCGCTGACTCCAAGTTTTCCAATCAACTATGCCACAAGATAAATAAGAATCGCTCGGAGGAAACCTGAATGTTGTGTCATAGTTGAATACACTACAACACCTGCAGTGCTCGACTATCACACGCATACCGCAGGTCCCCGCTGACTCCAAGATTTCCAATCAACTATGCCACTAATTGAAGTCGTTTACTATCAGAAATTTTCCTTATCACTTACCGGCACGATAACAAATTCCTATATCTAGATTTTTTATCCATTCAACCATACTATCGCACAGCAAGGAAGCCTTGACCTGAATTCTTGGCAGGTATCACCATGATAAGTAAACTCCGCTCATAATCCTTAAAGCGTAGACGTAGAGTTGATAATGGAGTGACCCAATCAGTCTATGTGGTCAAATATCAGATATTTTAGATCGTGGCTTGGTTTGCCGAGGATCTCTAAAGGTAAATAAGTTGAGTACATACATACGCATGCTAGCGTCGAAGTTTGATCAATGATCTAATAGATTTTGGGCTCTAGTGATGTTTACGGATATATTTGGGATGAAGATTTTTTTGCACTCACTTTTTATCCATCTTTCTTTATTTATATTTGCATAACTTTATCATGGAAATGTTAAAAGGTTTTGCAGTTTTTTGGGAGATCTCTATTTATTTTTAGAGCTGTAGCTAATACGACAGACAGTGGTAGTTCTGCTTTCAGTAAAATTTTAATAAACCATATCATTTAAATACATATCAATAAAACTTTGAAAAACAAAATTCATTGGTCAGTCATGACTGTTTTACTACTTTATTAATTAATCTACTCCCGCACAAAATGTATGGGAAAAATGTTCAGTCTATTTGGCTGAATCTTTGTGATCATTTAAAGTTTTTGACAATGAATTTCGACACGTGTGTAAATAAGGTGACTTTCGTTTATAAAGCCACATTCATACTGAAGACTCGGTGGGTAGTCGAGACCAAGCTTCAATGACTTTTTATGTGAAATACACAAATATAGTTGTGCCGAGGTTGTTCTTGAACAGGTATAATAATAGACATAAAAAATATTTAGACATTTTTTCGTATTTCGCAAACACTGTCATTGAACCTTTGTCCTACTACTGACCACTTACCCAGTCTCCAGTATAGATTTGGCTATATAAACGAAAGTCACCTTATATCAGGTTATATTAATGTATGCAGCCAAATTAGTACTGAAGACTCGTAAAGTAATCAAGATTCAATGACCATTTTCGGAAAATTCGAAAATATTTTTTTTCTGTTCCCTTCAAACGCAAGCCCAGCCCCGAGCCAATATAAGTACTATGGAAAGTCAAAATTAAATATCACATAATTGGTCTATAACACGTATCACTTTCCAAACCTCCAGTATGAATTTGGCTACATAAATTAATGTCATCTCGTATAAAGATGACAACGGAAAAAGATTTTCGTGATTCCAACATCTTGATATTCATTAACTTCGAAACTTGCCAGAGTTTTACTATGTGACCGAAATATTATTACTTTTTATCAACATAACATAAAAACGTGATATTGGTGTCATTTCGGTGTAACACGACTTTATCTTATTTGACAGGACTAAACTTAATTTAAGCATTTTGTCTTTTTCTTTCCGTGTCGAAAAGACAAGGACAGGACGCCTAAAATAAGGAGTCCTGTCAAAGTAGTGCCACACCGAGTCGAACCAATTATTTAACAATCAATTGTTTATGTTTATTGTATACCTATTGGAACCTTGCAATTATACTTAAAATCGGGTCAGAGCTTATGGCGCAGGATATTTTTAATGTGTTATAATATAATATAACCCTAGAACTCAATCTATAGGTATATCCACAGGAACGAGTAGGTTTCAAACTACAATGTATGAAACAGTCAACAACAAATATAATTACTATCAATAATTAAAATATTTAAATTATCAATATACAATAATATTATTTATATAAATAATTCAATATATAAATATTTAATATTATTATAATTATATTAATAATTAATTATTAATAATAATATTAATAATGTTTCAGATAAATAATAGAAATAAATGTAATTATTAAATAATATTATAACGTGATAAAAATTCGTGATGCTAAAATAGTTGGAACGAGTTAATTTTGGGTTGAAGTAGCTACTTGAGCAAAAATTTATTATTAACTACTTTTACAAATTTCCTAACCCCTTTAATTGATTGACTCGTCGGCTCTTGAACTGAGTAATTAGTTTTAGTTAACTAGCTTTTGAGCGCGGCTTTAACCGCGTTATGACTGATTTTATTTGAAAAGAGACGATTTGACATAAATAACAGTTGCGGTGTGACAGGTGAATAGAAAAAACTCAAAGCTTGTTTAAAAATATTGCTAAAACGATGTATGACGGTCAATCTATAGAGGAATAAAATTTGTCAGAAACATAAAAAATCCCTGAAAAAATTAGTTTTTTCTCTCAAAAGTCTACATAAAAAGTGTTGATACCTATACTTTTAATATTTATTATTATTATCATACTTTTCTTTTATACATTTTTTTTTCTTGATGAGTTCCGCATTGGATTCGTGCGATGAATTACAAGACCCAATTTTACCCGGTAGGTATATGGCAATAGTGTCGACCCTCATTACCTAAAATAAACATAGAAATGTGGGTGTAAGGCTGCGGGTGTTATTATAATCTCTTCACGACCCAAAGGTTGGCTGGAAGAAATCGCTTCGAGTGATAAGTCCGCCTTTGTACAAAATTACGTTACTAAAACTTTATTTGTCTTTTTTCATGCCTTTTGTTTGTACAATAAAGTATCAATTCATTCATTCTGCCTATCCCATTTTTATGTATATACACTTACATGTAATATATGTATTTTCTTAGTATTAATACTTACCTACTTTTGACTAACATCACTGAAAAACATAATTTAGTAAGTAGTTACACAAGGTTTAAGGTGAGGAGTAACAAAAATACACAATCACTTTGCAGCAGAAACTTTGACACCGCATTGCCATAGAACTAAACGTATGTGATGAAAAGTAGCCTGTAAGTACTGCAACATCCATGACACTTCAGCTCAATCCGTTATGGCGTGAAGGAGTAACAAACATCACTTTTATATAGAAATTTGACACCGCATGCCAACCCATGAGAACTGATTTATGGGGTAAATAATAGGCATTGTCTTATTCAAGATCTAGAACTACATTTTTGCTAAGTTTCAGCCCAATCAGTTTAGTAGTTACGGCGTGAAGGAGTAACAAACAAACATCCATCCACCCCTAAATACTCCCATCCATTTACTTAACATTCACATTTATTGCATTTATAATATGAGATGATTTAATCAGATATCTTAATAGAACCTTTGAATTTGGCTAACAGCCTGAAAGAATCAACAGGTTGCCGTTTAAATGGTGTTTTGTTGCTGAAATAATCGGTCTGTCGCGTTCCTTGAAGTCTAAATAAATAATAATTACACAACGAGAAATTGAGCTAGTTTAAAAAGATTTACTCTGTGTCTGAATGTGTAAGGGAAATCAAAAAAAGATAGACCCTTGACCATCTGCAGTGTAAACAATTATATTTATATTATTCATATGTATTCAGTTCAGTTTTAATATCCCTTTAATAACGTAAGGTAAAACAGGTTGGTGCTATTAAAATTCTTATAATTAAAACAGCATAAGTGTTTTATCAGGATGTCAATAAAAATTATTTGATACCGATTTTAATTATATGATTATATTTAAACTTAACGAGAGTTTTATTTTAACTACAGAAGAGCCGAGTCAAACAGGTAATAGGCCATGATATTATATAATAAACCTCAATGAAATTGCCAAAACTTTTTAACAATTTTTTATTGCCTAGACCAGATTCTTGTTTATCTAACTTAGCTGGTATTTTTCGTATACCGTATAAAGAAAGATCTCTAGAGGTCGGTTCAGTTCCAATAACGGCCTACATTTAGTTAGACATTTATGTAATTCTGCATAATATTGACCTGCTTCAATTAGCGCCTTTAATGGAGATCAATTTATCTCTAAATGAATTATGTAATATGTAGGTAACTCATTTTATTATTATAAAGTAATTGGATTATCGAATTGCACTTCCTGGCTAGACGTTTAATGTTTCCGGTGTGAGGTTGCATTATTTCAATTTCAATAGGTTCTAGGGTCAATATGTTTATAATCTACTTGAAAAGATGATGCGTTTAGTAGTGTGTTGACTCAAATTGAATCATCAAAAACATCAGAAGTTGATATGCATGAGTATGATTTCGTTTTGTTCAAGAATTAAAACTATAGGTATATAAAACTATGCAACACAATTTTATTTTATTTTAAAAAGTTATTCTAGCATTTGCTAAGCAGCTTATTCAAATCAATGACATTTTAGGGGATGATTATAGTTTCGCCATGTCCAACTGTCCGTCCGTCTGTCTGTTTGTCCGCGGCTTAGCTCAGAGACTCTTTAGTTCTAGAAAGCTGTAACTTGGCATGGGTATACATATCACGAACGCGGATAAAGATGTTAAAGAAAAAACAGCTGGTGAAATTTTGTTCGAGTAACACTTCGAGAGTCTACCTATATTCTTACAACTATTATTTTTTAGGAAATTTACTTTTTTAAGAATTACGTTATTATTTGAACATAATTCTATGTTTGTTGATGAAAACCGTACAATACCGTTTCGTTTTTGTTAATTAGTTTTATTTCTTTAATCTTTTATGGAACTCCAGGTCAAAAAGTTTTAATAATTTATTGAAATAAGTACAACCTTTATAGACCGTTTGTTTTCCTGAATAAGGAAAATAAAAAAGTGTATATGCATTTTGACTGTATAATCTAGGATTTTGTGTTTGGAAAACACGTTTAGATACATTTTTCTCCATAGAAATAATTATTAAACACTTTTCCTCCTCGTTTGACGAATAGAAATAGAACTCAAACATATTTTATTAGGTGGGCTTTAACAATCTAGATTTCTAATTTTGGAAAGTTTGCTACTTATGTTAGTTTCTTTTAGGAAATTAATAAACATGCGTATATTTTCCGAATCCGCCCCTCTCGCACTGCGCGTTCTTTTGCGTTCAGGTGTCCCGGAAGATTTATTTGCTCCACTACGAAGTAGAGTAGAAAATTATTTCCCCGATCGTGTTGTCTGCCAATTTAACGAAACAAGTTTCCTGTTCAGCCTATGTTTTTGTTGCTCCAAACAAAAAAAAGCAATTGAATTGTGGGTGTGTGTTTCTTTTAATTTTTGAGCGTCAGTTGCGATTGCGAGCCAGTTCTGTCGACTTTATTATTTCGCCTCGTTTGCACGCTAATGCATAAAATCGAATAGAAATATGGAAACGCGGCAGCGTGTCTAGGGCCGAGTTCTAACTGCTGTGTTTTATTTATAACTAGCTTTTGCCCGCGACTCCGCCCGCGTCGAAGAGATTTTCGTGGAAATAAGGAAAACAAAATAATTGATTTTTTGAACAACTGTATGCAACGGACACCATGTTTAAGCAAAGCGCTAATAAAGATCAATCAAATAAGCCTAAACTCGAAGGGTCTGCTGTTGTCCGTTGAGGAGATCCTTTACCCATCTTCCAGACCCATTATCCGACCCTGGTCACCATGTTTTACCAAAGTGCTAATAATGACCAATCAAATAAGCCCAAACTCGAAGGGTCTGCTGTTGTCCGTTGAGGAGATCCTTTACCCATCTTTCAGACCCATTATCAGACCCTGGTCACCATGTTTTACCAAAGTGCTAATAATGACCAATCAAATAAGCCCAAACTCGAAGGGTCTGCTATTGTCCGTTGAGGAGATCCTGTACCCATCTTCCAGTCCCATCATCAGACCCTGGTCACCATGTTTTACCCTTTGGTAAGTGCCAAGAAGTGTGTCAGGATCGTTGTAGATGGAAATCTGTAGTCAGATTAAACTCATACAGTTTTCTCGTATGAGAAAAAATCAATAGATAAACCTGGCTGTAATCACTTTTTCAAGCTAAATATATGCAAGAGGTGTGTCCGGATAGTTGTAGATGTAAAATATTCACATTACTATACTAACTATACTCAATTTTGCAATATTTAATTATAATATACCTTATCATTACATTATTATATATATAATATAATAACCATTCTAATATTATATCAATTATATGTTATTTACATAACAATCGTTTTTTAATTGAAGTACCGCGGCATTTCTTCCAGGAGGACCGCCAAGAGTGGTGAAATCCTGGAAAGGCCTATGAAACAGGCTGATGGATGGACGGATGGAATAGTAAACAATTACTCTAGACTTATTCTTATTGGTTACTTTAACTTTATGTTACGCCAAAGATAGATCTATAGGTAGAAGCACAGGCTGTCATGCGGACAAAGCAACTTAGTTTGGCAGACTGGGTTACAACATTATGGGTACCCTCACTTAATGATGAAGATGAATCAACAAAAAATAATAATGTATAAAATCTCGGTTAACAAAAACATAAACATAAACAAAACTGCAGTTTAGTTATCGTCGAAAAAACATTCTTAAATATAGGTACATACATACAAACGCTGGATTGTTTAAGTAGACTCGGAGAACTCGTTCGCTCGTTCAATTAACTGTTAGTTCGCCCCTAACAGTGAACTCGAGCTCACCTGATTCGCGCTTGACCGATTGTTAACATTTTCCTCGATCCATTTGAATCGCAAAGATAGGTCTAAACTATGATCTAAATATCATTTCATGTGAGCTATGTGTACTACAACAAAAAATAATAATGTATAAAATCTCGGTTAACAAAAACATAAACATAAACAAAAGCGCAGTGTAGTTATCGTCGAAAAAACATTCTTACATATAGGTACATACATACAAACGCTGGATTGTTTAAGTAGACTCGGAGAACTCGCTCGCTCGTTCAATTAACTGTTAGTTCGTCCCTAACAGTGAACTCGAGCTCACCTGATTCGCGCTTGACCGATTGTTAACATTTTCCTCGATCCATTTGAATCGCAAAGATAGGTCTAAACTATGATCTAAATATCATTTCATGTGAGCTATGTGTACTACAACAAAAAATAATAATGTATAAAATCTCGGTTAACAAAAACATAAACATAAACAAAAGCGCAGTGTAGTTATCGTCGAAAAAACATTCTTAAATATAGGTACATACATACAAACGCTGGATTGTTTAAGTAGACTCGGAGAACTCGCTCGCTCGTTCAATTAACTGTTAGTTCGCCCCTAACAGTGAACTCGAGCTCACCTGATTCGCGCTTGACCGATTGTTAACATTTTCCTCGATCCATTTGAATCGCAAAGATAGGTCTAAACTATGATCTAAATATCATTTCATGTGAGCTATGTGTACTACAACAAAAAATAATAATGTATAAAATCTCGGTTAACAAAAACATAAACATAAACAAAAGCGCAGTGTAGTTATCGTCGAAAAAACATTCTTACATATAGGTACATACATACAAACGCTGGATTGTTTAAGTAGACTCGGAGAACTCGCTCGCTCGTTCAATTAACTGTTAGTTCGCCCCTAACAGTGAACTCGAGCTCACCTGATTCACGCTTGACCGATTGTTAACATTTTCCTCGATCCATTTGAATCGCAAAGATAGGTCTAAACTATGATCTAAATATCATTTCATGTGAGCTATGTGTACTACAACAAAAAATAATAATGTATAAAATCTCGGTTAACAAAAACATAAACATAAACAAAAGCGCAGTGTAGTTATCGTCGAAAAAACATTCTTACATATAGGTACATACATACAAACGCTGGATTGTTTAAGTAGACTCGGAGAACTCGCTCGCTCGTTCAATTAACTGTTAGTTCGCCCCTAACAGTGAACTCGAGCTCACCTGATTCACGCTTGACCGATTGTTAACATTTTCCTCGATCCATTTGAATCGCAAAGATAGGTCTAAACTATGATCTAAATATCATTTCATGTGAGCTATTATATTATCGTCGAATAAACATTCTTACATGCATATAATTCTCCGAGACTACTAGAACATTCCGGCGTTTGTTTGTATGTATGTATGTATGAATGTTTGTTCGACGATAAATCGAGTGTCGTTGATCGGAATGTCATGAAATTTGGCAAGTGAATAAATAAGACAAAAAGAATGTTTAAGTTCAAACATGAGCCAAATCGGTCAAGCGCAAATCGGGCGAGCGCGAGTTCACAGTTCGGGGCGAACTACTAGTATTCACGAAGTACAAGTGGCTGGCAGAATATCGGGAGAGTGACGGAATGACGTTGAATATTTTTTTGTTTGCATTTTCGTGTCGTCTTGTTATTTTAGTTTTTAATTTCTGTAGTTTTTTTGAAATTTTGGGTATTATTTTTATGTAATCAGCTTGGCGATGTCCCAGGCTGCCGGCCCGTCCTGCGCACCCGCGGGTACCGGCAGCCAGTTATCGTCGGACGTGCAGTGCACAGAATGAAATAAACCTTTCAAAGGATAGAGAGGTCTGAAAATCCATAGCCCTCCTGGTCTTGCGTTTGTAAGGAACACGAAAAGAATAATTTACAAATTTCACAAAAAGGGTCATCGAACCTTGTTACTGAGCACTTACCGACTCTTCGGTATGAATTTGGTTGCATAAATTAAAGTAACCTTGTATAACAATTTTTTTTTTATATTAAACATCGGATCACAAATTTACACAACATCATCATGAAAAGAACTATTTACAAGGGTCAGCAAAAAGCTGACATTGAAGTTGACGGGACGGGGGATTTGGGGAAACCAGGACATTCAACTCTTTCCTCGGCTATCTCCCTCCACCCAATAAATGATGTTGTTTCTTATCTTTACTATTTACCATAGAGCTGAAAACCTAGTTTTTTATTATGGGTACATATGAACAGTGGGGGGTAATGGGCGCTGCTCTGCCGTAGAACAGTTTCAACTAGCACGGAGAGCAGAGATCACTATCCTGAACTCTTTATAGCCTTGTTTTTAAATTGTTTTTAGTTTTACTATATTATAAGAAGTATAATTGTATAACTAGACTAAATTATGAGTCAATAAACGATTATTCTATTCTTATTCTATTCTATCCTGGCAAAAAATTCGTTTCTGTTCTCTTAAGGGGCTACCTAAGCTAAAATGCGCTTGAAACGTTTTTGAATCAGTTTAAACTTTCTACATATACGAATATTAAAAATCGCGAAAAAAATACATGATATTTATTATGTTGTTTTATAAGTTCACTTCGTTATAGGTCTTGCAAATTCTAGTAAGAGGAGAGTTCAAACCTATGTTAGTTTAAGATAAAGGGACATTAAATATGTTGGTAATAGGACATCTTGGATAGTTAAAGGGAACTGTTAAGTGAATACTTTCAATGAGACTAGAACAATTAATTTGGTGATTGACAATTTTGTGTAAGTAGATGAGGTCTTGTATTTTAAGATTTTTTTATAAAACGATAAAGACAATTACCCATCACGTTATTGATATACCTACTAATACAATTTGTCCTCAAACAAATTTTCTTTCTGGAACAATGGAGAGCAGGTGTTTAAGGGGGTAACTTTTTACCTCATTACAAAATGCACATCATAATATTGTTTTCATTACTTTTGAATAAAAAGTATGCAACAAATGTGTTTTAAAGCAACTTGCGGAGATAGATTATTAATAATAAAGTCTTCACCAAAAAAACGTATTTTGTTTGCATTACATTAACAAACTTAAAAGCGTGTTTACAGTTGTAATGTAATGCAGCTAAAATGTAACGCATAAAATTGAATAATTTTCATGTGATCACCTAACTATTAACAATCAGTTTGCGCGAATTGCTATAAAATGCATTTATTGCATACTTTTTTGCACCGAGATCCTCCGTTACCAGTTAACTCTTCAATAGCGACCGGTGCGGGGCGTGGCGGTTGGATACTTCGGTTTGTTTCCGAGTGCTGTGGCTGTAGTCCGGGAGACTCTTGGTTGACTCCTACGTCATACTGTGGGGGAACTGATATTGTAAGGTTGATAAATATATTCTCTCAAATCTCATTATAATCTTTACTAGTTCTGAAGGCACCGGATTCGCAATAACCAAGAATCTTTATCCTCTAAAACACCAATATCTACTTTGCTCTCCGACATAATTTTAGATTACCTACGTCAATATAAACATACATAAATTATTCAATTTCATAAGAACTATGGAAAAGAAGAAAGAAGTGGTACGGTCACTCACAACACAAGTCAATCAATTATATTTTAAGGAAGCGTTTCAAAACGTGCGATCATAGTGCGAAATTTCAATCGTTTATTAGAAAGAGAAGAGACAGATCTTCAAAGGAGAAAGAGAAAGAAAAACTCGTGTCACCTTAGGGGTCGTTTCACATTATTTAAACTTTTCTTTTTAGGCCTAATTTGGTAAAGAAGCTAAGCGGGATGGAAGAAATAATTGTGTCGTATAAAATTCATCAAAAACAACCGTATTTTGTCACAATATCAATAAATTCACAATCACTTTTTCAGGGTACATGGAGATTACCGGGTTTGATTTATATGACTTTTATAAGCTCTTGAGTATTCAACCAACCTGACATTCTCGTAGCGTTGAATATATATTTTGTGAAACTGTTCCTGCCGCGGCTGACTGGCGATGTCTGCCTTCATCTCCATGGCAACGTGACGAGGCAGCACGGAGAGAAGCAGCCGCTCCTAAGGGCAAAACAAGATGCTAGAGCTCGCTACACCAAAGATGTCCTTATTAACATTGGAATATGAAACAAAACCCCTTCATTAATGGTACTTCTTTGGTGGCATGGGTTCCATAAAATCATTCCTAACAAGCGCGTGGCTTCTAAATTTTAATTATAATTAAATTTGGCTTCGATCGATCCCTTTTAAAAGCTGCTTACAACCAATGCTTGGCCTAAAACGTATGCTAATGGAATGAGTTTGGAAACGGCGTCGATTTTATGAATGCCGAGTGAAATGGATGCAATTTGACACGAAATTATAAGTTGTGTGAACAAGACTGATCAATTATGCCCAAAAACACATAATGGGTGATTTAAACCTCGACAATTGTACTACATGTGACTGTGACTACGCAAATGTTCCTTTGGTCACATCTTGATGATATACCCTAACACCTTCCCGGAGTCATGCTCTACTTACAAAGAAAACTGCATCAAAATACATTAAGTGATTTCCAAGTTATAAGTGACACCGCACAGACAGACGTTGCATATATTATTATTTATTTAAAGATGTCATTATATTGTAAAATATTATTTTATAATCTAGTTATGCTGTATATGTATTGTATATGTAGGTATTTTTTTCAATTAAATTTATTATTATGTTATGTAGTTTAATGTACGCGTACGTATGTCTATTAATTGATTCATTTTTATTTTTAGTTATTAAAGGGTTTGCTGGTAGAAATCTCTGCTTAGAGATAAATACATCTTTTTTCTAAGTGCAAGTGTTAAAATATTTTTGTGTACAATAAAGTATAAAGTAATTAAACATGGCTCTGTACACTATTTCAAGCTAAAATATTAGCAAGAGGAGTGTCAGGATTGTTGCAGATTTAAATTTTCAGTCAGATTAAACTGAAATAGTTTTTCAGGTTTTTTTTTTTTTTTATTGTTTATTTTACAAAGACAAATATATATACATTTTGATTAAAATAAAAGCCATCCGACTAAAACCACATGGTTTATACGCGGTATGGCGAGATCGCTAACTTATGCTAACTAGACATAGACTTATATACAAGTTTAACAACCCGCAGCCACAGGCTGCTGATGTTCGAGAAAATAAAGCTTTATGGCACTCCTTCGCTTTTTGTTGCTGCTACAATTTTTTATGATATTTAGAGTATTAATAGATAATTCGTTTAGAAATAAAGGAAGCATGTATTCCCAAGTTCGCGTTCCATATAAATTATTATAGGTAGGTAGTTCATAAGTGGGTAGGTAAGTTAGGTTTCTTAAGCTTTTTGGCCTTATTTTCTTAATTAGTTTAACCTCGTTACCGTATTCTTCACAGATAATAGCCATTTTTATTTTACTGTATATATTTATGATTTTACAATAGTCAAATAAGCCTTTTTCGTCATCATTATATTTGTTTTTAATGTGGTTTGGCACAATGACTTTTAATATTCTTAATTGCAGTCTATAGATACTATCTATATAGCTTTTATAAGTGCGACCGTAACTACTAATACTGTAGCTCATTATTGAGTCAGCAAGTGATAGATACATCAGTCTTAATATGTTATAAGGTAATTTGAATTTAATTATACAAAATTTTGATAATATGCCTCGGAGCTTGTTACATAGATATTCAATATGTGGACCCCAGTTTAAATGGTTATCTATAATGAGACCTAGGTACTTATGCTGTTTGACAAGTTCTAAATGCTCACAGTTACATGCATAGTGGTTTTTATGCAAACATTGATGTTCATGGGCAACGATGTTTGGAATGATTAAGGTTTGTAAGTATGGGGAGTGAATGTGTAAAATTTTCGTTTTTTGTGAATTAATGACAAGTCCGACATCGTGAGCCCATTTACATAGAAGATCAAAGTTACGTTGCATTATTTTTTGAGCTTCTTCAACATTCCGATGAGACACTAACAAACATGTATAATCAACCATTAGGTCAACGCACGCTGATAAACCATACAAACAGAGCTTTTTCTACCGACCTTATACAAAAATATTGAAATTTCTAACGGAAAAAATATTTTTATTAAAGTAAAATATAACCTACTCGAATGTTAGTCAGCGATATTATAGCTTTTTATTAGAGATATAACAGACTAACAATTTTATCTCATACAACCAATGTTAACGCACATACATAAATGTGTGTGTCGCTGATGGACACACACACTAGCATGCTCGCGGCGGCGGCGACTGGCGGCGAGCGGGGTGAACTATTCCGATCTTGACAGGCGACCGAATGCCTCGATGTGTTTTTTATAATTTATACATATGTTATTTGTTATCACCTTGGAACCCAAATTAAACTCAGTTGTACGTTGAAGTTTCGCCCTTCATTTAAGACGAACCTAATTGCCACCTTCCTCGAACTCTCATCATAATTTCGAGCCGGATACGACTTTGGAGAATCATCGCGGTACAGCGAGAACAAAGAACGTAGCGGTGAGGTCGAACGGAGGACGCCTTTGGTTCGCGGTAGACGAAACATCGAGAAATATCAACAATCAAGACCACAGGATCTTCACAATCCAGCTAATGTTACAGATTCCTCTTCAACAACAACGATTAAACCAAGAAAAGGGTCTAGTGTACATACATTTGTGACGTAAGTTCGTTCCAATCAATATAACAATTTAGTATTGTACCTATACACCTATCCCTATTTTAACAAACCTAAAAAAAAAAACAATATTCCTTATCTAAGAGTAGTGCAAATTTAGAGCAGTGTTTACAATTAGTTATTTTCACGATAACAACGGTATAATCCCGTTATTTCAACCTTTCAAACATTTATAACTACCTCCAAACAAATTCTTGTCCGATATTACGCATTTGTTCATTTGCTACATGCGCATTTAAGATAACTAACTATAATACATTCCTCTGTGTACATCATTCCAGCCATTTACCGAAAAAACGGTGTAGGCTGCGTGTTGCATTGCACAGCCTTAGGTCAAAGTTCAGCTGATCATTTTGCTGGACCACCATTTAGCGATGTAGTGCTAGATTGTACGATTGTTGCTAAACCTCCAGCTTCACATTAAAATTGAAGTATCTTTCCAATAACTTATTTTTAAATTATCTATATTTCAGCTCATATTACACACATTTTATATACATCATTTATAGTTGATTGTTCAGTATGGATTTACCAACACTAAAGCGCTCCAGAGCTTCAGTCAAAAGTAAACTTACAATATTTAAAACATTTCTAAAATCACTTACGACTGATAAAGCGCTAAATACTTTGAAACTAAATGAATTGAATGCCCGATTTTGCAAAATACAAGACTTATATACTGAATTTGATACCATCCAAACTCAAATAGAACAATTATGTGAAATTCCAGATGATGAGCACAAAGAGCGTGAAAACTTCGAGTCCGTATTCTTTGTTGCTATTGCTGTGGCACAAGAGTTTTTGGATTCCAGTGCTGTCAACGCTGGTCCTGCTTCTACGGAGCATGATGGTGCTTCAGTGACGGGTTCTGGTACTGCGATGCACATGGGCACAGGTGGGCATAGCGTTAAATTACCTACGATTCAAGTACCTACATTTTCCGGGCGTTACCAGGACTGGCTCGAATATCACGATACTTATAAGTCTCTAATTCACACCAACACAAGTATTTCTAATATACATAAATTCCATTACTTGCGTGCTTCACTTAAGGGTAGCGCATCGTTAATTATACAGTCATTAGAGTTTTCAGCCAATAACTACGAAGTTGCATGGCAACTGTTGTGCGAACGATACAACAACAATAGAATTTTAATTAACAATCACATACAAGCGTTATTTAGCATTGATGCTATCACAAAGGAATCATCAACGGCATTACGTAACACAATCGATGCCATTAACAAAAATCTAAGAGCACTAAAAACATTAAATCTACCTACAGAACACTGGGATATTCTCATAATACATATGGTTTCTACCAAGTTGGATGCAATTACATTCCGTGAGTGGGAAACACAACGGAATCTTTTCAAAAATATACCTAACTTAGACGATTTCAGTTCATTTCTAAAGAACCGTGCAGACTTGCTAGAAACTATGGAGGAATCACAATCAAGTTTTGTACGAAGACACAACGATACACAAAGGCATTCTAAGGCATTCATAGCCAATCAGACCACGCCAAAACAATACACGTGTCCTGTATGCAAACACATTCATTCTATATACCAATGCCATCAATTTAAGGCCCTACCAATCGAAACTAGAATACAAAAAATAAAACAATTGAACTTATGCACAAATTGTTTGCGTGCAGGTCACGACGAAAAACGTTGCAGAATGGGTCCCTGCAAATTGTGTGCCCAAAGACACAATAGTATGTTACACATCGAACATAAATCGAAACCGGAGCATAAAGCAAGTACATCACGTGACTGCGTAGTGTTACCATCTTTCGAAAATCAAAAAATGAACGAATCACAATCTAACACGTCATGTTCAAACACAAAATCAAACAACAATATTACACTATCTTCCACACATTCAAGTCAAGTCTTACTATCTACAGCTATTATCAATATCCAAGATCGTTACGGCCGTCTTCACAAGATTCGTGCGCTGCTCGACAATGGCAGCACCTCGAGCTTTTTAAAGGAAAGTACACAACGGGAATTACAACTACCAAGCTATTCTACTTCTATATGCGTTCAAGGATTGAACCAACAATCATCTAATATTACAAAAAGATGTGACGTTTCAATATCATCACACACAAATAGTGGATTCACAGCAGATGTCAATTGTTTTGTTGTACCACAAATCACTCAATTCATACCTACGACCAAAATTAACTGTGAGTCTTTCAACATTCCTCACAACATTACTCTGGCAGACCCAACATTCTATGAGCCGTCAGAGATACAGATGTTGTTAGGCGCAGATCTATTTTGGGAGGTTTTACTAAATAATAGAATAACCCTAGGCAACAATAAACCTACTCTAGTTGAAACAACACTTGGATGGTTAGTCTCTGGATCTATACAGACAAATACAAACAAAACAAAAAATACCTATACTACAGTCCACTGCCATTTACTAAACAATATTGATCTCGAAGAAAAACTTAATAAATTCTTTGAGTTAGAATCAGTCTCCACTTCTCAGCAGACCCACACTAAAGGTGACACTGATTGTGAAGCTATATTCACAGAAACTACCGTTCATCAATCAGATGGTAGGTTCGTGGTAACGATACCATTCAAGGAGTCACCTGAATGTTTAGGTGATTCTAAAGAACAAGCATTAGTCAGATTCCAATCACTTGAAAGAAAATTCAAACGCAATCCAATATTTAAACAAAAATACACACAGTTTATGGAAGAATATATAGCGCTAGATCACATGTCTGAAAATACAGAAACACACGATACCGAAATTTCATATTTTCTTCCACACCATGGCGTCCTACGTGAGGATAGCCTTACAACCAAATTACGCTGTGTGTTCGATGCCTCGGCTGTCACAAATACCGGTAAATCTTTAAATTTTATACAATACAAGGGCCCTAATGTACAAGACGAATTAATTAGTATACTTTTGCGATTTCGTCAGCACAAATTTGTTGTCACTTCCGATATAGAGAAAATGTTCAGACAAATACTTGTAAATGAGAAACAACGAAATTTGCAACAAATATTTTGGCGGTCAGATTCGGAACAAGAACTCAAACAATATAAATTGCACACGGTCACTTATGGAACTGCTTCGGCGCCATACTTGGCTACTCGGTGCATATACGAACTAGGCCAAACCTGTTCAGATAAAAATGTAAGTGAAACAATCTTACACGACTTTTATGTGGATGACTTAATTACCGGAAGTGACCACGAATAAACACTAATACAAACATGCAAGGGAGTCATACGAGAGCTAGAAGGTGCTCATTTCCATTTGCGTAAATGGCGCTCAAATATGCCTCCAATTCTAAATAAAATCGTAGATGAAAACAGTAGTGATGATTTACTCAATTTGGGTAGGAACGAGTACTCAAAAACACTAGGTTTGCTCTGGGCTTGCCAAAAAGACACATTGTTGTTTTCATCACAAGATATTTTCACAGAAAGGCACAATTTAAACAAACGCTCAATACTGTCCACAGTGGCACAGGTGTTTGATCCAATGGGCCTAATAAACCCATGCATGCTACAAGCAAAATTAATCCTACAGACGCTTTGGGCGAAAAATATTTCATGGGATGGTAAACTACCCCCAGATGTTGAAGCACAATGGAATAACTTTATAAAATACATACCTGAGTTATCCACTATACAAATTCCACGACGTGTCTTATGTGACTCATTTATTAGAGTTGAACTACACGCCTTTAGCGATGCTTCAATTAAAGCATACTCAGCTTGTGTATACGTACGATCAATCTCAAGCAATGGCAATGTGACAGTACGTCTGTTATTGGCAAAAAGTAGAGTTGCACCACTAAAACAAAAACTGACAATACCTAGGCTGGAATTATGTGGAGCTTTACTTGCTACACAGCTCGCTAAAAAAGTTTTAGATTCAATGCGAATCGAATTCCACTCAAGGTTTTACTGGTGCGATTCCACAATAGTACTTGGTTGGATTAAAACCTGTACAAAACAAAACTTGAAACAGTTTGTTTACAATAGAATAAATGAAATAACAAAAAACTCAGATTTGACTACCTGGCATTATGTTCCAACAGAAATGAATCCTGCTGGAACTGGAACTCAGGAACTCATTTTTGTGGTGGGCAGGACCACATTTCCTTCATCACACAGATATACAATGGCCTAATCAACCTCAAGAGACAAAAATTGAAAATTTGCCTGAAATCAAACTCCAATGTCATAACCACTCGTTAAGTGAAGTTAATTTTATAAATACCTTTTCTAATTTTGGTAAACTGCTTCGTATTTTGATTTACATTAAAAGATTCATACATAATACACGAAACCCAAATAATAAAATAATTGGATCTTTAAAGACATCGGAATTTGATTCAGCAACTAAAACACTCTGTAAACTTGTACAAATTGAATTATTTACAGCACAATATAAAACTTTAACTAAAAAACAACTACTACCAGCAAAGGATAAGCTACTAAATCTGAACCCCTTTGTTGACGACACAGGTTTAATGCGAGTTGGAGGCAGGCTATCGAACTCCAACTTCGACTTTAATACCAAATATCCAATTTTATTACATGGAGCACATCACATTACAAACATACTTGTGCAATACTATCACAACACACTTTTGCATCCTGGACCTCAGTCACTGTTGGCTACATTGCGTCACAAATTTTGGATCATTGACGGAAGAAATCTTGTGAGAGGGGTGACTCATAACTGCATTAAATGCTATAGATTTTCAGGGAAGACTTTCCAGCCAGTTATGGGTAACCTGCCTCAGCAGAGATTACACGTAGAGTACCCGTTCATAAACGTGGCAGTTGATTACGCCGGGCCAGTCCTGATAGCGGATCGTAAGGGTAGAGGATCCAGACTAATGAAAGCATACATATGTGTGTTCGTATGGCTGTTCGTGCAGTGCATATAGAGCTTGTCACTGAACTAACCACTCAAGCGTACATTGCTGCATTAAACAGATTCATTGCCCGTCGTGGCAGACCAGAAAATATATTTTCAGATAATGGAACCAACTTTGTTGGGACATCAAATGAATTAGCGAAATTTCTAAAGAATAATTCCAATGATATCAGCTCCAATTCAGCTGAAAAGGAAATCAAGTTTAATTTCTATCCCGCATTTACCCCCCACTTCAATGGTTTAAGTGAAGGCTCAGTTAAGTCTATAAAACACCATTTGAAGCGAGTCTTATCTTTAGCCCATTTAGATTACGAAGAGATGAACACTGTTCTTGTGCAAATTGAGAGTATCTTAAACTCCAGACCTTTAACCCCCCTATCAACTGATCCATCCGATTTAGTCCCTTTAACTCCATGTCACTTTTTGATTGGACGACTACCCACTATGTTACCAGCTCCCCAGGTGGATGAAGTTAACATAAACACGCTCAAACGATATCAGCGGGTTCAAGCTTTGAAGACACACTTCTGGAATCGATACTACAAAGAGTATATTTTGGAATTACAAAAGCGAAACAAGTGGCTTAAGGACAGAGGACAACCACATCCAGGAGACCTGGTTCTTATTAAAGATGACCGGCTACCACCCAACAGATGGCTACTTGGACGAGTCACTTCAGTGTATCCGGGTACAGACGGCATCAACCGCGTTGCAGACGTCAAAACTTCGTCGGGAACCCTCAGGCGGGCTTTCAACAGGCTCTGTCCACTTCAAGGGTTGGAACAGAACGTTCCAAGGGCGGCAATATGTTAACGCACATACATAAATGTGTGTGTCGCTGATGGACACACACACTAGCATGCTCGCGGCGGCGGCGACTGGCGGCGAGCGGGGTGAACTATTCCGATCTTGACAGGCGACCGAATGCCTCGATGTGTTTTTTATAATTTATACATATGTTATTTGTTATCACATTGGAACCCAAATTAAACTCAGTTGTACGTTGAAGTTTCGCCCTTCATTTAAGACGAACCTAATTGCCACCTTCCTCGAACTCTCATCAACCAACGACCTTAATGTCATACAACTAAGTTTTTATAAGCTATGTATTGTAAATATAAGGATACTAATATTTAAAGGTTGATAAGTACAAGGAAATGTATCTCAATATTTTTGGATTTTCGTCACTATATATCAGTATTATTCTCAGAGTTCAAATGAATTAACGAAGACAACATTTATCAGCCTTTATCGTTGGCTAGATAACATATCGACTGTTTATCGTTGAAGGACCCCGACAGAGTTTTTGTCGACTTTAGTTTAATTCTGGATAACAGCTGAAACATAATCACTGACATCGTAACTTTTTAGAATTGTAAGACAAACCAAAAGCGTGGTTCAAGATTAGTTTTTAAAAATTGTGAGATAATGAAGTTATACTAAACAATGGAATGCAGAGTTTAGTTCTACAATGTTTTAGAAAGGTAAATAGTTTTAAAAATATAAAGTCCGTAGGAACGTCTTGTGTGCATGTCCAATACTTACAAACATACGTATTTACATGTCTCATGTTGGACAAAATGTGGTAAATTCGTGTTAATTTTCATGTAAAAACAAACTGTTCACATGTGTTTATTGTTCTTTCTTCACAACCTAAGTTCTATCAGTTCAATTGCTATTGTATTTTAAATGTACTGGCCGCTTGACAAATAATTAGGAACGGAAAAAAATAATTCTTAATTTTGAATTTCGAAAATGGTTATCGCATTTTTTTGTTTCCCACGTATTCTATGGTTACATCGCTTTATATCTCCCTCCTTTATATTGACTAAGTTGAAAGTGCATAATTATTCCGAAATCATGGGCAAAAAGGAGAGTTGTGATCCATCGACCCGGAAAATTATTATGGCTCTACATGAACGTAATTGTTAGTATAAAAAGATTGCTGATCATTTGAAGTGCTCTAAAACTAAGGTGTTTAATGCTGTAAATCACGTCAAACAGTTTAATACTACGAATAATGTAACATCGTCCAAACTTATTTATTTTAATCTTTAGTGATTTTTAAGTATTCGATAGTGGGCCGAAATATATTTGGAAAATTAATAAATTTTTATTATTATTACAAGAATGTTACCTACCTAAGAATGTTAGTGAAAATAATGAAATACGTGTATTTTCTTTAAGTATCACCCAGTACTAAAATATTAAGATACGGCTATGCAAAGTTATCCCAAAAACAATTGCGTTTGTAGACACAATAAAAGATTTTTATTTATAGATTTTTATGTTAGTAAAAAGTTTATTTGATGAACTATACATATTTAATTTTTCAAGAAGTTTCATGATTTTAGGGTCGTTCAAATTAATGCAAAAAATCATGTTAACATCCAGGGTAAGGCGGATGAGTCATGCCACAAGGGAATCCCGTCAATAGCGAGATGTAATGCAGCACGCATGAGCGTTAGCACACATATATTGTGTAGTGGGCGGGAGACTGCGCGCGCGCGGATTTCCCTTCGGACATGGAGAATACCGAGCTGTGGAGAAAGCGCCGCCGGCACTCCGTCAGTCATCGCAGCGTTGTGTAACACCCGGACCGACTGTTTGTGACAGTGATCCCATTTGACTTTGTCAGGTCAACTATGAACACTTTGTCATAAAAATGTGCCATTATCTGCCAAAAAGAGAAAATTTATGTGGTTCATATTTTGACATATCGGCGTAATTAGGATTCGTAGCTGGGGTGGGGGGGGGGGGGCTATAATTCATGAAGCCAGCAGACCCTACTCAATGATAGTGTACTTGCTTGTTAAGCAAGAAGTTGTTGGTTCAAACCCCAGAAAGATGAATTGTTAAAAATAAAAAGTCTTTCTTTAAATTTATATCCAATTTATTATTTGATATTTTTAGTTTGTAATGCAAAATGCTCTTAGTTATGTTTAGAGTACTTATCCAAAGTAATGGATATTGATGGATTTTTCGAATATTAAAAGGTTTTTCCAGTGACCCTTATTATTAGGTCATTATTTATAAAATGGTTGTAATTTAAATATTTTACATATCTCTTGCTCTGTAAGTACACCCTTACACCCCTGAATGCCGGGGTGTATGATTATCATTACAGCATAGGTTTTGGAATTTGAAAAAAGAACTGTCATACTCATACTGCACGAAGAATATTTTTAAAAAGTTAATATTTTTTTTCTCGCTATCGATTAATTACTCGAATCGGAATCTAGACAATTTATTTTATAAAGATTTTATTTCAAATATGGAACTATTTGTTTCCACATCGTATGTTAGATGGAATCGATTTAAAAATCAAACTGGCCAGCAAGATTTGACGCGCTTGCGTGCGTGAAAAAAAAAAGGCAGTCTACTAGTAGGCGCGAAAGTAATTAATTTTCTTGTTTGAGTTCTTTTTCAAAAGTTTTAAACATGTCTAGTGACGAAGACATAGATCTAACGCCCGATTTTATTAAAAAAGGGCAAAAAAAGTTGTCGAAAATATATTACCGCCGAACTCGAAAGAAAGATATGTAAAGGCATACGACGAATTTATGAAATGGCGGTCAGAAAAAAAAGTGAAATCTCTTTCTGAAAGTGTTTTTATATCATATTTTGATGAATTATCTAAGAGGCTACAACCTTCCAGTTTATGGTGCTTTTATTCCATGCTAAAATCTACAATGATGACAAAACATGACGTGAATTTGAAAGATTTTTCTAAACTTACTGCTTTCTTGAAAAGGCAGTCTGACGGCTTTAAAAGCAAGAAATCGAAAGTATTTACTGCAGAAGAAGTACAGAAATTCTTAAATGAAGCTCCGGATGAAATTTATTTAGCAATAAAGGTACCTACGTATTTACTTGCCCTTTTTAATAAGTTAACAAAATATTTCACAAAAATACTATGCGAATTTGGTGCCTTTAATACAACTTATGTCTTTTTTACAGGTTGTTCTAATTTTTGGGATATCGGGAGCCTGCAGAACCGTGGAATTGACAAACTTGACAATAGAAAATGTAGAAAAACATAACAAATTACTACTCATAAAACTGCCTAACACGAAAACTAAAATTGACCGGTCATTTGTTGTGCATGAAGAATTTGCAAATTATGTTGAAAAATATCAAGCTCTTCGGCCTGAAAACGTGGATACAAATCGTTTTTTTCTTAATTACAGTAAAGGAAAATGCCACAGACAAGTAATAGGAAAAAACAAATTTACAGGCATGCCAAAGCAAATAGCCACATATTTAAAACTGAGTAACGTCTCTACGTTATAACTCTTTATACACCGGGCATTGCTTTCGCAGAACATCAGCGACTCTATTGGCTGATTCGGGAGCCAACCTCACTCTGTTAAAAAGGCACGGCGGCTGGAAGTCCAGCAAAGTGGCCGAAGGATATATCGAAGATTCGGTGGCAAACAAAAGCAAAATTACTCCTAAAATAACAGAAAATATAAACTTGAAATCACCACGTCAAAGCACATCATCTGAGCCATTTTTTAATGAAGAAAATAGTACCAGTCAACTGCCGCCATTTACGATGCAAGAACCTCAAGTCACTCAAACTCAAGTCTTATCATCACAAACTCATATTCAAACTATAAATATTCCTAAAAAGAACGTGACCATATCTCTTACAAATTGTAATAATTTTACTATTAATTTTAATTAAATACACATTTTTTTCTTCTTAATAAATGTTCATTGAAACCTGCTGTCTTGTTGTTTACTTACCTCACAATCGATATGTAAAGCAGAGTATTTATCTCGGGCGTAAGCATCAACGGGTTAATTAGCGCCTTCGCTTCGCTCAGGCGCCAAAAACCTCGTATGCAATTGATGTCATACAGCCCTTGGTTAATAATGTACTATGAAACTGTTATGTTTATACTTGAAACAATGCTAAAATGTCAACCATTCAATAGTCCCACTAATATTATAAATGCGAAAGTTTGGATGGATGGATGTTTGTTACTCTTTCACGCCGTAGCTACAGAACCGATCGGGCTGAAATTTTGCATGAATGTAGTTCTAGACCTGGAATTGGACATATGTTACTTTTTATCCCATAAATCAGTTCCCATGGGATGAAAATGTGGCTTCAAGTTTCTATTGAAAAGTAATTTGTCACCCTTTCACGCCGTTTATTTCCCTCTTTTTTTCTACCGATTGGGCTGAAACTTTGCACAAATAAAGTTCTAGATCTAGAATAGAACAAAAATTATTTTTTATTCCATAAATCAGTCAGCAACACAGAGGCGCATAACACACACATTTCACCAGTTATGTTTAGTGTAGGTAACAATCCAAAAAATATTGACAGATTTTATAAGAATACACAAAAACTAATTCAACGCGAGTGAAGCCGTGGGCAAAAGCTTGTATACAATAAAAAAATTGCAGAGAAAATTACGGTACTAACTTATCCTGAGAAATCAGTCAGTTCAAAGTTGATTTCTCAAATTAATACTTACCTTGGTCATAATAGAAAAATTATAGCTAGTAATAAAACAAACAAATATTTTTTTAGAAATGTATTGCATATTGGTCTTGACATAAAAATAAAACTTTATTCTTGATTCATTTGTAAAAATAAACTTCCCGACCGAATCAATCAGGAATAACTATCCTTATGTCTAAAAGATCTTCATGACCAGGCTACATGAAAGGGTAATTGTATTGTTCCCTGTAAGCAATTTGAAACTTGGAAAGGGTTCTGCTTTTACAAGAACTTAGTTTAAAATAATACAGGTCCATCAGTTCAATAACATTGAGTTTTCGTTAGCTGAAACATCTCAAAAATGTACAGGTATGTGATGAAGTTTTTGAAATGAAAGAGAACATAAAAATCAAAACGGAATTTTATCCAAATAAAAATCATACACCTTAAAATAATAACTGTAACACTCGTTCATACCAACAGAACTTGCATTATCAATTAGTATAGACAAGTCTTATAGATAATATGCTATTTATATTTCTCAATGAACGCTTGCGAAATCTCGATGACGAGGTAGGTATCTACATAATTAATGGTCCAATTTAGAAATTTTAGAAAAATATTTTGCTTGTAGAAAGTTTTCTCATGAAATTTATTGAGTTATTATATACCCTTAAATTAAAATTTCACCACGGGGTTCATTCAGTGACATTATGAATCAATGAGTTTTTGTCAAATTTACTAAATGAGCATCACCGTCAGATTGTGAAGCGGTCATTGATTGGCCCAATGTAACTTCTGTTTAAACCATAGATTTAGTAAGAGACCGGAATCAAAATGTAATAATCAATACATTTTAAACTAAATATCAAAAATAAGAGCGACGACCAGCAAACGAGGAGGAGCATGTTAGGTTGCTGGTGATGATCATAAATAGAGTCCTGTAGTTCTTACCAGAAAGTTAATGTATAAGAATAAATTGAGAGGGAGATACTCCTGCTTATTTATAACTTATAATCACCAATAACCTAACACACTCCTTCTCACTTAGCGCCTCGTCGCACCAATATTTGACTATTTGTTATGAATCGTCGTAAATTTCACAAATCATACGGAAGTTAAAAATAAGAACCCGTTTTTCCGTTCTTAACTCTATGGCCCTTACGCTCCATTTATAATTTTACCTGTGTCCAGTGAAATTATAATTCAACTGAAATTGGGCCGTGATATCACAATAGTAATTAGTCGAGACGATTGATAGATACTATGAAAATAACCCTGCGACATACAGGTGGCGTAAGTCTATAATTTTTAAGCTGGGAGCAATTTCTTGAGAGTTGTAGTAATTTTTTTGTGATTTGGTTCTAAATTTGAATACCAATCCTTAACGAGAATGTTAACGGTCGTCATCACTTAAAAATCAGCTGTAAACTCCATGCGTTATTCGAAATTACCTCTAATTACGCGATGTGCACCTATATTTTTGTTTGTTTACATTTGGCCGCGTGTCGTCGCACGCGCATGCCGTTGGCTGACAGTCATACATACTCCACACCCCACTTGAACAACATAATGGATAATCCTCATTCTATGTTTATATGTTCTAACGTACGAGTTAGAAGGAGATGGTCGGTATCGGAAGTGGCTTAGGCCAACCTTTTTAATAATTCAGTTTTAGAGATCGTAATACATAGATAGAGAAATATGTTATCCTAATGAAACAGTTGAGACTTGAGAAGCATAGTCCAGAATCATTTCAGATACCTATATTCGATTTTTTTAACCTGTAGTTTTAACTCCTAATCTAATGCTATTTCTAGTATATACTCGTACATAGAAGCTCAACGCACTTTTGGCACCACAGTGTGATCTTTTCTATGATAGATTGACGGATGTGATGCGTGACGTGAGTGCTTGAAGTTCTGTGAGAGTGAAGCCTCAATGACCATGTCCTTAGATTTATAACATAAGATTTAATTTTTCTGTTTTTATAGTTACTTTTCTGTCTTATTTCTGTGTACTTGTTATTTTCTTTTTGTGTCTGTACGGTGATTTGGATTTAATCTGTTATGCTGTGCAGATATATAATACATAAATAAATAAAATATTCAAAATCTACAAAAATAAAAACAGAGTTTCCGACTACTACTCCATTTTTAGCTAGTGTGCTGTTGGAAACCTTAAAACCACCTCAAATGATTATTCCGTCATGTAGGTAAATAAACAAATAAAACCGCATAATCATCGGCCATTCAGGAGAAGAAATTATTTAGTATTAGAATTCGACCGAGCCGAAAAGTTGAAAAGTCAATCTATTTATTTAAAACATAAAAGTTTTTAATATTGATATGGTCATTATAAGATGTTGTTAGGTTAGCTAATTATGTAATAACATAAGACAGAAGGTCCCTTAAGTAGGGACTGAATAAATAACCGACTTGGATTTACATAGATCTCACAACTTTTTACGGTAGAAGAACTAAGTTGCAAGACTTGTTTTTTTTACAAGTTTTGTTTTTGATGGAGTCTCATTTTTTTGTAGATAGTCCTACTTTTTTCCCTTTCCGGTAGCTTCTATTAGAACTATATATTAATAAAGTCGTTTGCAATAGAATCCAACAATCATGTAAACAAACCAAATTGTCACGATTACTCCGTAATCACATACATTTGACGATCAATTATGAACATAGTCTGATTTCAACGAACGCACCATTGTTTTCACATTATCTTCAACACGATTTAACTTGTATTTATAAGTTAAATTTGTTAAAACATTTGCAACGTAAAAATTTCGAAGTTTACTCATCGAACTCTATAAGTCATTGAAAAGTTAGTGTTGTTCGTAATCTGAAGTTATCTTTTATTTTTAATTTAATAAATTATTTTAATTTAATATTATTTGAATACAATAAAAATTTTTTTTCAAGAGCTTAATATAATTAACCAAAACGGATTATATCCTTAGCCATAAAAATAATGGTTAGTTTTTAAAAATTGACAGGTGGCCATTTTGTTAGAATTGTCATTCACAGTCATTCACTGTTCTGTGGGTTCGCTGTGCATTAGTGTTTTCTGTTTCCGTGTTCTGTTTCCGATTTCTACGACTTTGCATTCTCATTTTGGACTTTTGTTTTGCTTTACGATTTGGCTGGACATATTTTTCTTGGAACGACGACCTTTGCACGGCATCACGGACTTTGATATAGCATACGATTGGTATTTTTTCTCAAGGAGTAATCAGGAGGTAAGAATGATTTAGATGTATTACCTACAACGGAAATCTATTAGACGCACTTTAATATTGTATTGCCCTCGTAACTAATTATTTGAATAGATCACAATTACCGGCGACACTTCTGATAGTGATGATGACGAAGACGAAGATTTAAATTTGTTTTAATAAACACTTTTTTTATATATAATCAGTTTTATTTTATAGTCTATGGCTTATATATTTAATCTATTTAGTCAGTTTTATTTTAGTACCTATCCTACTATGGGCCATAGTCTGACTTAAAATTAAAATAATTAGAAAAATAAATTTAATTAAAATTAAATTAGAACACTATGACATCACTATGGGCATAAACAATACGCTGTCAATGTCAGTCCGCCATATTTGTTTACATGATTGTTGGATTCTATTGCAAACGACTTTACTAGCTTTTGCCCGCAGCTTCGCCCACGTGTTATTCGGTTTAACGACATGCTTTTTTCCGGGATAAAAGTAACCTATGTGTTAAATTGGGGTATAAGCTACAGTAGAATCCGAATATAACGACTTCGTTTATAACGTCTGTCCGTTTTTAGCGACGAAAACGCAAGCTCAAGGTTGGTTTCATATAGACTTACTATGAAAACATATCCGTATAGTACGACTCCGACTTAAGAGGGCCAACTGCTTATAGCGACCTATTTTGACAATAAATCGTCATGTTAGAGCGACGACGTGCAGTGTTTTGTTTACAATACCTATGCACAAACAATACCTCCCCGCCCCGATTCCCTTTCGCCCCCCACCTCCTGTACGAAGTTCTTAATACGAACAAAAATCGGTCGCAAACAAACTAAAATTACAGACGTATGTACATACATATTTTATGTAATTTTATCCTTAGTTCACTGAGGAAAACGTAAAACATGCAATGTTGTATCATTAAAGTTACTTTTTGTTAATTCTGATACATATTTTTTTAATTTAAATAGAAATTACTCTAAATTCTTACATAAAAAAGCTTCAATTATTGGTCGTTTAGTGCGTCGTCCGGTTAGTACGACGTAATATCGACGGTCCCTTGACGGTCGTTATATCCGGATTCTATTGTATATATCCATTCTAAATTTCATCCAAATCCGTCCAGCCGTTTCAGCGTGAAAGAGTAACAAACATACACACACACAAACTTTCGCATATATAATATTAGTGTGAGGTGTGATGAGATAACATAGCAGAAAGTATACTTTATGTATCTATTTTACAAAATAAATATTTTGATTTGATTTGATTTGATAAAAACATAGACACGGATAGTTTTCAAAGAAAACATATGAATTGTACTCTGTGAACATATGGTATGTAATGGATTTTCATACGAATTTCCTGGACAGTTATATCCATAGCTCGCCAGGATGAAGCAAACTTTAAATTAATCTCCGTACTTAGTTTGGGCATCTTGAAATCTCAAAAACACGTCGCGTTTAGAAAAACAAACGAAACGCGAGCTTCCTGCTTGCTAGCCAACTGAAAACTAGCTTCGCCGGCCACATGAAGCTAGCTAGTACACAAGCCACAGATAGTAAAATCAGTGGTGGGTCTTGCAATTTCGTCGCGTTATACATACAAATGCTGAGAAATGAGAGGTCTCTGCAAAACTCGCGTTAATGAGTTCGTTCAGTAATTAGTCATTAATTTGGAGTTACTCACTCACTGGATGGAGGCAAACTTCCAAAATTTTAAGGGGTCGGTAGATGGATAGCGTGGCTTCATAGCTTACAAGCTTTTGCCCGCGGCTTCGCTCGATTGCAGTGTCTTTCAATCGATATACATTTTAAAACTCTTATTGACAATTGACGGCTTGGCGGTTATTTTATCAACGCCCTTTATAGCTTATATTATGACCAGAGTCACTACGTTGATAATGAGAAAACCGCATCCAAATCCGTCGAGTGGTTCTTGAGTTAAAACGGGACATACATACGGACAAAAATAAAATAATAAATAGTTTTGGCCTCATAAACACATTTCATTTGAAAAATTTGCAATAAAACTAGCCTTTGCCGGCGGCTCCGCCCGAGTTTATTCAACCCTTACCCCGTTTTAGGCTCGGACTTTATTTTATGAACACCCCTTAAAGCATAGTATTGACCAGGTTCACTACGATGAGACTAAAGAAACCGCTTTTCAATCCAAATCCGTTGAGAGGTTCTCGAGTTAAAACGGAACATACATACAACAATAAAACAACTTCAACGTGTTTTCTTTTAAAGTGAATGTATACACAAACTGCAATTTAGACCTATCTTTTAAAAAGTACATAACATGCATAACATTATGAAAATAAATTCAATGTTTAACAAAAACAAATCAAAAGTTATCAACGGTTTCCTATGATTTATGCAATAATTTCCTTATTCTTATTGTTATAACTTATTCTTCAATTTTGTTCCATTCATCGCGTCCATATAACATGTGAAAAGTATCATTTTTTCCTATTTTGCGCTATCCGGAGACGCAGCGATCGTCGTAACAGCCACTTTGCAATACACGCTGATATGAACATTATTTCAATGTTGTTTCCGTTGATTTTTGTACTGACATACATCGAGTTGCTAATTTAACTAATTGTGCCTTAAGGGGGTAACTTTTTACCTCGGTACAAAATTCACATCATAATATTGTTTTCCTTACTTTTGAATAAAGAGTATGCAATAAATGTGTTTTAAAGCAACTTGCGGAAATAGTTTATTAGTTATAAAGTCTTCACAAAATAATTCCGTACTTAAATGTATTACATTTTGTTTACATTACATTAACAAACTTAAAAGCGTGTTTACAGTTGTAATGTAATGCAGCTAAAATGTAACACATAAAATTGAATAATTTTCATGTGATTACCTAACTATTAACAAGCAGTTTGCGCGAATTGAGATGCTTCGTTACCACCTTAAGGGGAAACGTTTCAAGCTCGGTGCAAAATGCATAACTTAAGATTGTTTATCTTATTTTTAAATAAAATGTACGAAAAAAATAGTTTCATCTTATTTTGCGACTATTGTTTAATAAATATCAAGGGGTTTAGCAGAATTGCGTAATTTTATTGATTATAGTTAGCATGAATGTCCATACAAACGTAAAAGCGTGTTTTAAGTTGGTGTGGACATTCATTTACAAACCAATGCACAAAATAACAAAATGTTTGTAGATAAGCCTAATTGACATTAAATTATGATCGCGAAATGCCAAAAATCACATTTATTTAGTACTTTTTATTCAATAATAAGAAAAACAATCATAAGTTGTGCATTTTGCACCGAGCTCGAAACGTTCCGCCTTAAGGTATCTACGGAATCCTAAAACGCTGAAAACCAGTGATAGTAATAGTCTATACGAACAAATGATACTATTGAGCCAAACAGAAATTAAGCCTACATACTTAGAATTACTTATTTAAGGGTAGAAGGTATTCAATAAGTCTAGCTATAAACTCTTCTGGCAACTAGCGTCTAGACAACTACGTAAACAAGTCTGACTTAGCGGAGACAGTTGTTAAACTGTTTGTGTAACCATCGCTCAAATTACTCAATTTATTGAAATGATTTACTTCTTAAAACTTTTACTTTTTAAGCATTACTATCTTCTTATTTTAGAATGATTTTCTACTAAAATTTTATACATCTGGTATGAATTTTCCTTACCTACATAATACCATAGATCAAACTATGACCATTTACATGATATTGAATTAATAAATTAACAAAAATATCCACTTGCCCAGCGGCGTGTGTGAGTATGGGCTTTTCTTCCAGGAGGATCGCCAAGAGTGGCGAAATCCTGGAAAGGCCTCTGTCCAGCAGTGGACGAAACAGGCTGATGGATAGATGGATTATTGTAGGACCATACATTTTAATAATAGATAATTAGATAATTTTATAATAGATAAGTAGATAATTTTGCTTTTGAATAAACCATGTAATATAAAAATCTTTATATTTGCTTTCAGTCGGTATTGATGCTCAATGAGTATACTGTTTACTGAACAATATATTAGCGCTTTAATATAGACTTAGCTGCCAGTCATGATACATAAAAATTATGTTACCGAAGTTAAAGGAGATTATTTTTATTTATAACGTACTACTGTAATAGTTCCCTGTAGGTGTGTGATTACAATAAAAGACCTTTTTTCACCGAAGACGTTTCTGCCTTTCGACAGTCGTCGTGGCATTTAGTGTAGCCGCATTCTTAGCTAAATTACAAACAGTTGGAGGTCATAGCATCGTCACCATGAAGAGGTCAGGTTGACATTTTAGAAAATTATGTACGTCGTGCCCCAATACTTCGCCTGGATTTTGACAAATTTTGTAAATTTGATCGAAAATGATGTTTTTAAATAAGACGGCATAAAAAACAAATCTACTTGACTGTGGCATAGCGTTTGTTTTTATATTGAGAAAATAATAATAATAATAATAATAAAATCATTTATTTCGGACAGGATCCATAAAGTGTTAGTAATACAATATAACTTATAAACTAGTGTTAGTAAGAGATCAGGCGAGTAAAAGTTGAATTAGAATTAAATTGACTTGTGGAGCTCTATCCACTTTTTAAGAAGGGGCGAGTCCCACCTGTCAGATAATACCTTCAGGACACCATTGGGGCTGGCCCGAGTACGACTGAGCAACGACGCACAGCGCTTTCGCATGATTGCCGCGAAACCATCTGTGTGTGCTTCCGCGAACATGACAGAGGCGCTGCAATATCGCGGTAACCCCAAAAGCATCCTGAAAGCATTATTATACTGGACACGCAGGTCGCTGTATGCCCGCTGCGTGTAGTCCACCCAAAGACTGCACGTGTAAAAGGACTGGCAATATGCTTTGAAGAGCGTCACCTTTACCTGATTCGTACACCGTGCAAATCTGCGGGCAAGCATATTACATCGGACAGCCAGCGACCTGCGCTCCCTCTCTATATCCATACAATCACTGAGGTCCTCTCGAACCCAGTGCCCCAAGTATTTGAAGTGCTTGACCCTGGACAACGAGGTACCGCTGAGTTTGATTTCAGGCACAATAGGATAAGTTTTAGACCCTGCCTTGAATACTAAAAACTCGCTCTTTTTTGCGTTGTACTTAAGGCCATGCGCCTCAACATACGATTGGCATATGGAAAGAAGCCTCCTCAACGCGCCTACCGATGGACTCAGCAGCACCATATCGTCAGCGTAGCTTATGTTATTGACGCTGACTCCGTCTACATGACAGCCGACGTTGGTGCCGCTGAGCCCATCGAGTAGCTTATTGATATACAGGTTAAAAAGACGGGGAGAGGATAACCCACCCTGCCTGACCCCGCATTCCAACCCATATTCATCCGAGAAGGCTCCTCCCCACATAACTTTGTTTTTCTGGTTGTTATACCAATGTTTAAACAGACATATTATCTCGTCTGGTACAGTGGTCTCTCTTCTTAGTTTGTCCCATAACACATCATACGATACAAGATCAAATGCTTTAGAGAGATCTAAAAAGCATGCAAACACGGGGGTATTCCTGGCTGTATAGTACTCGACAGTCCGCTTGAGACAAAAGATAGCATTCTCCGTGGAGAGACCTGAACGAAATCCGAACTGCGCATCATTAAGAAAAATATGCTTATTCAAATGTCTATCAAGCAGACTGTCCAGAACCTTAGCGATTACAGAAGCTAGAGATATTGGTCTATAGTTGGCCAAGTCAGAAGTGTCTCCCGTTTTGTTTTTAATAATTGGGACTACCACTGTACGCATTAACTTTTCAGGTAGGTATGAATGGCCAAGACACAGCGTATAAAACATGGCAAGCACTCTGGGTAGATGAACTCCTGCGTACTTCAAGTGCTCAATGCTGAGGCTGTCGTGACCAGGACTCTTCCCTCTGACCATGCCTTTGATGACAGTTTCTACATCTTTTGCACTGATAGTGACGCTACGTTCCCTCACAACAGCCTCATCATGAGTCCCCAGAGACGAAGGCCCCAGTGAAGATCGAACTCTAAAATGCTCTTTAAACAGGTTAGCAATGTCAGTGGGCTCGTGTACTCCGGCTACACTCACAGGGAGGGCAGGTCTCTGAATCAGCTTGTTTGTATTTTTCCAGAATTTACTAAAATTTTTATTATGATGGTGCTCAGCAATGATGTCCATTTTTATTTGCCATTCGTTATTTTGGCACCAATTTAGTTTGGATTTAAAGACTTTTCTTGTTTCGCACATGCGGTCGTAAAACAAGCCATTTTTTGGTTTGCCGTACCACAACCAAGTCTGAAAACATAGACGAGCCTCACCGTGAGCGCTACGGACATGTTTATTCCAACCGGTTACATGATTGCGTTTCCTTACAGATTTATCAACATAAGAAGACTCAGCCGCTTCAGAAAGAATAGATATTATGTTGTCATACATATTGTTCAATAAAATTCGATGATCCAAGTTATTACACATTATATCACAACATGAGTTAAATGTTTGATCGAAGTCAATTGACCTTAACCTAGAGTTACACAGTTCATGATACTTATTAATCTGGCTCAAGTCACGCTCACCCCATTTTACCTTGTCACACGTAACTGTCGGTATTAATATTTTAGGTTTTATGATGTTAATATTACATTCGACTTGGAGAGGCATGTGGTCAGACCAATAAGTATCATATAAAACAGAGATATTCACAATAGACTGTTTCGCCGCATCAGTCACTACACTATGATCTAGCCATCGCCGAAAATGTAGTAATTAATTTTGCATTGTTTTGCGTCAACAAACGCACACAACATATATTACACAAGTATTTGAAGTAAGTTTAAACGAATTTAGGTATAACATATATTTAACTAGCCTTTGCCCGCGGCTTCACGTTATTTTTGCCTTGAGCGTTATTTTATGAACAGCCTTTATAGCCTATGTCCTTTTCAGGGTCTCAAGCTATATCCATTCCAAATTTCGTCACAACCGGTTCAGCCGTTTTGACGTGAAAATGGAACATACAGACACACAACATACACGTTTTCGCATTTATAATATGTAAGCTGTAGACCCCTGTAAGTGACAGACGGACAGATAGACAGAGAGTGGAGGCTTAGTAATAGGGTCCCGTTTGGCACCCTCGGGCACAGAACCCTAATAAGGGCGTGCTAGGGATATTATGAAGTTCCCATTTTCTCGTGTAAAATTGACAAAGTTGTTATAATTATAATTAAAAACAAGGAAATTATACATCAAACTATTGTTTTCCTTACTTTTGAATAAAATGTATGCAATAAATGTGTTTTAAAGAAACTTACGGAAATAGTTAATCAATATTTAAGTCTTCACAAAAAATTACGTACTTTAATGTATTACATTTTGTTTGAATTACATTACCAAACTTAAAAGTGTGTTTACAGTTATAATGTGATGCAGCTAAAATGTAACGCATAAAATTGAATAATTTTCATGTGATCACTTAAATATTAACAAGCAGCTTGTGCGAATTGCTATAAAATGCAATTGTTGCAAACTTTTTATTCAAAAGTAAGGAAAACAATATTATGATGTGCATTTTGCACCGAGATCCTCCGTTACCACCTTAAGATTCTCTACGAGAAAAAAAGGAGTGCGCGAGGGGAAGGAGAGTGACGATATAAAATGATGCGCTAGTGGAAGATATAGCTCGACCTGCCAACAAAACTGGCGATATACTAGAAAAGGGCAAAGTCAAAAGTGCCTGGAAGAGAGGAGCTTATTTGATGTGGAAGAGGCGTGTCAGGATAGTTGCAAATGAGACTGGAGCGAGTATACGTATGTATGGATGTCTACAAAATAAATATTCGATTTGAACAGTTTTACGATTCAGGTCGTAACTAATTTTATTACCTTCGTAGATTTTATGTGGCAACTAGGACATTACATTACCCAAAAAGGTCAAGTTTGAGCTGCGTTCAAAAGGCATTTTTAGGTTTCCGTACCTATCATGGAAAATCAATGCCTTGTCTGGCCGTGTGTCGAGGCCCTATTTTATTTTGAGTTATCAACTTTAAAATTAAATGAATATCGAATCACACTAATGTTATAAATGCGAAAGTTTGTGTGTGTGTGTGTGTGTGTGTGTGTGTGTGTGTGTGTGTGTGGGTGTGTTTTGTGTGTATGTTTGTCACTTTTTCACGCTGAAACGGCCGGACGGATTTGGATGAAATTTAGAATGGCTATAGCTTATACCCTAACTTAACACATAGGCTACTTTCCATCCCGAAAAAAAGCATGTCGCTTAACCGAATAACACGCGGGTGCAGCCGCGGGCAAAAGCTAGTACTTACATAAGCCGCATAGGCTTAGACCATTTAACACGAGACCTGGCAAAGCGCGACTCTTAGTACTGAAGTTATTCTGCCGTTTTCCACGGGAGGGGAGGTAAACACGCACAGCACACATTTACTCATTCACGCACACTCCTGCAAAAAAATTATTTGTCACACTAAGTCAAACGCTGCAACATAAACACAAAACGCGCACACAAGCAAACTAACATGAACAAATTGTTCATGTACTTCGGCAGAGGGGGATAAGTGCGCTTGCCTAGTCCCGTGTTATATGGTCTAAGCGCATAGGCATGCCATCGTTTTAGTTCAAAATTTGATAGCCCATTTCTCTGTTGTTTTTCGTTATAGAATAAAGTTTCAGACCTCTATAGTTTAATACAGGCATTTACAAAGTCACTATCTGGCTGAAATGTAAAATTTTGGTATAGATACAATTTACGGCAAGAAAACAACTCTGTCCAGCTTGATATATTTAAATCAAATACAATATGCAAAATTTTGGCATAATGGTGCCTTTTAAAATAACAGTATAAAAGAGTAAAAAAGTGTTTATCCACAAATATTTTTGAAATAAATTTATTGAAATGGATTACTAATATTGTAGTGAGGCCAAAACTACAATTATAACAATTTTGTATGCCTGTCTGTATGTATTTTCCGTTTTAACTCGATAGCCACTTAACGCATTTCTAAACGAAATCATTTTTTATCTCTTATCCAGGTAAAATGTCTTTGGCGAGGCAAAGCCGCGATTCCGAACGGTTTGGATGCACTTTTTATATTAATAAAGTAGTGACCCTGATCAACATACAGGCTATAACGGGTGTTGATAAAATAACCACCAAGCCGAAAACTGTCACTTCCACGCGAGTGAAGCGACGGGCAAAAGCTACAAGTACTACTGAATAAAATTACACAGTACGACCATTTATGAACCAACTAGCTTTTGCCCGCGACTACGTCCGCGTGGAGTTCGGTTCACCCACTTAGAGGGCGAATTTTCAAAAATCCTTTCTTAACGGATGCCTACGTCATTACAACTATCTGTATGCCAAATTTTAGCGAAATCCGTTCAGATGTGCGACACACATCGAGTTGCTAATTAAGCGCATATATGTGCCTTAAAAATAAAAACGGAAAGACAGCTTTTCTCTGAAAGTGTTACAGAAACCAGAGCTAAGGAGGACAGTTTTTGTAATAATTTATTTCTCAAATGTAGGGCATCGCTGTAGACAGATTGGCGATGGAAGAAAGTTACTTGTATGAACGTCACGTAAAAAAGAATATTGTCACTCCATCTCTTCCCGTGGATGTCGTAAAAGGCAACTTAAGGGATCATAAAGAGGTATATCAACAATCACCGGATCTTGGCCCCGTCTGCAGAGACGACGACGTATGTACCTCTTTACTGGTGGTGGGCTTCGGCCTTGGCTTGTCAACACCCTGATGACGTCACCATGACGCCAAGCGACTAGTCGTGTTCCGGTATGACGTCATTAGTAGCCGTACCGGGAGAGTGGTTACAGGCAGTATCGGTAGTATCAGTCATCAGTCCCTTAGCGACTTCCTCATAAGTCTCTGGACAGACCGATTTATCGCCCCACCTGCTTTGATTCTCCTGATTTCAGGGCGAACGCGCTCCATATAATGGCGTAAAGACTTCAAAGAATAAAAATATCCATTTACATATACGTTACACGCTATACGAATGAAAGTATCGTTGGGGACAAGATAAACAGTGTTTTATGTGTTAAAAGTTGACTACAGGAGAAAAGTTCTAAACATAAAATGCCAATCAAAATAAATGGGATGAATATTTTATTTGTCAAAATTTAAGATGTGAAAGTTATTTAAAGTCGTTTTAGTAGAGCAAAACTCGGGACTTTCCATCCAATTCCAAAAGTATTCATATCTTTTCACACCGTTCATTTGGTCCATTCATACGTGCGATCTTGGCGATACGATCTTACATCTTGGCGATCGTGAATACCTTCACAAAATAAGGGATGGGTTTTGTACTCGTAAGTTCCGCTTTTAAAGCATTTATTAAAACGACTACAATAAAACGCATTTAATACAAAATAATTGTAATAAGTTATTAATTTTTTACGTCAACTAATATTAATGTTTTAAACTATATGAGATATACCGAAGAAGGGATCCTTACAATGCTCTACTATATCTTCCGCGTCTTTAAGGAAACGGATCCCGATAGCGTACTGACGTACGGTACAAAGGACTTCAGCAAGCTACCGCCCGTGTCATTTGATCACGTTGATGCCACTTTACTGCTGAAGACTATCATCTAAATTGATGGATGTGAGAGTCGAAAGAAATGTGTTAGGATCGTAGCAGACGGAAATCTATAGTCTCTGCCGGAGATAAGTGTGAATATATGTATGTATGAAGGGCTCCCATATTTTTTTTAGTATTTAGTTCTTAAACGCATACTCTATTATTTTAATTGGATAGGTCCTAAAACACTTCTAAAATAAGTTTGAAGATATTTGGCTTCCTATAACCCGTGCCGAATCACGTGGAAATGTGCAAGGTATTTTTTTCCTATAGTATGACAAAATCACTTTTTTATGATTAGGTGATCTGCATGTATACACTATTCATCACATCACACTTTATTTCACATTATAATTTAAAACAGATAAAAAGTATGTAAGTATGTATGTTGAACCATATTTATAGTTAGTTTGTCCTAATTTTATTACTTTTTTACAGCGATTCACAAAGTTAAAAATAATATAATACGCATATCGTTTTAACGTTGCGTCATTGTCGCGACAGTATGGCGGTACAAAAGGAAAAAATGGCTCTGCTACAGACTTTCTCATTTATTTTATAAACAAGGGAACTACTTTTTTGTGATCAACTTTCTAAAAAGAGGATACATTATTATAAGAATATTAATAGATGTGTTAGGATCTTAGCAGTAGATATCTGCAGTCTTTGCGAAAGACAATAATAATTAAGCTCATTTTCAGAAGGAAACGTAAACACATTTGTAACATAAAATCAATTTAGTTCAAAGGGATCAACGTGCACATCAATTGCCAGACATCCGCGTCCTCCCACTTCCACTAAAATATATAAATGGTTATTGTAGTTTGACTGGATGTCAAAATTCAAAACTACGTATATAGGGAGTAGCAAAAATGCTCAAAAGAGTCTGGGGGCTGATTGTGATGAGAACGGTTACGAAATGGGACTGTGTAAAGGAGTTGGACTATATTGCATTTTGTTTTACTCATCACATTATCACACTTCACACTAGTATTATAAATGCGAAAGTTTGTGTGTGTATGTTTGTTACTCTTTCACGCTTAGAATGGATATATCTTATACCCTAACTTAACACATAGGTTACTTTTTATCCCGAAAAAAAGCATGTCGTTAAACCGAATAACACGCGGGTGGAGCCGCGGGCAAAAGCTGGTATTATATATTTCCTTTATAGAGTATTTTATTAATTTTTTAATTAAACTCCCAAGCAAAAATAGTAAAACTTGAAAGAAGATAAATAAAAACAAAAGGATAAACTACTCTTCTAGCAAGCATTAAATTGGAATACAAAAATACATATATTGTTCAATATTTATACGAAAAATGTTCAATGTTAAAAATAAAGAGAACAATACTGTTGCCATTTTCTTGAAAAACAAAGCAAAATAAAAGTACAGGACCCACGGTTCCCTCACATTTTATAATCTCGGAAGAGATGGACCATTGTTTACGTACAGATTGACGGAACAAAAATAAACACGCCGTTATTCAATCTCGCACAATTATTGATGGTTTTAGTTTAAGATACAAACGACACAAAAAGTTACTAACACCGTGAATGGGGATGACGTGAATGAATTTGCTTGGCGAGAAAAGAGAATTATTTCAAAGTTGTTAATCAATCAATATCAATAATCAATTCATATAGACGTGTTATTTACATCGGCAAAACATAGTATAGAAAAACGTTGAAATAATTTTCTTTTCTCGCCAAGCAAAATCAATCTTTAATATAAAAATCAGTTATGTTTTTGCAAGTTTGTTGTGAGTCTCCACTTAGTAAGGAAATAACGAAATCAATCTAATGCCTGAAAACCTTTGCTCCAAGACATAATAATAATAATCTTTAAACTTTAGTATTGATAGTATTGCTTTTTTGCTTTTTAGTTTTACCCCTGGGCTTTGTTTGTTACCAATGTTCGGTAACGGTTTCGGAATTTCAAATGTCTAAGATAGAAACTTCTCAAATATTCTGGTTGCTCCGAAAAAATCATACTGTATACAGGAAGCTTTAAGACTGGCCCTATACAGAGTGTCTCATTTAAATCGGTCAGTAAGGGAAAGTCTGAAACTATAAGACATACGAAGATCTGTTCTTAGGAACCATGTCATCGATTTTAAGAACAAGAAAAACTGCATTCATACATTTTAAAAAAACCTGTACTCAGCTCGGGAATCGAACCCGGTTGTTTTGAAAAAAATAAACTTACACTATTTCTATTTATATATCGATTGTGTAGGTCTTAAGCAGTAAATGGCTCTATGAAACATGATGTCTCAAATGAACAAAATGCATTGTTTTCACATACTTTAATTTATTTTAGTAGGTGTTTTGTAACATCGTTACCTAAACGTGTTGAATATTGTATTTTAAAAAAACGGTGGTCACTTCGAACACCTACTAAAATAAATTAAAGTATGTGAAACGGTTAGGGAAGAAACACCGGCGCCCGACCGTCGAATGACTCTAGTACCTGAGCAGGTGGCTCCGCCCGGTAAATACATCAACTTATTCAATAAAATACTCGGTACCCATCAAAAAACCAATTCCTAATAACCTTTTTCTATCACACTAGCCCCAAAACCAGTAATCAAAGAACCTCCGATACTGAAACGGGACGAAGAAAGGGTGACCCGAATTCCGTTAGTAATAAAATCAGCTCCGACACCAAAATAGTTAAGCCTTGACGAAGAGGAGTTAACTGAACCTGAAGAGGAAGATATAGAAGTTAGTACAATATTACATAACTAAGGCTTATAAAAACAACATTTGCTATAAACATTTATCAACTGTAAAAAATATAATCTTCGAATTATTCGGTTTCTAGGAGGTAGAAGACGCTCCAAAACCCGCAGACGAGAGAAACAAACAACTGTACAGTGACGAAGAAGAAATCGAAGAGGAAGTAGAAGAGGAGGAGGAAGAAGAAGAAATTATCATTCCTAAAAAAGAAGCCCCAAAACTTACCTCCCCACTGTAATAAAGAATCACAAATGAGTACACGGTTCATTAAGTTTCTTTCAGTGAGCTCATGAGGCACCCAAATATCGAGCTTTTTTGTGTACCCAGCTTTTTTCAAAAGCCCCAAAACTGTTTTGTGGTCAATCCCCAGCTCTTCAGCTACATCGTAACTACTGATATGCCGATCTTGCTCCAATTTTTCAAAAATGGCATCCATTTTATCCGTAACAGGGCGCCCAGAGCGAGGTGCATCTTTGACATCGAAATTTCCGGATTGAAAAAGCTTAAACCAAATTTGTGCCACTCTCACAGACACTGCACTAGGTCCATAAACATCACAAATTTTTTTCGCGGCTTGCGTTGCATTTTTATCTTTTTGTAGTAAAATTTTAAAATGTATCGAATTTCTTCATCAGATTCACTCATATTAACAGTAAGAAAAACAAATGAAAATCAAACATTTTACCTACCTAATTTGAATTTGGAATTATATTTTTCAAAATTTAAACTTTTTAATAATGCCAAAACCAGCCAGATACAAATGGTATAGCCAAAGAGATTTTATTATAAGTTCATACATACTTTTTGCGAAAAGAGTTTTTCCCCAACCTATTATGTAATATGTAACTTATAGGTAATTTTGTATAAATTAAATTAGGTACCTTAAGAAAACACATAAATTAACAAATTATTGTGAGATATAATTTCGGGCTGTTTGGGCCGGCATCAGTCGCAGCGCAGTATAGATTTGGCTTTAACTAGCCTTTGCCCGCAGCTCCGTGATATTTTATGCCTTTCTTTGCCAGTTCATCAGCCGCGTCGTTACCCAGCGATCCACTGTGTCCTTTTATACACTTTTTCCCAACTTCCATCCATCCATCCATCAGCCTGTTTCGTCCACTGCTGGACATAGGCCTTTCCAGGAATTCACCACGCTTGGCGGTCCTCTTGGAAGAAATGCCCATACCCACACACGCTGGGCAGGCGGGTTGGTGAGCGCGGTGCTGAAAACCTTGCACCAGTGACGCCGCTGCCCGTCACCAGTCTGTTTTATATAAGTCCCGACAATTGGGGATGGATATACCGCCATCCATCGGTCCCAGGCAATGGTGGACCGCCTGGTTTTGCCTGAGAGCTGTTCTCTTACTCTCCCCCGAATAACTTCGGGAGGATTTGCGAGTAAGGTGGTGGTACCTCCACAGTCGAGCCCGGCATCAGCTCTACCACCTATTCCCAACTTACAACTCCTCTAAAGGTCTAGCGTTAATTAATAGATAATAAACAGACTGTAAAAGTAGATATGAGACAGGTAAACCAACATTTGTTTTCTTATGTCATTAATTCCTCCTGTCTTGTATTTTTATCCCCCTACTTAATTGTATACTTTAAATGAGTAAAAAAAAGAAAAATAGGAAAATATATGTTCAAAAAAAGAAAAGACATAATCTTGCTAAGTTTCTTGCCCTTCTTAGCAAGACTAATCTAATAGGTGCAGTAAGGCATAAATTTATGAAATAAAAATTAAAATAATAGTACATTACGATACGTGTGACCTAAGTTGCCTATTATTGCACGGCGTGTTAGCGCCCAAGTTAACACGTTTGCTAAACTTTCGGAACTTGTATAACAAAGGACGAGGAGGAATAGAGGGCTGCAAACGAGAGAAATGACAAGAGAAACAGTTCCATTCATCATTCCAGTTGGACAACATTATGTTTATCAGGAATGATTTAAAGATCCAATAGTAATAGCATCTTTAGCTAGATGGTCTACTATTTTATAAGCTAAAAACTTACAGTAGTGGGCAAGCGCTGGCAGTTGCAACAGAAGACTCTTATTTATGGCATCAAAGAATGGGTCACCTGAATTTTCAAGATGTTCATAAGCTTTCAGGTCTTGCTACTGGAATTAAGTTGTCATCGCAAAAACACCTTCAATGTCAACCTTTGTACTCGAATTTTGGGATCATTTTAATTTTGGAGCGCGATGATTGACGGGTCTGCTCTTGAATGGCCTCTTTCCGATCGCTCGTTGAGAGGCGATACGGAATACTTTTAGTCGGAATTAATAGGTTAGTTTATGCTTTATGCTAATATAAAATAAACCGTATTTTCAAGCTTCGCAAAAAATACGCCTATGGACAAAAAGCTTTTTTTTTATTTCGGTAAGTAAACTTACATAATGATATGCACACAAGAGTTTTCTCCCTGATAATTCCTTTGCGAAACATAACCTTAGAACCAATAAAGGTTTTTGAGAGAGCATTTTCTTTACCTTCCCTTATTTACCCTTATTCCTTCCTTGTTCGATTTTGCGTTCGATTTTCTATAATGTTTTTTTATGCTGTGTTCAAGTATGTTTGGAGATATACGAGGGGGCGTTTTTACAAATACAAATTTATTTTTCCTTTTCAATATATTCACCTGCAACCCTAATACATTTTTCAGATCTTTCAATTAGCTTATGTTTATCCTCGAAAAAAAATGTTTTTTCTTTGTCTGAAAAATAAGCTGAAACTGCTTCCTTCACTTCTTCATCGCTTGAGAACTTCTTCCCCCGAAGTTCTTTTTTCATTTTTGGAAAGAGATAATAATCACTGGGAGCCAGGTCAGGACTGTAGGGTGGATGAACCAAAATATCGAAGCCCACCTTATGCAGGGAAGCCAACGCAACACGGCTCTTGTGCACAGGTGCGTTGTCGTGCAGAAGGAGGACATTTTTGGTTAATTTTCCCCTTCTTTTTGCCTTGATTGCTTCCTTTAATCGCTCTAAGATTGAAGCGTAGTATTCTCCGGTTATGGAGACACCTTTATCTTTATAATCTATCAACATTTTCCGGAGTGGTCACCTCGATCGACCGTCCTGGCCGAGGATCATCTTCAAGTGAGGCCCTGCCTTTCTTAATAAGGGTATGCCACTTATAAACCATGGTTTTACCGGGGCAAGACTCCCCGTAAGCGGATAACATCTCTTCTAGTATGGTTTGAACCGATTTACCTTGCTTGGTAAGGAACTTTATGACAGCGCGGTGCTCGATTTTCTCCATTTTTCACAATGTTCTTCCCAACTGAGTTGTTTGATCGACGATAATTCAAATATTAATGGCCCAATTAAAACAAAACATTCTATTTATACTAATAATGAGCTACTTAACCAGTTACGACTAAGGAAAGTACCCTCATTTATTAATTGACTACCCATTCCGCGAATATAAAAATGCACCCTCGTACCTACGAGTATTATGTATGGTAAGAAACGGGATCAAAATAATAATGTGACTAAGACGAAACGAAATAGATTAATATAAATTGGGAATATCCTTGCGGTAAAAAATTTAACCAAAACATCAGATCGTTCGACCATTTTTGTGAAAATTTCATGTCAATTGTATTGAACAGTAAAATAAATTTAGTTCATATTCAGTGAATTAGAGTCCCATGTTTAATTTCTGTGCATAACATTGGTAATTTGAATTCATTTCTTATACTCTGGTATTGTATAACACACGACAACATGACCTGAACAATACCTACGACATATACCATCAAATTTGAAAAACATTACTGATTCGGTTCATTATGGTTGATATTTGTAAAAACATATGTTGTAAGTCTCGAACTTAGCAGAGATCCCTCTAGGTTACACGAGGAAGTTGCGGGGGAGATCTCAACGGGGGTGCAAGCGGTGGGAAGGGGAAGTAAGCTTATTAATTAGTAATTACTTAAATTAATTATTATTAAATATAAACTAATTACCCCACCCATACAAGGTATCTTTGCTTAGCCTTTCGTTTCGAATTTGTTAGGGATCATTTCGAACAAGTATAAGAGTACGCAGTCTTAATTTGCTCAAACAGCTCGTCATAAAGTAAAACCAAAGTTTAATCGCAGCTACATTGCATGCAGGTTATTAGATTAAGCAATTTGATAATGCAACAGATTCATATGCTAATTTAACCCCACGTTCATCTAGCATTAGGAGTCATCTATTGCTGCTCGAGATCACGATTTGAATTGGTCACATGTAGTCGGCGCGTAATGGACTTCAAATGAGTAAGAATGTAAATATGATAGAGTATGGTCATAGTACGGCAGGTGGGCGGGCGGCGGCCCAGGGTTGTATAAGCTCGATTTGCGTCCTCGAAGCGTGAATGACGAGTGCATGAACTTGATAATCTCACGCGCTTTATGAGCAATTCGTAAACATTATCTTTAAAAATCACGCTTATGTCATTTATCGTTATCGCCACAATTTCATCAATGTTAAATTCAGTGATTTATAGCGAAATCCATCGCTTTTGGAAACTCTAATAAACGTTATTAAGAGCGCATTACAAACTAGGAAGGAACAATTGGAAACAAATTTAAAACCATTGAGTTATTATTATTACTACCTACGTACCACATTATACTTCATTGTTTGAAATGCGACAAATATTTTGAAAAAATCCTCGGTTAAAACGGGACACAGATTGAATAAACGCGGTCGGAGCCAGTACTTACTAATAATAAAGTACATACCAAAAAAAATCGTGTCTGTATAATGTATATTTTCAAAATTTTCAAGTGAAATTGGTCAAATTGGATATGGTATGTTTTGGCTTCAATTACAGTAGTACATTGTTTCATAAGCTCCGGCCCTGAAGGGTTCAGCGCAGCAGCTGTGCGCTGACAAGGGTGCCTTCAGGACGACCCATGACGGATAGAGGTGACATTGTTTAGTTTTACATTTACTTGACATTATTTTCTTATTGTTATCATTAATTTTAATATTTTTTTAAGACTACTATTGTGGCTGAAAAGTTTATTGACGTGTAACCTTAATTATGAATAAAAATGTCTTATGTCTTACTAATGTACGGTCCGTTAACTTATAAGGGCATCTTTGTTCCTGAGACCTAATGACAAGTGATTAATGAGGTGAAGAATACTTCATCAATGGTCTACATGTACTTACAATGATCAAGTGTTCCATCTCATCTATCACTTGTCTGTGAGGTCTTAAGGTCAGAATGTTTGCGTTAGGCATTGAACTAATACCTCAGTGGCGTTAAGCCTCGTTGCTTATCCTTATATATTTAAGGGTCGGTATATAAAAAAAACTGGTCAAGTGCGAGTAGGACTCGTGCCCCGATGGTTCCGTACATACCGTATAAAACACAAACCTATGCTACGAGCAGTGATGATCAGATTTTTTTCTTAGATGTGTGCTATAAGACCTCTGAATTGAATTTAAAAAATAAATTATGAACAAAACCAACATGACATCATAAATCGTCTGCGTAACCTAGAATGACTCAGTTGCTCGATGCTTGCTTGTTTTGTTTGAAATGACAGAAGTCCTTCCTTAAAAAGAATGCTTTTTATTACTATGAGGAAGAATGGCTCAATCCAAAGCATCATACCTACTGGACTAACTTTACAGAAGAAAAAGGTGTCAAAACCAGTGCAAAAGTGTACCAAGACACGGTTTTAGATCTCATAGTAAAAGATCTGCCCCAGACACTCTTTGGAGGACGGCCATTTGTATTTCAAAAGGACTCCGCACCTGCTCATAAGGCCAAAACAACTCAGGAGTGGTTCGAGCGCCAGAATATCGACTTAATAAGGCATCAAGATTGGCCCTCATCTAGCCCTGACCTCAATCCACTGGATTACAAAATTTGGCAGGAATTGGAGGAGAAGGTCTGTTCTAAACCTCACAAAAAATTGAGCAGCCTAAAGTCATCATTGATTAAAGCAGTGGCCGATATCGACATAAATATGGTCCGTGCTGCTATTGATGATTGGCCGCGAAGATTGAAGGCTTGTGTGAAAAATGGTGGCAATCACTTTGAATAAATTTTGTGTTTAATGTAAGCTAATTAAATTACCTTTTTTAAAAAAAAAGCTTTTTTTGAATACCATGACTAGTTTTCATTTTATAGCCAATTTTGTTTGTGACAGAATTTAAGCCCCGACTAGGTACATATTTCATAGGTGAGATAGCACGAGTTCATTTTCTTTCTATTTTAATGAATAAAAGAGAAGTACAAAATGTTAAAAGGTAAAACCGGATTCAATTGAAGAATAAATCTATGCAATCCCGAAAATGGGTCTTATTTCCAGCAATTCCTAGGTTAAATAAGTGAACTATTCACTTTAGTTGCTAGTATGTTTCCATCCATCAGCCTTTTTCGTCCACTGCTGGACATAGGCCTTTCCAGGATTTCGCCACTCCTGGCACTCTTATGTTAGCTAATTTAATAACCAAATACTAAACTGATGCCGGACCCAGTTACGGTGCGAAATACGTGAGAAAATTTTATTGTTTATGTTTATAATTTTACTATAAAATGTGACTTTAATTTATGCAGCCAAACTCATACAGGAGGCTTGCCAAGTGATCATTAACATGGATCGATAACACTTTTTGCTAATTTCTTGACGTATCTTGAGTTATTTACACGAATCGCATTTGCAATTAAATGTGTTATTATGCGGTTACTCTTGTTTGCACTGGTTTTTGTATGCATGTATTAGGCAAAAATTGTAAACATAACCGTTATATTTCTCTGTCATCCCCGAACTGTCCGGTGCACTTTTATTTATTAATTTATTTAAGGCTCTAATTTAAGAGCTGCCAAAGGCTGCCATTAAAAAAAACTCAATTTAATGCCTAGAAATAACAATGACCTATTTTTGAATAGCAAAGTTTTCACATGCTTGATTGACTGTCTGTTACCTTCATCGACAATATAACCTCGTGACCCATCCCTATTGATTATCGAACATTGCCGCCATTTATTCTGATTCCTATAATCTCTGAACCACACTGACTCATTGGGTGTGAAATCCCGTAATTTACCGCCTGCATATTCTACCTGCCGCTCTTGAGCTTCTTGCACACGATCAATGATGGACCTGTCGTTACGTATTAAATCTAATCGAGTTCTTAGGGATCGTTTCTGCAATAACATTGCGGGGGATTCACCGGTAGTGCTATGAATTGAATTCCTATACGCTAGAAGAAACGTTTGCAAGGCAGTATTAATGTCAACTTTGTCAAAAATAGCTTTTTTAATTGCTCTTTTGCACAATTTAACAGCATTTTCTGCAGCTTCATTTGATTGGGGATGCTTTACGGGTGAAAATGTTTGTCTAATACCGTTATTTTTGAGAAAATTGGCGAAGTCTGAACTCGAATATGGCGGGCCATGGTCAGAAGCTACTTCTAATGGCAGCCCAAACCTAGCAAACAAGGAACGCAATACTTTAATAACCGTTGCAGCATTCGTTTGCGGCATTTCTGCTATTTCCAACCACTTGGAACTAGAATCAAGAATAATAAAATACATTTTATTGTTTAAAAGACCCAGAAAATCAATATGTAACCTGCTCCACACCTGTTGTATGTACGGCCATGGTTGTGACGGAGCGTGCGTAGGTGCTGCCATTTCTACTGCACACGTTTCGTATTGTTTGCACAAATTCTCGATATCATGATCGATTTTCGGCCACCACACATATCCACGAGCCTGCACTTTTGTTTTTACTATACCCATATGACTACTGTGTAACTGTTTTAAGATTTTGGGCCTTAGTGTAGACGGAATAATCATTCTGTAATATTGTGACTTGTATTTGACTTCCCATACTTGGAAACACCTCCGACTCCCCTCGTGACAGAGTATATTTTATATTTGATTTTAAATTCCTGAAAATAATTCAATATCCACCCTCTTTTTTAATCGCTCTTCAGATTAAAATTAAATTGTTGAAGACATATTTGAAGACAAGTGATTCAGTTTTTTTTTGCAATATGAGTCAGTATGCATATTTATTATTTAGATATTTACCTAAATAAAATATAAGCTGGTAAACTGGTTCATATTTAAAATAATCATGAATAAAAAATCGGCCACGTGCGTGTCGGGCCACGTGCAGTGTGGGGTTCCGTAGTTGCCCAGTTCAGTTTATAAGTTGGTCTACTAATACAGATCGCGCCAAACTTCTAGTCCGCTCAGAAATTGTCGTGTTTAGAGGAGACTAAAAGTTTGGCGCGACCTGTACTCGTAAACCTGTAAGCTTAGCTGTGACAGTTTTCCTTTGAACTTCATTATACATACTAGTTCACCAGCGTGCATGACCTCTTCACCCCATCTGCGACGTAGTTTATGAGGCGTAAGCGGGGGTTGTAAGTGATGCTTGAGAGGCCAAGTACGCTGGTCGGTGCATAGTCCGTTCACAATAGATTGAGAGGCAGGGTCGCGACACAATAAGAGTGGTGGGTAATTGTTAAACTCAACTGAACGGGGGTTGAGCGGTCTGTCAACAGGAGGCCTGCTGCGTATTAACCGTGACTTTTAGATTTGTGAGCTTTTTGAAAATAGACTCTACTGCTTGTTAATAAACGTTAACGACAGTCATGAAATAATTGTAGAATAGTACACACAGGGTACGTAGACGGGAGATTTGTCACTGTTACTTAGCCACGTTAAAATTTTTAATATGAAGGTAAGAAATAAGCACGTAAAATTGAATTAAGTACATGGATAATTATGTATACTGATAAAAAAAATATTTTTAGTACCGTACTATAAATTAATATGTACAATACCGATCATTTTGTCTTAGCTGGATAATACAAATGATGCCACGATGAATGATGCTAGTGATGAGCTATTTGATATCGATTCTTTGACAATCTTTAACTAATTATCACATCATAGGCCTTTCCAGGATTTCGCCACTCTTGGCGGTCCTCCTGGAAGAAATGCCCATACTCACACACGCTGGGCAGGCGGGTTGGTGAGCGCGGTGCCAAAACCCTTGCACCAGTGACGCCACTGCCCGTCACTAGTCTGTTTTTTTAAAGGCTTGGCAATTGGGGATGGATATACCGCCATCCATCGGTCCCAGGCAATGGTGGGCCGCCTGGTTTTGTCTAAGAGCTGTTCTCTTACTCTCTCCTGAATAACTTCAGGAGGATTTGCGAGTAAGATGGTATCATATTTGTTTCATCATAAAATATTATTTTTATACAGATTAGATTTGACATGTAAAATGTATACTTTATGTATCTTTTTTACAAATAAACATTTTGAATCTTTGAATCTTGAATCTGTTTGTGAAATCGTGTACAAAAAATGCATTATGTTTTTTCCGATCTTTTCTGTAAGTAAGTGGAAAATTGTAATAATAATTAATTGTAATTTGAACAACAAATCGATTGCGATTGCTCATCAAATGCAATTCACGAGTCTAAACTCGTTCACCCACGTTTCACCGACGAGTATCTCCACCTACATGATGGGTAACGTCAAACCAAAAGACAAAGATTTATGTCTTTTTTCAATGTTTTTAATAGTCAGGTATAAGGCAAAGGAATCAATCTCTTCATTCTTTGTGAATAAAGAGAGGTTGATTTAGATTACTTCATGTCGTATCTATAGGTCATTGCGTCATCACAACAAAACTTTGTAAAATTATAAAAAAATAAATAACTACTTCTTGAAATAAAGATATATGTAAACATATTTTCCTTATTTTAGCAAGATATTCATAAAACCAGTGTACTTTACATATCTAAACAAAGTTTGTTACTTTTCCTTGCTGTCATGTCAATACGTATGTATATAGTAAAGGAAAGGCTATAGTACTGTACTCAGAAGTGAGACGAGTCGTGAAGCGATCCTATAAATAAGGCAACTTGCCAAGACTGAGTCATAGTAGGGTGGGGAGAGAAGGGGGTGGGAAAGCATAAAGTGGATCAGATAAATTTAGTTATCCCTGCAACTTGATCTGATTTTTGTTGCATTAAAGAAGCTGGATCGGGCTTAAGCAAATACATGAAATTGATTTGTGCGACGATTCTTGATAGATTTATTTGTTACAAGTAGCGTTTTAATTATTACCTGGACACCTTTCTTAAAACAACTTATAATGTTTAAAAATACCGTTTTTTAATTACCTGATGCAATAGTCAGTCATGTCGAAAACTGCGTTCCGGTATGGGCATTTCTTCCAGGAGGACCGCCAAAAGTGGCGAAATCCTGAAAAGGCCTATGTCAAGCAGTGGACGAAACAGGCTGATGGATGGATGGATGGATGGATGTCGAGTTGTTTTAGCCATTTGAAGGCGTGCTCAGTCAAGGATATCAAGCCTTCAGCGTATCCGGGGTAGGAACTCAATGGGCACTTGTAGAGGGTGAACAATGGTGAAGTTATCCGAACCGTTCGTATTCTTGCACAATGTTTTTCAGTATCCTAGCTACAAAACCTAGTTTCAGTAAATGTTCAGATTCTGTTACCAGCGTGTCCAGGGCCGAGTTCTAAGAAGAAAAGGCGTACCAGCCGTGTGTTGTACACGAACCATTTCAAGCTACTTTCGACCCCCATTACTCATGTCCCATTGGACCTACGAAGTTACAATTTCGCGTGCATGTTAAAGTCCCCGCAATCGGGATATTCACGTCAAAAAATCACAATTTTTAACACTGACTGACTGACTGACTCATTCATAAAAAAACTTAAACCTCTCTAACTGACTGACTGACTGACCGATCATCAAAACTCTAAGCCACTTCTAGCAAACATAGAAGCTTCAAATTTGGAATACAATTAGTGTTTAGTGTATAAATCAAGGAAAAACTTAAATATTTTGCAATTTCAGCCCAGTGCTCTAGATACACCAACTGCATAAATAACTTTGTAATCCCATATAAATATAAAATATATATCAGTTGTAAATAGAAGGTACCGGAAAGGAAAAAAAGTAGGACTATCTACAAAAAGAAATAAGATGCCATCAAAAACAAAACTACTAAAAAAAAACAAGTCTCGCAACTAGTTCTTCTACCGTAAAAAGTTGTAAATAAATGTTTTTTTTACCAGTATTATTATAAAATGAGAATATTGTATTAGGAATATCAAAGTAGGTATATGTAGTGAAAAATTTATTTCGATTTCAATGAGAAAAATAGTAACATATTGAACAAACAAACTAACTTAACAGTATAAAAATAATAATTATGTAGGTTTTTGTTAAACTTTCGTTTTGACACGTGACGGTATTAATAATTTACCTTTATTTATTCTTAAATTTTTAACAAGGGATCGCCTTAAATTTAGCGACTTCTTAAAGTCACATGCTGTGCCGAATTTCTTTTCTGCTGGAAACATGGTTCTATATGTTTTTTCTAAAATGTTTATTGTTAAGTGTAAAACATTAAGTGTTAAATTAAAATAAGTATATCATCTATTATCTTCATTGTTTGATAACTTTGCATTTATAGTAGAGAAGTTTTTTATAAAGTTTTTTTTCGTTTTTGGTGGAATAAAGTGTTTTGTATTTGTATTATTTGTATTATTATAATTGTATGAGTAATAGAGAAACCAACATAAAAGAAAAAAAAACTACATTTTGCCTCCTTCAATGGAATTCATCAGTCGAATGAAGTAAATTTAAATAAATTACTGATAAAGAATATAAAAAGTAAAAATTTATGAATTATCCTACCTTTATAATCTGGAGTCTTAATTTTTCTAATCAACTTTAGCTTCAACCGTAATAGATGGCCAGTTGAAATTGTCACAAAATATGTGTTACTATGGCTCATATCACGACAAATATTATAAATTTAAAAGAAACTGAACCCAAAGGGAGTCTCTATCTCTATAAAATAAACCTCGTTTTAACCGAGTGCCATCTGAGATGACTTTCTTGACAAGCTTGTTAACCTGTTATATACCGAGGTTCATTGGTTTTTTTTTTTAGTATTTTTTATTTTCAAAATCTTAACCTAGGTACATAATATGCACATTCAACAAAAACCCGTAGGGTTTATCAGTGATTGTGGAGGCCGGTACTTATATTAATTATTATTATAGCAATAGGCAAGCATCTCAATTCGACAAATCGAAACATTACTATCATTATATATTACAATTATTATAATTATACAAAGTTACTAATAATAACATTTACGATATACATCTCAGTTTTCCTGGAATTCGTGAAGATCCTAAATGCAAAAGAATTGTAAAATCTACAGACTTTTGCAAATTAATAAATCTATGAAATTTGACTTTAAGATAAATTTCAAAATGCACAAAGTTGTTCAAATTGGAATTATAAAGGAATTATATCTACCTCGAACAAACTCTACTGCAGACCAATTAGATCCTGTTTTGTTTTAAGAATTTTTACACAATCCATCGAATTACTAACATCAAATTGTATAAAAAGGACTGTGAAATCTGCATAATTACGCATGCAATTTTTTATTTTGTGGATCAAATCTACCAATGTATCTTGAGACAATTAAATGTCATCTTTCAAAATACACTTTTACCCGTAATTTTGTTGCAAACGGTACCTACCACTCAAAACATAACGAAACTCTTTATTCAAACAACAAAGAAACGTTACGTATTCGTTACTTAGCTGTATTGCGTTACTGGCATTAAGCTGGTTGTCTCAGTGATCCCTGCCGTTGCCAACGGTACACCGTTATTAGGGCTGCTTCAAAAGGAAACTTCTTAAGAAAAACCTTTCAGTATTTTCTTGTTTATTTATTGAACGAGCAAGCGAAGCGAGCAAGTTCTCCGAGTCTACTGGAACAATCCGACGTTTGTATGTATGTACATGGTTTTATGGTGCCTCGGCTTATCAATAGTTTACCCTTCGATCTTTGCAACAGTTTAACTCCTACTAATATTAAGTTTAAACTAAAAAGTATCTTCTTAGTTCACATAGTTCATCATAAGTGTCTGCTTACTCTTTTACATATTTTACTTACTTAGCACCAATGAAAAAAAAATTAGTATGTATAATTTAATTACATTTATTATTTTTAGCTGTTTATTAGTTTGCAAGCCAATCAGTACTTATAGTTTTATTTGATTAAGTAACGATTGTAATAAAACCGCATTAAAAAGGAAAATGGTTTTTGAGCAATCTAGCCTAGGTTAGATTAGAGCCTGTACGTGTGACTGGTTAGGATTTTTGATTTCATAGAAATCATGTTGGCGAGAAGTTTATATTTAATATCATTATACCTTATACCATTGGATTGTAAAAGTTTAACAATAACGTACTTGCCTGTTTGTGCGTCAAATTACAAAACATATCAAAATTTAGAGGATTTTATCGTTGCTCAGAATAATACACCCCATCTCTATAAAATATATGACGGAAAATGTAAAAGATCCTTCAACAACCAAGGAAAGGTTTGTGCTAGTGATGGCAATACCTACTTAAACACCTGTCATTTATCACATGCGAGAAAATACGTTATGGAGCTCCGAGTGCTTCATTCAGGAGAATGTCATATTGATCAAAGTATAATTAAAGTAAATACAATGAAGTCCCGGGAAGAAAATAAGTTGGTCAGCTTCGATCATCTTAATCCAGCATGAGTTCACATCATTCAAGTTACTAAGTACGATAAATTAAAATTATACCTTTTTATATTTGATTTCGATGCTGATTTGAATTATATGTTTAGTTTTTTAATAAAACACGACATATTGAAATAAAAATTATAATTTCAATATAACGTACTTAGCTACTTATTTCTGTTGCCGATTGGAAAAGGGCCCAAAACAAATGTTTAAATGGACGCATCGTCCATTATAACTCAGGTGTCACGGGATGACGAGCAACTAAACAATTATGGATCCGAAAGAGGTAAACCCAAACTAAATTACACCTGTTACAGACATCGAATTAGAGCGTATAATGTTACCTCCTCGTGTTTTATAAATATTTGTGCATCGTGATCCAATAATCGATGGGCTACTAATTGCTCGATTCACATATTGTGTGGTGTAAGCCGAGTAAACTCCGCCCGAGGTAAACAATTAGAATGGGTGGACCTTGAGAGCTTGTCTCTCCTTAGACCAGTCCTACATGATATTAGTGTATTAGAGCTTCCGCGTGGTCGAGGCTGTGCATTGCCAAATATTTGTGCGGGAAACCTATCGACTGTACAAATTATTGTTGTAGGATCATCACCAGGTGGTCAGCTTAGTGATGGAGATGTCACGCCAGTGTCGGGAGGCACTCCGCTCGGCAGCAAAAAGTCGAGCGGCAACGGCGGGTTCCTACGGTCCCTGCTGTGCTGTTGGCGCGGCGGGCGCGGCAAGGGCCCTCCCGGCGGCAATGGGACCAACAGTGTCGATGGCAGGGCTTCGCCCCCGCTCTTGGTCATGTCTGACCATGCACCTCGACCACTGTTACCACCAGTGAGACACCAGGATATGCATAAAAAGTGTATGGTCATTGATCTGGATGAAACATTAGTGCATAGTTCGTTTAAGGTAAGTCCATTTAACTTCATGTTTTCTGGATTATGTGGTTCTAAATCTAAACCTTACTTCGTCATTGCCAATGGCTTAAGAATGTCAAATTTGTACACTTAGGGATAAATAGTCCTGGGTAATACAATTACCAATTTAAAGGTATAACTTGAATGCAACATAACTTGCATTTGCCATTTTTGTCTAGTTCTCAAAGAGCAGCCTGGGTGCCATAGTGATGGTATTTTGCAGTTCCGAAGTATGGGATGGTTGCAAGTGTTTTATATAAATATAAAGAATTGACTTCCTTGTCTTTATTATAGAGTAGATATCTACGATATACTTAATAAAATAACATTGAGTGTGAGATATATTTCGGGCCTTCTCCTGGGTCCGATTGTGACTGATGCCGGACATATCTAGTTTGACAAATCAAGGATTTGACGAGCGTCGGCGTAATCATCTTCTCTATTATATTCAAAGTAAAACTTAAACAAACAATGGAAGCAAATTTTGAATATCAGGTATTGCTTGATCTGTATATTATGTAAGTAGGTATTTTGTTATAACTTATTATTTTTGGTTAGAGTGAACACAGGGAATTTGGTGTTAGGATGGCAGGCTTTTTTCCTGCTTTGTTGTTGAGGCTGACCATATTTTCTGTTATCATTCCATAAATTATTAAATGATAACAGAAAATATGGTCAGTTATTTATTTGATCACACACAATATTTATCTAGCTCTAGGTACTATAACATACATATTGTGGTTTTCTGAATTTTCTGGTTTGAGTTTCAACAAACATGTTCCATTTAACTCATCGTCAACACTTTGAACTAATGTTCAAAACAATTTGTAGAACTCTTTATTCAATGTTTTCATTTAGCTCAAAAATCAGAGATGTAGGTTAACAACCTTTTAACGCTGTAATTAGTCCATTTTCTGTTTATATTTGGATTCTATTTTGGTATCTTCAGATATTACATACAGTAAATTTACTTTAAAGAGGTGACCTGAGGCAATGGGATTTAAAACAATATTGATAACTTGTAATGATTTGCCGTAACACTTCAAGTGCTGCTAATTATTTTCTACTTCTACCAAACTACCTTGCGTTCTAGATAGGAGTGAAAACCACATGATGATACCCTTGATTTTCCCCTGCAATTTTTAACAACTGGCTTATGACCTTGAGAGTAGAGAGAGATTTCAAATTCAAATTCAAATTGTTTATTTGTAAAATAGATACATAAAGTATACGTTTTACATGTCAAATCTAATCTGTATAAAAATAATATTTTATGATTAACAAATATGATACGGGAAATATATAAAAAAACTATATTAGTTGGGCTACAAAAGTGAAATGCATAAAATAAAGACTCATTGGAATACGAATAGTATTATGACTACACAATGCAATTAATATATAAGTTGATAAATAAACTGAATAGACCCTAAATAAATATAATGCCTAGCCAAATATATATAATGAATTTTGGGACAAACTAGAAGGAATATTATATTTTAAACCCTTTTCTAAAAGAGACATCTCAATATTAGGAAAAACAACATTAGTTAAATTTTTTACTCGAGGGTAGAATGAAGAAGTTGATGAATTTTGCACGGGCTGTCGACTGAAATCGTTATTATTTTCTTTACACAGCACTGAATTTGACAGCTTGGATAGAAAGGCTAGAGATTTGGCAGCGAAGGTTGTGCACGAGAAGTATCTCATTCAGACATTCATGACATCATTATTTGCTGGACTGGTACTGGTAGACAGCTCGATGTATTTGTTGACGAATTGAACAAAATTCACCCCAAAATAAAATTTAAATTAGAAGTCGAACAAGAAAACTCCCTTAATTTTCTAGATTTAACGATTACTCGGGCACAAAATAAACCTGAATTTCAAATATACCAGTATATCTACCTGAACTTCTTGGAACATAGTCACAAAATGGAGACTTCCCTTAGACTATTTATTTTTTAAATTGAATGTACATAAGATACAAATATAATTAAAACTACAAAATAAGTAACCAATATCTATGTTTGCGTCAGCCACCGATATAATTTTAAGTGGGAATTGTTTTTGCTCAATAAATTGAAATTACAGAACATGTTGTGCATTGTATGGTTGCCCAAATACAACAACTTTTATAATAATAATATAACATTATAAAATACATAAACAGTCAGTTGGCAGCCCTAGGGCGTGTTTAGGCTCCGCCTAGTTAAACTATACTGTTGTATAAATTTGAAGATTATTTTTTTTTTAAATTGATAATAATTTTAAATTTGAATTGTAATTTTTGATTTGAATTTATATCTTGATTTTAATTTTAATAATGATCCCAATTTTGTATATAATTTTTGATCTGCATGACATACTATTATTTTGATTTACGCTATTAGGTAATATTTTTAAAAAATGACGTGTAATAATATTTATGAAATAAATGTCTTATGTCTTATGTCTTATGTCTTTGTTACCTATACTGTGGCTTCGCTTACCAAGTGTTCAAAAATCTTTTGCTCCTTTTAATTATTTTGTCACAATGCCTAAGATCCTGTACAGAACACAGAAAATTTGTCGAATTTTGACGCAGAGATCACATCCAGTGGCCGCAAAGTTAATGAAGTTACTGTGCTTCTAAGCGCGATTTTATTCAATAATGAACCACTCAGCACCCTCATTATTATCGCCCTAAATAATTTAAGCGCATTTTCGATAACATGGAAAAAAGATTTTGTTGATGTCTACAATTTTTGTAATGTGTTGTACACAATATAAATAAACTACTCCTAAAGTAAATACGCTTTGTCGTTTAAGGGGCAGCTCCAACAGCATCTTGGAAGGCATTGTTGATCGATGGGACAGCCCTGTTCTGGGTTTCTGGAATAGGGTTCACGTGGAGTCAAAATATTTTACCGGGAAGGTGTTGTTGTAGGCATCACGTAATTTTTATTGTATACAAAATGCAAACATATATTACTTACAAAATGTATAAAAAACAACTGCAAAATTAAGTTGGTTTGTATAAACTGCTTAGCCGTGATAGTTTTTCTTTTAATTTCGTTACATTCAAAAATAACAGTTTAGCTGGCACGGGGGACACTTAATTGTAACAAAAATTTGCACTTTAAAGCTTCCTGAATCGAAAAATGGTTTTCCCACACACGCATTTTTTTAATGACCAATTCAACGATAACCCACGCCATGGGATGGAAAAAAATTCATCCCCATTCAATACCAGGGGATTGTGCAATGTTGGTAACCCAAATAAATATTGTTTTAATGTTTTATTTTGCCACTTTGTCGCCGTTATTACTATGTATACGCATGTAAAATTACAGCTTTCTAGTATCGAATAAGAAGTCTCTGAGCTAAGCCGCAGACAAATAGACAGACAAACGGACGGACAAGGCGAAACTATTAAGTTTCCTTGTTGACTACGGAACCATAAAAATTTAAGTTTAAAAAAAGATATACTAACAACAATTTCATTTCTTCCTTTTTGTTATAGTATCTCTAATAATAGATTGGTTAAAACCTGGGTCAATTAAAACTATTCGAAGCTATGAGTACCTTGGTTAGTTCGGGAGCTATCGCGATTTTTGTAACAAATGTTTGCTGTTAATTGTAGCTCCGACATAAATAGATGATGCAACTACTCAATCAACTTTAGCTTTATCTTGCAACAAATTTCAAGTCTGTTACTATACCACTTACACAAGAATTAATAAACAAATTTATAAATTCAAAACAAATTAATAAGTACTAGGCATAGTAATCAGTTCCTAAATAAGAGATCTCTTCGACGATCTAGACTGTTGTTGAAATCAATCTAACCAAAATAATATTGATTGCGGTACTAGGATTTCGTAACCAAATACAGTGAAGTTTGTTCTAACAGCGCTTCCTGGCAATGAAAGTATTTTGACAATAAAGGCACTTTCGTAAAAACTTATTACTGTTTTCCACAACCAAATAATAAAGACCTCATTCACATAAGTAACACTAGATATCTGCGTCAATGTAACTTAACGCCTTAGCAACTGCCATTGCAATTTATTCGTTTTTTCAGCTATGTCTATTACAAAACATTAAGGTTTAGTTTACCTTGTTTTATTGCAAGACCACAAGCTTCCGCTATTTTGTAAAGAACATTGCAGGCACTATCAAATTCCTTTGTGGCTACAGCTCATTTATATTGCATTTTAATATCTTCTGGATACCTAGCTTCAAATGGACAACTCATTTGCATTAATGTCGTAAAAAACCGTTTTTATTATATTTACAAATTATAGTAAATGTTGAAGTCTGACGACGTATAAAAAGAGTATAATCAATAAGTTTTCCTTACGATACAACAACATTATATCAACGACTTAGCTAGTACAGTACAATCTGCTTTTTCCAGAGATATCTCATATAATCGCACCGATTTCGTCGCGGGCACAAAAAAGAAAAGGGGTGTCAGGAGAAACCAAATGTTGGCAATACTTTCCAAACATATTATTGGTTAAAATCAATCTAGATTACATTTTCGATGAGAAATTAATATACATTTTCTTGATTTTGCCTAAAACAATAAAAACACTTGCGGCTACACTTTAGGTTAAAAAAAAACGTTAAATTTACGTTTGTTATGAGTTTTTTGTAATGATATAAGGGGCCGTTCAAGTATTACGTAAGCACATGATGACATGGGGGGTAGGGGAGTCTAGATGATGAATATTTAAATATGATATGTTTATGTATACGTATATATTGTATATTATTAATATAATATTTAATATATTAATATATTTTAATACGGAAATTTTATTATAAATAAATATCTCAATTATATAAATATAAATTTATATTATATATATGAATATAATATTATATTAGAAAATATTACTAATCGTAATACTTGTATTAATAGTAAATATTATTAAATATTTAGATATATAATCTATTATATTATGATTCACATTTCAATGTATAATTCTATATTTCATTTTGTCCGGTAAAGATGTAAAAGGCCAGAAAAGCAACATTTTAATCACTTTATAAAAATGTGACCTTTTGGAAGTTTTTGCTTATTTCTAACCTCTGTTAGTTTTCTATAAAATTCAATCTATCCGTGCGTTTTCAGATGAGTACATTTGGGGAATAATGGGTAAAGTTCTCACGTGTTGGTGCACGATGGCCATGATGGCCTCCTTGGCCTGGTGCGCCTTGTCCTCGTAGCCCATGACGGTGATGGTGTCGTCCTCGGGCTCGCCGCGCTTCGGCAGGTTGATTTGTACTCCGTACTCGGTGCGGATCTTCATTATCACTGAACCACCTTTGCCTATAACTAGCGGGTGGTACTCGGGATCCACCTTGAATTTCAGCTCGTAAGACCTGAGGATGTGATGCTTTCTTAGAAACACTTATTAGTACCTACAGCTGAAATTAAGGTAAATTTTAAGGTTATTTATCATAACAGTTGCATACGTTCTGGAATCTGCCAATAGCAGACCTCAAGTAAAATAGTACTGTCGCTCAAAAGTTAAGATACTTTTATTAAAATGGTCAATTTGGTGTGCTCATGTTAATTCTATGATATTTTAAGATTATTAATTATTTCCGTAAGTTAAAAGGCATCTTTAAATACTTAATGTAGTGAAATTTATTATGGGTGTTATTTTAAGGAGAATCTTATTTTAGTAACGGCCGTGACTGTTGATACATTCAAAGTAACCACTTCTACGAAGTGAAATTCGATTGCCATTTCGAGATCAAGAAAGCGATGCCAATCGTACGATTTAAATCGTATTCATATTTTTTGCCACACAGAGACAGGATTTATCATCAAAAAGAAAGTTTGTATTAATGAATGTTTTATGTATGTTCTGTATTGTTCCATGTATTTGGTCATAGCCTAGTCGACGAAAAGTACGATGTGTTGTCACTGCTACTAAAACTCCACTAAACCTCAACAAAATGTAGGACAAATGAAACAAGGCATATATCAATTTTACTACTAAAAGATTCGTGGTTTGATTCATACTGATATTTCCGAAGAAACTGTACGAATACAGTGAAACTGGTCAGGCGAAATCTGACTATATAACAAATCGTGAGTAGCCGTTTCAATATCGGCATATATCAAATTATGATTTATTTGTTAAACTCTTAAACTGTATTTTGAATAAGCGCGAGCACCCTCTGAGAAGGAATATGTGGACCAAATCAAAACAATAATAAATAATAGGTTTATCCCACAACATTTGCGATCAACCCACACTACTTGTAAACTATTTTGTTCAGTAACAAGATAACTTTTAACGTCCAGAAAAAACAAAGTTACCTCTCCGTCCCACGCGGCGCTTGTGACTTCACAATAAATACTATCGGTTTTACAGATATTGAAAAATGAAAAATACTGTTATCTATTATACTTGTTGCGTTGGAAATAGCCGAAAGTGTAGGATCGTACATAATAAATGAATTATTCTGTACGAGTTCTACTTAGGTACACAGATAAATAGAGAGGTAGCCTCAACTGAAAATCAGCGCAGTGGCCTATGCTTCTACATTATGCTGATCCTCAACTTATCTTACCACACTTACTTACTTTATACATAACTAGCTTTTGCCCGCGGCTCCACCCGCGTGTTATTCGGTTCAACGACATGCTTTTTTCCGGGATAAAAAGTAGCCTATGTCTTAAGTTAGGGTATAAGCTATGTCCATTCTAAATTTCATCCAAATCTATGCAGCCTTTTCAGCGGTAAACACATACATATGTACAAACTTTCGCATTTATAATATTAGGCATCATTGACTCTCCCACTGCCTTCAAGGCGGCAAAATGTATCACACAGTCGATGGGGTGCTGCAAATAATCAATATTATCTCGACATGCTTAGACCATGACAATATATCTCGCGGGGTGTCAGAACTTCAGAAGCTTGGAGTATACAGAAGTTATAGGTTTACCGATGTTTACCTGAGTGAGACCGACTACGTATTATGGCTCACATTTACGGAAAGTAATGCATAACAAACAAAGTGACTGACTCAGTGGCAGCCCCCCCCCCCCCCCAAATCATCACGTCAACTCGAAAAATCCCCTATAACTTGACGGTTTACGAACATTACTCGTATAAGCAAATTATTATCTACCTACTAAAGTCTAAGTCAAAAATAACTCAAAACGTTGTAAACTTAATTTGAAAAGCCCGCGATTGAGATAAAATTAAATTAAACCTATGGTTTATGATTGAGATTTTTCATTTTATGTTATATGTATTTACCTATGTTGTCTTTCCCCAGCACCTTGGGCACTAACTTGATAGCTAACATAGAAATGCTTTCATAATTGAAAAACTCACTTGATTGATTTGGCATCAATGATGCCCCATACTGGACTGAAACATATTTAATAAAAAAGTACTATAATCACTACAAATGTTAGGTTTGTACAACCAGGTGGTCCAAATGTAAGCCAACCATTTATTTACAGTACCTAATTCAGACAAATCCAGTATGCCATGGCATAGAATATGTCGAAACCTTTTACCAAACTGTCCTATTAGGAGATTTTAATAATAAAGGGAATACATTTATAGAAATCTAAGCAAGCAAAGCACAACTCTATATTTTATAATCAGTTTCATAATACTTACACCCCATGATGTGATTATAATCTATAAAGATAAAGAATAATTATTCTCTGCCAGCTATGGTACTTTGGACTATTTTTGGCTTTATTTAATTTCATTTTTTAATTTAACACATTACGTAGACAAATACTTAATAAGAGACATAATGATGTAAAAAAATATGAAATGATAACAACAAAGAAAAACAATTTACATCATTATCATTGTGGTAGAAAATCTGAAAAGTAAACCTACTTCATCACACTGTTTAAAGGTAATGTCAGACATGTTTCTAAATGTGGACTGTTATAGGGATTGAGACTTATCTCCATACTCGAGTTGTATCACAGTTTTTTCATTCACGGTTCAGCAAGTTTATATGAAAGAGTAAAAGTGTATTAAACAAGCCAAACATATTAGTACATAAATTCAGAAAAACTCATTGGCATGCAGAATCTGAGGATAATCGCGGATGACGTCACTAGTGCCCTCATAGAGCCTCAAAATTCGTGGAAACAAGTTCATGTAGCAGTCATTTGTGAACTAAAAATAACTACCACGTGGAATTAAAACGCACCCATATGCTACTGTTAAATAACTTTGTAACAAGTTATGTACGACTACACAAGGTGAAATTTATTTATGCACCCAAATTCATACTGGAGGCTTGGTGAGTGATCAGTACCACCTATCGATAAAACCTTTTGCTAATTTCATAAGATATAATGATGATGTCCAATAGTAATTGACTCAGAGCTGGGCTTGCGTTTGTAGGAAACTAAAAAAGAATCATTTACGAATTTCACAATAAAAAAATTCACATAACCTTGATACTGAGCACTTACCGAGTCTTCAGTGTTCAGAGTCTGACTGAATTGGGTCGCATAAATAAATGTTACCTTATATATAAATAATATAACAATAAAACATAAATATTATATATAAATAAATATAAACATAAATGTGAAAATAATGCCAAGCTCTATCGCAACATAAGCTATTTTCTGAGGTCCATATCTCAGGATCTATTGAAACTATATTAGCGAAATTAGGTAGGTATCTATTCTGTGTGATATTATAAATAATACCTGTGTATCTCAAATATGTTTAAGATAGTTGATAAATTCTATTTGTAAATTTTATTATATTCTGTATGACTGACGACGAACCCAAGTGCGTCGAAATATATAAAAAATATATCTTTATTATTTTTGTTATAATACTTATAAGTGTATATGTATATTCATTCAAAGTAAAAATAAAAGCTAATGTACACTAAAAATATTTATTGAAATAATATTCAAATAGGCACTGAGTAACATTGGGGTTCAAAGTGAGTTAAAACAGTTTGTGATAATACAGTCCGGTATGCGTACCGCTTGATGTACAATAACACAATAAGACGACGACGCATTATCGAGCTACTAAAAAAAAAAAAATTTTTGGAAAGCAGTTTGCTATTAATAGTAAATAAACAGGTAAATAAACTAAATGGACGCCCGCATGACAGGCTACCTATTTGCAGTTCCTATTGCGACGTCATAACCGTCAAAATCGTTTACAAATTGGGAGATAGAGCTGCAGGCGACTATACAGTCCATCAACAAAAACAATATTTTGCCAGGTGTGAAGGTTAACAATCATTTTAACCTTGATGGCTAGAGTCTCATCATATTCATCATCAACCATGGCAATGATTGAATGAATACTTTATTGTGCAAAGTTTAGTAATACCATAGTATATGTATGTTGTGCATTCTAGTTTTATAATAATAACATAGCATTGTCAAATACGTAAACAGTAATTTGGCAGCCCTAGCGCGTGTTTAGGCACCGAGCGGCCGTAGGTATTGATTTCTAGGACCCGCCTAGTTAAACTACTGTTGTTACCTGATACTGTGGTAATACACACTTATCGCACGTTATGTTTTATTTAACAATTAAACTAATACATTTAATACAGGAAAATACAGCATGTTAAATTTTGGGCTTGCTTATATTTAATACACAATACAGAAACTACAGAAACGAAATTAAAGGTATATTTAATTAATATAAAAATATATATGATACACATGATGGCTACATATATTATATAAATATTATTAGTATAAATACTAATACGTCACATACCTAAATACAGGTAGAAAATGAATCCACAGCTTCATTGAAATCTATGAAACATTTTGTTTGCATTACATAACAAACTTAAAAGCATGTTTACAGTTGTGATGTGAAGCTAAAATGTAACGCATAAAATTGAATAGTTTTTTTGTGATCATCGTTCGTCAGTCATCAGCTAACTATTAACGCGCGAATTGCTATAAAACACATTATTGCATGCTTTTTATTCAAAAGTAAGGATAACAATATTATGATGTGCATTTTGCACGGAGATCCTCCGTTGCCACCTTAAGCAATGAAGAAAAAATGTATTACATACAGTGCGTGTTGTATTTGACAACAAACTCAGCTTCCTTTGCACTATCAGACTCTTCTCCCTGAACCGCTGGCACTTGACCAAGAATGTGGCGCACACTGCACATAGAGACGATGGGTACTTATCATCAAGCAACTGCATTTCTCCATGGAGTACAACCTGCATTCCGTCAGGAGACACGCTCTACATTCCTGAAATAGAAAAAAGTAAAAGAACTTTGTAGTTTTACAACCTGGTACTACACATCGGCAATTATAGCACACAATCTTCGTAGGGATAGGCCTTAAATCACCACAAATACTCGCTGTTGGGATCCGGGTATACCTTACAGTGTTGTCGAAAAGATCTGAAAATTACAGAAATTTAATTATTTAAGAAGAAATTAGGGACCTATTTCTTATTCTTTGTTTAGAAAATAAAAATTTACAAAACATATAAACAAATTATCATGTACAAGGGTAGACTTATCTCTAAGAAGAGATTTCTTCCAGTCTACCTTTGAGAATAACAGATAATGATTTATATAAAAGTAGACATACATACGTGTACGTGTAACAAATAAATAATAATTTATAAGTATAACAGACTACTATTAAAGTAAAAACTTACCTACCTTATAATAAACGTAAATACTAATTCATCATACATATATTTATTATGCAAAATAATAATAATAATTACATAATATATAAATATATACATACTATAGACTATATAATAAAATCATACACACTATATAATTAAATACCCAGGAAAAATACACAAAATTTACATAAAAATAAAACAAAACAATATACAAAAGATACTCATGAGAGTGACAAAAAGTGCTCCTTCACCCGTCTTTTGAATATTTACATTCAGCGATGGACAATCACGAATATTCGAGGGGAGTGTATTCCACAGTTTCGTCTCATAGACATCTTCTGGCTTGATGAAATATGATTTATAATATTTCATCAAGCCAGAAGATGAATATGATATATAATATTTCATCAAACCAGAAGATGTCTAAGAGACGAAACTAGTCGCTAATTAATAAAAACATAGCGGAACTCGTACACGGAGACTTTTATTAGTGTTGAAATGAAGTTCCATCAAGGAGTCACACCTTACAGTATAAATTAATTATAGGCTAAATTAGAGACTAACAATTAGACCCTTTGTATACATGGAGTGTAATATATCGTAACTGTCAAGTTAGTTTGGACAAATATAACTGCTCGTGGAATACGTTTGTGTTTTAAATGGTTTGTACGGAACCCCCAGGGCACGGGTCCTACTCGCACTTGTTATTCATCAAATGGCTGTATATGGTAATACATATGGTACACAAATAAGTACTATTCACATAAATTCCTCGAACCGGACCTTCTGATAGAAAGTACAGGAAGTTACCAACTGAGCTACAGCTGCTCGTCTGAGCAGCCGCTATTACCTATCAATCGATCAAATTAAGGGCCCTTGTTGGTAAAGCTCTCTTCATTCTTACCTATTTATTTGTTCATATCCATTTCATCCACCCATTCATCAGCCTGTGTTTGTCCACAGCTGGACATAAGCGTTTCCAATATTTTGCTACTCTTCACAGTCCTCCTTTGTTTAGAAAATATCTAACCTATAGGATAACCTATAGGATATATTAGCTGTTATCTTTACCCAATTAGTACCGGTCTAGCCTATTTAATGTACAAAATTTGATGACCCTTTTCTCTAGAAATCTATACTTTACTGCTGGAATTTACAAAGTCACTATCTGGCTGAAATGTAAAATTTGGGTATAGATACAATTTAAGGCAAGAAAACAACTTTGTTTGTAAATCTGTCCAGCTAGATATTAAAGCAAAATCAATATTCAAAATTTTGGTGAAATGGTGCCTTTTAAAATATTAGTACCAGTTAATAGAGGTCTGATACTTAGGTCTATAACGAAAAACAACTAAGAAAAGGGTTATCAAATTTTGTACTAAAACAGTGGAGTGCCTATACGCCTTAAGAATGGTCGCTTGTATGTGGGTTGGCTGTTTTTTATTTTTTTTTAACTACTATGGATTACGTTTGTCTATTACTGCGGATTACTTACTACTAGGATGCAGAGCTGTCGCCCAGAAACTGGGAGAGTGACAGCAGGCGAGGTGTTAATCAGTCTTTCCAGGGAGTTCCGCAAAAATATACGGAACTCGTTAACGGACGATTGACTGACAAAACGCAACTGCCTGTAACCACGCTCCAGTACCGGCTACTCTTAGGTGTATAAGGTGACTTTCGTTTATATAGCCAAATTCATACTGGAGACTCAAGACACTTTCACGACCAAGGTACAATTACCTTATTTGTAGAAATGGGCGCGTCCTAAAATGGTTAGGGAACCGCTGCTCTAATACTTCGGGTTAAACCTGCCTTGAAGATTGTAAGGGAATATTTTAGGAGTTGCTTATGATTTTTGATGGTTTTGTAGTGCGATGTCGACGGAACCACGTGACACGCTGACAGTTCCAACGTCAACGAGAACGCCCTCTCGAGCGCCCTCCTTGAAGAAACGATCCATCTCACTTGAACAAACTACCAAGGACCAGGTAACGTTGTTATTCTTATTTTCTTTATATTAAATAGTTCTTAATTGGAAGACATTAAATATACAATTCGCATCAAACAAACTTCTAAAGCCATATAAAAAAATATTAGGTAATTAAAATCAAATACTAGCCTTTTAGCCACATCGATGGATTACTTGGGCATATAGATTACACCTTTCCTAGCACGTGTGAGTAAATTGTGTAAGTTTTTATATTGTGAATTATAGCGAAATCCATCGCTTTGAATACTCTTAACATTATTTTGATATTTTCTAGAATATACTCGTATAAAGTTTTCTAAACTTAGACACATAGGCTTAGAATGTACATTCTGAGTCTATGCTTAGACAGGATTTTATTATTTTGTTGCCTAAAATGTTGTTATTAATTCAAATTTATTCAAAATTAAGATGGATTTATATTATGACTTTGCGGTAAAACCAAAGATTAACTAGGTGACTGCCGGTAAAATCCCAAAATTGACGATTAAAGAACAGTTCGGACTTTTACCATGATCTACCTTTTTAAATGTATTACAGTCTTCCATGGTCGAGGCAGTTGCGTTGTATCGACTTCCATAGATTATTGATTAACGCTTTCACTCTCCCGCTTTCTCTCCAACCGCGCTTCATCTTAGGTCTGATCTTAGGTTATGGCCAAGTGTGAGCCCATTGTGAGTAAAAAAAGATTTTGGTTGATCCTTAGTTTATTTTGATCAAATTAATTGTATACGCCAAGATTTTGTGGAAGATTATATAAGCTACGTCGTAGAGGCTACGAGTTTTCGTAGCGTTAAAATATGGAGCGTATCGACTTGCTACGCTCCATAAAATGGATGCAAAAATATAATAAAAGAGAGAGTATTAAATTATGGATTTAATATTAAATTAACATGGACATGAGTTTCAGCCGAAACAAACAAACTCGCCCCATTAATATTTCCAGCAATTACCTGAGGATCAACTTATCCATAGGAAATCCTCTTAACACTGGGCATCAATGAGAGTGTCGGACTAACCGACGTGGTTTCATAGCCGGGCCTTATTTTAAACGGCACCCGCGTAGAAAAGGACCCCTCGAAATGTTTCGTACGCTCTCTATATACACTGAACGTCGAGAAAAACTTCAGTTACGCGATGTAGGATTAATTAAAATCTTAGCTTTTTCAGATGCATTACACAGGGTAAAAAAATTTAAAGAATTGGTGCTGTGTGGAAGGATACAAATGGTTTAATTTATGGCCGCTCGTTTTCGTCGTAAGTGGTCGTTAAACAGATAACACGGTATCATTTACTAATGAGTTTGCTTTACTACTTCCGAGAAAGAAAAGGTCATGGTCTTGTTAACAATTTTAAATTACATAGGGTCCTACAATAAGAAGTGAAAATCACAATAAAAAAGATAAAAAAGGCAAAAAATTTAGGCTCATAAATTTTTCACTTCCCAATACAAAGTGGTTCAATCAGCTGACTAAATTCATATGGAAAGGTAAAAAAAAAGTTCGCGCCTTTTTTAAATTATTTTTTTCGGTGGAATGTGGTCTATTAGGGATACTCTATCACCTCTTACATTTTTTTCACTTTGAACTGTGACCTTTTAATGTATAAGGTGACTTTAATCTATACAGCCAAACTCATACTGGAGGGATGGTAAGTGATCAATCAGTAACACTCATCGATTAGACTTAGCTAATTTCGCTAAATAAAATCTTGATGTCCCATAGTAATTGACTCGGGCTGGTCTTACATTTGTAAGGAACACAAAAACAATAATTTACGAATTTCACAAAAAGGGTCATCGAACTTTGTTACTAAGCACTTACCGAGTCTTCAGCAAGAATTTGGCTGCATAAATTAAGTCACAGTTTTAGGTTAAGTAGGAATAGCCTATTATTCTATTATGGTGCTACAGGACATGATATGAGCTATATTAATATTGAGTAGGTTTAGGGCCAAACTACGAGCCATCATGAGGAATCATGAGGAGTCTCATTGCCATTCACAGAATTATAAATCGCCTGATGACGTCATACAAACGCCGCGCCCCGTCTGCTACGTCATCCGCTGCGCACGCAATGGCCGACCTTGGCAATGAATATGACCGATTCAGTCCATCACACAATACGGGTACGGAACCTAAAAACATTATGGTAAATACTAACACAATAGATGCCATACTTGCACGAATTAACCAAAGATGCCATAGAAACATCAAGGCGACAAAAACAAACTGCTTAAATGACAGAGCCTGACAAAAATTTCAACTCCCTTTGACTACGGAACCTATTTTCTTAAACCATTTAAGAAGAAATTTGCTTTCCAATATAATTGCTCGTGGAATATGTTTGTGTTTTAAATGGTATGTACGGAACCCTCAGAGCACGAGTCCCACTCGCACTTGACCCGTAAAACGAATTGGTTTTCAATAAAAAAAAACCTACCCAAGGCTACCCCTATTACGGCTGAAGCTGTGATGCTGACCCCTGTGACAGACAGACTGACAGCGGAGGCTTAGTAATAGTGTCCCATATGGAACCCTTCGGATATTGAACCCTAAAAAATTACGCATCTCTCAATACAAAATTACGCAGCCCTTTTCATTGAAGTTTTGTTGATTGACGGACACATAAATTTTTTTTACTATGCCGAGAGCGCGGCGCGCGGGCGTCATTCAAAATTCGTCCAAAACGCATGGAAATAAAGTCGCTATTTAAACACACCGAATGGTATTTTCGGGCTGTGTCGGGCGTGGAACGGGCGTCCGTACCATACCTCAAATTGCAACTTTATTTCCATGCGTTTTCCACGAAACTTGAATGACGCCCGCGCGCTCGATGTGCGCCGCGCCGTTTCTGTGTGGCTTGCACCTTAGCGGGCAGCAGTTATCAAATTTTATTATTCTTTTAATCATTCTCGTGTCCGTCCATCCGTCTGTAACAGAGGTTTTTTTTTCTAGTAAATTATCGAATAATAATTAATACAATATTTATACAGATTATACTATTAGTATGATATCCTAATTATATCATTAATATATTAATACATAACTCAATATATTATAATTGCTGAAATTTTATAGTATATATATTAATAATTTATTACTTTGAAATAAATATATATAATTTAGCTATATAAAGCCTTTAGTTTCCTTTAACTTGTATTAATAATAAAAAAATATTAATTTTCGAAATATATTTCGGCCCACTATGGGGCCGGCATCGAATACTTATAGAAGTATTCGACTGATGTCGACAACTTAATCATCGACGTTCGATACGGCCTAAACATCGACGGCGACTACAACACTAGTCACCGTTGTTTTCGCACGTTCGTTCCCCACTCAGATCGAACACTGATCACGCGGCAGCGTCAGTCGAGCTTGAACCATCATTGGAGGTGTGCGTGCGCTTACCACGGCACTTCATATATTTTTTGCTCCGCTCTTGAACGGATGTCTGATAAATTTTATAAAGATATTTTTTACCAACCAGTCGTTGTGTCCTGTGCAGTGTATTCCCCCACTTTTGGGTAAGTTAAAACAGATTGTTTAGTGCCTAAACGAGTAGTTATTATTTTAGTTAATATCAGTTATGTTTGTATATTTGTTGCTGATAACATATTTCTTGCTTCAACATAAGCTTTTGCGACGCTCTTAATTACCGTTATGTCAAACCGCCGAGGCGTGGCTACAAAATGGCGGTGTACACTTTTGTTGCATCATTATTGCATAATCATGTTCAATTATAAAATCTTATGTAAAACATTACGCTACATGCTATTCATTGTTTTAAATTAGTATGTAGTTTTGTAATGCTGCAGCTAGCTGTAAATTGTAGTCATTTTTTTCCCTTAACTAGTTTATTTTTTTGTAAATCCGTTTCTGATTTTTATCACCACCACAATCAAGCTGGGATAGGTTCTCTCTGTAGGTATTGTGGCGGTGCGTGGAAACACACCAATAGCTGTGGTCTTATGCGTTTGATTTCCAATTCCAGGGTTCACCGTCTTGGCTGAAGGGCCCCTAATCGTCGTCTTCGACTAGCCACTTCGCAGTCCTGACCTCTGCCTGACCTGACCTTCACTCCAAGATATCAACGCCATACAGATCACGCTATCGGGACTCCACCCTGCAATCTACCAAAAGGGGAGTCCTCTTTCCGTGTCTGATCGAAGAAGAAGATTGACTGTGTGTAGGGATTTTCGAACTCCATATTGTTATAAAATTTAATAAATTCTAAAATTGTATTCTAGCTTGTTTCTTTTCTGTCTGGCCGCCTCTTCAAGGCAAGTGCGACATTGGCTTCTATAAGTATTCGATGCCGGCCCCATAGTGGGCCGAAATATATTTCGAAAATTAATATTTTTTTATTATTAATACAAGTTAAAGTAAAATAATTTATTACAAATCTTATATAATTCGATGATAATATAATATCAATTATATAATTTTATAATCAAATAATATTTAATTCGATAATATTTATATTTGATAATAATTTATTAGATAATAATATAATATGTTATACTAGTATAACATATATTGTTAAGTAATATTATTAATGATTTGTTGGCATAATATATTATAATTATATGAATTAGAGTTATAATGTCATTATATCATGAGTAATAGTATTTATTATAATAGTTAATTATAATAATACATGGTACATTGCTTGACACATCCGGTCACTTCCTTTTCCCATCTCCCTCCTGCACATACCATATTAGTATGCAAGAGTGAGAGCAATAAAGGAATACTGAATACTGAATTTACTATTTGTATAATGAATTATGAAACTTAGATACATATCGATCTTCAGATTCCGTTAATCCTTCCAGGAGACTAGAGTTAATGGATAAGTTAACGTCAGAAACTTCAGGAAATAGGTACAAACCTGTAACCGCCTTTGTGCTTGGGGCGTAATCTCCACAACCCTTGACCATCTTTGAGACTTCCGTTTGTATTGCCACTTGTCACTCAGAGCACATTGGTCATCATCTGAGTCGTTCTGTTGAAGAAAAAACGAGGACTTGGTTAGTCAGGCAACAATAGGCTTGTAGACAGGGTAAACAAAATATTATTATATTTAGTCCGTCATTTAGATTATCAAAAAATATTGGACACGTATTTTTTCTTTTGTCAATCAAACAAAAAATGACAGAGGTAAAGCGCGTCAAAGTTTGGGAGTGGGGGAAAATGACGTCACTTCTGAGTAAAATTCTACCTAGATGTGACGTCACGCGGAACTTCAGCGGGCTATATCTTCATCATTGTGTGTTTAATTGAAAAAAAAAAAAATACGTGTCCAATATTTTCTGATAATCTAACTGACGGACTAATAACATTTTTTTAATCATCGTGCCTATTACTATTCTATGGATTAGATGAAGTCTAGGTCCTTACATACATTTACTCTCCTAGCGATGGATTTCGCAATAAAAACATAATCTTAATATTGATATGGTTACTATAAGATGTTGTTAGGTTTGCTAGTTATGTAAAAACTTAAGACAGGAGGTCCCCTTAAGTAGGAACGGAATAAATTATATAACCGACTTGAATTTACATGGATCTTATAACATTTTACGGTGGAAGAACTAAGTTGCGAGACTTGTTTTTTTTTACAAGTTTTATTTTTGATGGCATCTCATTTCTTTTTGTAGATAGTCCTACTTTTTTTCTTTTCCGGTACCTTTTACTTACAACTGAAAATGTAACTTTGTAATCCTATATTTTTATATAAGATTACAAAGTTATTTACGCAATTGGTGTATCTAGAAAACTGGACCGAAATTGCAAAATACATGTATTTTAGTTTTTCCTTGATTTATACACTAAACACTAATTGTATTCCAAATTTGAAGCTTCTATGTCTGCTAGAAGTGCCTTAAAGTTTTGATGATCGGTCAGTCAGTCAGTGAGTGAGTGGGTTCAAGCAATGCGGGCGATGAAGACAATAATATTAAATAATATTATAATAATTTAATTATGAATATTATTCAAAATAAGAAGCATTGGGTGCAAAAAGGGCGTTAGGCAAGCTAATGACCTTTTTTATATTATTACATCAAAAGAACCGTAGTTCCATCTAGTTTTATGTGGCAAAAACTCATTTCGTTTGAATGATCCTAGATGTCTCGGTGCGTTTAAATTTAAAGGCAGGTCGCACGCCCTTGTTGCAGTTACCGCGCGAACGTTGTTTGTTTTAAACGAGTAACCACTTGTTAGTTTTTTTTTGTAAATTTGGAATAAAACAAGAAAAAAGGAAAGATGTGTTGTCTTTAACACCTTTTATGCAGCCAGAAAATGCCGAGTGGCTAAAAAATATTATCACTTTTGGAGAAAGTGATAAAAATCAAGCATCACAAGAGATGGACAGCGAATAAACGAATCATCAAGAGAATGGGAGCAATACTAATTCAGTTCTTAAGTATAAAGTTTAAAATTATTAAGTTGTAGATCAGGCACTGCGTGTTAAGTTATGTGAAGCGCTAGTCCTATCAAAACTTAATTATTGTGACGTTGTGTATGATAACTGCCTTCTTGTAAGATCAAAAAAGTTAATACAGAGAGTACAAAACGCATTGCGCGTTTCTGCTTTAACTTCCCGCCACGGGGCCATGTAACGCCATTCGTGAACCAGGCAGATTTGTTGAAAATGGAGGCTCGCCGACGATTTCACCTATCCTGTCTGTTATTCGGTATAATTAAATATCAAATTCCATCGTATTTATATAATAAACTTACTTAGTTGGGCAAAAATCACAGATGTATTACAAGATCTGTCTTCTCTCGCTTGCTATCTACTCCACAGCATCACTTGGCTGCGTTCCGTGGAAGTTTCAAGTATTTCACAACAAAATGTTGGAATAACATCCCTCCCCCAATACGTAACCTCACTTCCCTATTTGGTTTTAAATTTAAATATAAATCTTATTTATTAACAACGCAAAAATCTTTTTGATGATGTTTATGTACATATTTATATACTAGTCACGTCCCCACGTCGTCGTCGCTGGTTGTTCACGAAACGCGTTCAATCGCATAATAAAATGTTAATAAAGAGCGTAAATCAAGATAATGTCAATAGTTCAGAGAGTTCTACACGACGAAATAGTCAAACGCGAGGTGAAGAAATTACCTCACGTACCGATCGAACATAACTCTTCGCGGCTCAACGCCAACGCCGACGACTCCCTCAAGCTGGAGATCATCTGGCTGAAGAAGGACCAGCCTCTCGACTTCGAGAACCAGCCGTGGTTCCGCATGACCAACGACTACTCGCTGCTGATATCTGACACGCAGGAGTTGGACTCCGGGAGTACACCTGTATAGCGAAGACGGCCATTGACGAGGCGCAAGCGCAGGCCACGCTCACTGTGCAAGGTGAGGATTCCTCTTTCACATAAGAGTTGGGACTTTGGTTTCAGATTTTGGGACTTTAATAAATTAGTCATTGTTTAGATATTGCTTTATAGACTAACACCTTCAACAAAAATGATCTTGGCTAAAATAAAAATTAATTTAAGTCCACATCATAATCTGTGGGTCTCTAGTTTTTAGCGAATATACAATACAACATACATTTGCAATAAACAGATACAATTTAGCCGATTCTGAAGGCTTTAATTATAGTTTTAGTGCTGTCAAAACTAAATTTTCTTCATTCCAAAATAGTTCTTTAGTGTTATCAACAGACCTACATATAACTCTGGAAACATTTACGTTTTGACAGCCCTGAAATAAAAACAAAACATCAAAATCGATAGATCTCTAGTTTTTAGCGAATATAAATTAAGGGTGCAGGGAAAGAACAAGGAATATCACGTTTTTTCAACTTTGCGTTTTTTATTGTCAAAACATTGTTTTTTTATTAAAGTCTTGTTTTCAATCACAAAAAAAAACTGAAATACAACAAAGGGTGGCAATCAAAAGTAAGTTTTTCGATTGGCCTGAATGTGAAACAAACGGGAAGACGATTTTTCATTGGCCTGAAAGTGAAAGAATCGCAAGTTCTATTTAATTTTTTGTATTTTTAAAGTAATAAATTAGTGAAAATATAAGAAAATATATTTCATGTTAAGTACAAATTTATTTAAGTATATAAACTTTCAATTGTATTTCTAGTATCATTAAAAATATGTATGCACATTCAAAAGTTTACATGCGTTTTTCTCGAAATGCACTCAGATGGGCATTCCCTGTTCTTTCCCTGCACCCTTCAAATACAGATAGAATGACGTTGCATTGTTTATATTATAGAGATGTCGAATATACCTATATATTAACCCATCGTCTTTATCTCTGTTCCTGAAAGTGTAAAATTTAATCATGAAGCAATATTTAACAGAGCTTGACCTATTATCAGGTACGTGCTTTCTAGCTATAGAGAAAGTTAGACAACCTGTCGTTTAATCTAATAATCGAAAATCTTTATCCGACAGACAAACCCAACCCGCCCGAACTGGCCAGCATCGAGTGTTTCGAGAAAGTCGCCACCCTTCGCTGGTCGCCCAAAGGAGACAACCGCGCGCCCATCCTCCGCTTCTCCATTCAATACAACACGACCTTCACGCCCGACACTTGGGACCTGGCCAGCGACAACGTGCCGGCCATCGACACGTCGTGGACTGTGAACCTGTCCCCGTGGGCCAATTACACGTTCAGGGTCATCGCGTGGAACAAGATCGGGCCGTCTATGCCGTCCTCGCATTCTGAAGTGTGCACGACCCAGCCGGATGTGCCGTATAAGAATCCGGATAATGTGGAGGGGAGGGGTGCCGACCCGGCGAATATGGTCGCGGCACGGAACTACCTGTGGGGTCGGACCCGTTAGACCAACTGCGTGCCCGGTCTATAATAATAAAAAAACTTTCTTTGGATCACTGAATTCTGTAATCGCATAATTTAGATTATGAAACAAAACAAAATTAGTTCACATGCTAAGTAAAATGTTTTATAAACAAAGTTACGGTAATTTTGTTTGTTTTCCTGATAAATTGTAATAGTTTTAGTCTGCGATTTAAACTATTTTTGCTTTATAGGGAGGGAAATCACAATTTTTGTACTAGTATCAAAAATATACAAGGTGATTTTCGTTTATATAGCCAAATTCCTACAGGAAACTCGGTAAATGGTCAGGACCGAGGTTCAATGACCCTGCTTACGAATTACAAAAAATATTTTTTGTCCCTCTATACAACCTCGACTCATCTAATATAGGAAACCTAAATTTTAAATTAAATTTTTGTATTTCACAGAAAGGGTAATTGAACCTTGGTCCTGACCACTTACCGGGTCTCCAGTATAAATTTGGCGGCATAAACGAAAGTCACCTTATACATATTATTAGGGTGGTAGGAAACTTTAATTTGAATAGTTGATTGCTCATACTGATACAATTGTATTGTACGTCTTTAAAATTACATAGAATAAAAATCACATGTAACCATTATTACCAGCAGGTGCAAAATGTGACGTACGACATAATAAAATTACAACCATCACCGATCAGCTGATCGGCTTTCTTCATGAAAAGTTGTCTGTATGACAACTCTTCTTACTTTTAGTGATACATAAGGATATATATTCTCCTTTACAAGCATTTCTCCAAAACCCCGAACATCAATCGAAAAAAGAACGTACTACATTTGAATAAGGAAGAACCAAAAGTGTTATATAATTTAGTTCATACTATAATTATTTGCATAAGACGCGGGTCAAATTTCAAGAACATAAAAGGCTCAAGGCCCTGCTGCGTCATTCAAATGTATCGAATTTCTTCATTAGATTCACTCATCTTAACAGTAAGAAAACAAATGAAAATCACACATTTTGCCTAATTTCAAATCGGAATTATCTTTTTTAAAATATAAACTTTTTAATAATACCAAAACCAGCCAGATACAAATGGTATAGCCAAAGAGATTTTATTATAAGTTCATCCATACTATTTGCGAAAAGAGTTCTTCCACAACCTATTATAATATTACTCGTAGTGTATTTAAGTTGCATTATCGTATTAGGCTAGCCTGTAAGGATGATGTACCTGTTTATATAATAATAAATAAAATAAATAATACGTCACAAAAACAATATTAACCAGTTGGTATAAAACAGGATCATGCGAAGCGAAGTGAGTGAGGTATTAACACCATTAAGTGATTGATTGCACTGATATAAACTATATTAATATCTAATTATAAATCCTTTGAAAATGCCATAGGCGAAACCGGTCAGGAAATAAATAAATTCGTGATTTAAGAGTTTTAAACTCCTCTGTCACGAGACGGCAGTCAATCAATATCATATATATTTATATGAATATCAAATAAAAAATCAAGTTTAAAGTAATTCAATAACATCTTATTTTAGCCCCTTAAAAATACAACATCAAAATTTATAATTTCCTTTACTTATTTTTCCTCAACTTTGTAATCCTGTCCGAACAAAAGGCATCAGCACCAATTTAAAAGCCTTCCTTAGCAAAACAGACTAACTAACGAGCCTACTCATCAAAAGTCAATATCTTGAAACTAAAACTCAATTTTCCTTTAGGAAATCAGCAAAGTACGTGGTCTTTTGTACATTTTCCCTGAAATAAAGTTTAATTTAATTTATTTAATTCTCAAAGTATCTTTTTTTGTAGGTTTCAAAAGTTCATGCCTCTTTTTTGCCAAAAACATGTCAAAACAATTATCGTGCAATTTTAAAAAGCAATTTTCATACAAAACAAGACACATTTGAATATTCACAAAGGTAGAAAGATATTTTAGTTTTATTCAAACAAGTGCATATTATTTCAAATATTTACCTCGGTAAAGAAATACATAAAGTAAAATTTTTACAGGTCAAAGTTAATCTTTACAAAAACAAAAGGACATGAAAAAATAATAAAACGAGAAATACGTACAATAAAATAAAGAAATATAGGTATAAAAATATTATATACATAATATACATAATGCAATGAACAAATAAGTTGATAAATAAACAAATTAACCATAAATAAAAATAATGCCTAACCATTGGATGATAATAACATAATGGTTATGATGAGATAAGATGAAAGTTTTTCGGTGTGCTCTGTTGAATTTGTGATTTTACTTAATTTTAGAAGTTTCTTACATCCATTCTATATAAGAAAGTGCGTCCAAATAATTTATTTAAAAAAATGGTTGATATAAGTCAAGTATATAGAGGGAACCCTAAAATATGGATGTCAAGAAGTGGGAAGATCTTGTCAGGCCTCGGCTTTAGGGGGAGGGGGAAGAAAGATGTAAAAATTGTTATCATTAGCATTGTCTTGTAAACGAAGAGCGTCCTTTGGCTCGACGTAAAAGTGCGCATTCTTTAGAATTCAACTGTAAGACGAAAGTAAAATGTGGATGTTCTTCTGTCGTAGACTTTAGTTACTTTGCGATTTACAAAATCATCGCATACGACAGGAATGACAAATTGTTTTTTCGAACAAACAAAAAAAAATTGGTTCCAAAGACAGTGAAGTTATTTCATTGGTCTAAAATTCTAAAAACGTTGCGTGGGCGATGAGTCCTGCACTGAATATCCGCAATCGTGAGTATTGTGACTTACCCCCAGTCAGTTAGCCCAGCCAGGACACCTCTTTGAACTGAAATACACACTTTTTCTCATCAGAACAGAACTCAATATTTTATTAGATGTAATGAACAGAAAATCGCTTGTTCTATTCCACTAAATTATTTAGTGGAATAGAACAAGCGAAAACGGTCAGGAAGACCGGTTTCGCCTTTATTGCACTGATGTAATGATAAACAGTTTTTTATTATATTAAGATCTAATTATAAATCCTTTGAAAATGCCTTATGGCGAAATTGGTCAGGAAATAAATAATTTTATGGAATACCTAATACAAGTGATTTTCTAATTATTATGTATTCAAAGTTCCACAAAGAATCAACATTTTGTTAGTTGGGTTGTAATAATATCTAGACTTTGTTAATTGGAAATTTTGCAAGATATTTTTTTTTTCTTTTTGGAAAGGGTCGGTTTCACACCGCACGTTTTTTTTTAGTGTGACGTACGTGACCATTGAAATATTCATACAACACCTTTAACCACGAATTCTTCTCAGTCTCATTGTCAGTGACCTGACGCGTATTTTGTGGAAATTTCAACTTTCTACCTATTACGGCTAAAGCTGTAGACCCCTGTGACAAATGGATGGACAGACAGACAGTGGAGGCTCAGTAATAAAATCCCGTTTGGCATTCTTCAGGTACGGACCCCCAAAAATTTATCTCCTCTTCATACTAACTACTGAATACATAAACCTACTTAAAATTTTGTATGGGCAAGCGAACATTTTTTACATTTGCTCGGGTATGTTTCTATGAAAAAGTTGCTGAGTATGGTTTCTTTCATTTAAATATGGTATATATTATAGAAGGATTAATATAAATATGAATGATTATAATATATTTTTGATCAAACGAGGGTCTGTAACAAAATTTCAATATTCAATACCCATTATACAGCTTCGTTTTAAAATAACTCAATTTTGTGCCATTGTATTATTAAATGCCATTATTTTCTCGGTATAGCGCAGAACAAGGAATAAATTGAATTTTTATCGAAACCACGCGTCAAAATAAGCAAAAAAGCCCGTTAAAAGTAATGTGAATTTCTTTTTAGTTCGTTGTGTTGGTAACAGTTTGATGTTAAAGTATAATTTTATTAATAACCATCTCTAAATAGAGTAATATACATGTTCAAAATTGATTTGTGATAGCGTGGCGTGGTGTGGTTGTACTGGCTGAAATTATTTTATATTTTTTTATAAAATTATGAAGGAAAAAAGACAGATTTTTGTTACGTTTTTAACTATTAGAAAGTTATTAATTACAATGTATTTTTTTTGTTGTATAGAGGAAAATTATTCGACCAATTGTTGTCTGAACTAAGGGAGGCGGTGGTGGCGGGCATGGTAACGTCTACGTCGCCGCCATCGCCCATATCGTTGCCACGGGAGATGGATACATCACCACCAGCGGCATCGGCGTTAGCAGCTACGCCGTCGTCTACTCATTCGTAAGGAAGCGAGGAGGAGCGGTTAGGTTGACATGCAAGTACATAATTAGGAGCCGAGCGAAGCGAGGCGACTCCCGTAGTTTTAACAGAATTAATATTAAAACGGACGACATTTTGATAAATTTGTCATCCACTGCCGAAAAATAAGAATTTCTGAAATATCTCTCACTCTGTGTGAGCGAGAATGTGCGGTTGCATTGTCCAACGAGATTCTGAAGTGTCGTTGTACATTCACGTCATACAGGTACTATATCTACAAGATTAAATGGCGATTTATCGACTTTCAAATTGCCATTTAAAACATTACTTCTCGACAAAGCAGGTGATGTTCGGACATTTGATGACATCCATCCATCCATCCATCAGCCTGTTTCGTCCACTGCTCGACATAGGCCTTTCCAGGATTTCACCACTCTTGGCAGTCCTCCTTGTATATTTATTTAAGGTCTATTTAGTTTTAATTTAATTTTAATTTAGTTAGAAATATGAAATAATTTAGCATTAATATTACTAATAATATTGATCTAAATCAATGAATAATTATATGCATATATGACATAAAAAAAAATGAATGACTGTATTTTTAAATATTACATTTAAACATAAACCAAGTTGTCATATTAACTAAATTAAAAAAAACGAAATAATCCTACTATTTAAATATAAAAGAAAACAACCTACAAATACCTACAAATAAAAAACCTCATCCAAATCGCTGCTCCGCGGCAAGGTGCCCAGTATGCTGGCGACAATCCCGCGTTGAATTGCTAAGCTATTCACTGACCGAGGAATGTGCCAGCACGTCGGTCACCCGTAACGCTATTTAGTTGCATTATGTATATATAATATTGTCATCCCTATATTTCTTTACTTTATGCAGGTTTATAAATTTGTTAGCCAAATTTAATATAAATAAAGATATAATTGCTATATTTAGCCTTTTATTTTCTTTAAATATTACTTATATCAATAAAAATTAAATAAACACACAATTTTCAAACAACTGATGACGGCCTCATAGAAGAGGCCTAAATATTTTGAAAATTGTGTGTTGACTCAACTGATGACGGCCTCATAGAAGAGGCCGAAATATTTTGAAAATTGTGTGTTTATTTAATTTTTATTGATATTAGCCAAATTTATATATAGATTTTTATATATTTCCCGTATTATTTGTTTCATCATATTCTACTTATTATTTTTATAAAGATTAGAGATGACCAGTAAAATGTATACTTTATGCATCTATTTTAAAAATAAAATTTGAATTCGTGTGAATTATTTAGTAAATTTGCAGATTGAATCTATACTTGCGAAACTTATACATTGTTTATGTTAACTCACATATCTTTTCTATATTGATTGCTATAGCTTTTTCAAACACATGATATTTTGATGTTGAAATTTGTGATTGCCTTTAATTGTTAATTAAATTCATATGTAGAATTAATTGATTTTCGATAGCAATTGATTTACAATCGATTTTCATAAATGTCTCAGTTAAAATATTATAAATAATCATTTAATTTCTCAAATTATTTATTTTTATCAACAAATTAACTCAATTTTTGTTGTAAATACAAAAATATATATTTGACTGTTTGGCAATATTTGGCTGTTTGGCTTTGTCCAACGCAGCTCACTTGTATCATAATTTACTATTCACTTATCATTCTAGGACCTTACATAATATACAATATTTGTAAAATTAAGATTTTGTAGTTCCAAATCACTGTCTACGGAACCCTAAAAAACGAAGATACTAAAATGTTTAAGAATTAAAGTATTTTAAGAAGAGTATTTTTAGTGTTACGAGAATCAAACTAATAGGTTGGGGAAAAACTCTTTTCGCAAATAGTATGTATAAAGTGATAATAAAATATCTTTGGCTATACCATATTTTGTATCTGGCTGGTTTTGGTATTATTAAAAAGTTTAAATTTAAAAAAAGATAATTCGAAATTCAAATTAGGTAGAATGTGTGATTTTTATTTGTTTTTCTTACTGTTAAGATGAGTGAATCTAATGAATAAATTCGATACATTTTGAAATTTTACTACAAAAAAGGTAAGAATGCAAATACATTGTGAAATAAAGAATATTGTATTGATCTCCAGTCAGCGGTTCGAATCGCTAGATTATAATAATTACGCATGAGAGACGAACTCAGCAAACCTGAACCTGGACTATAATACATATACAGGTTGACTTTCAAACAAACCCCGATAATTTTACAGGTTATTAAGAAACGTTAGT